>JAHLSL010000058.1:1902611-1917611 GCA_025920805.1 Petroica traversi | reverse complement strand
CATTGCAACCAAGGCTGAAATCACAAAATCTTAATTTCTTTCATCCAGATCTCTTTCCCAGAGAAGAAACCGGTGGATTTTTATGAAAGGCTGCTCCATGACAGGAGCCTCCTTTGTGGAAGACCATTATGCATTGTTATCAGCATGGCGTAATTTGACTGTTGACAAAGTATCTGTGGCAGTGAGAATGAAAGCAGTTAGAAGTGTGTCGGGTTGTAATCAAGAAGATGCTTAGCTGTGCAACGCTGCATCTTGAGCAGATTTGAATCAACATTGCCTTGAGGGGACACACACACAGAGACACAGACGCAGACACACTCACACACCAAAAAAAAGTCCATTAATTTTTAGTGGGAAAATTAGAGTGGCACTTGATGAAGTGAAATTTGACATGCGTTAATTGCTCCGCAGCTCTCCTAATTAGAGATTTTCAAATTCTTTTACTGCTGTCAGCCTGATGCCACATTGTCTTGCTGGACAAATAGTAAAATTGCAAATCGGGTTGATCAAAAAGTTGGACTTGAAGATATTGGTCTTTACCTTGTTTGCAGCTGATCATCATTTTTATAAGAGAGTTAGGGTGTTGTGGCTTATGAAGGGCATTTGGGGAGAGGAAAAGTGCAATAAAATCCTTCTTCTTGATAAATAGAGAATCAATGATTTAACAGAGCTTGTTTAAAAAAGATTAAAGCATGCAAGAAATGGACAATAAAGCAATGGAGTTGTAAATAAACCTTTAAATTTTGTTAGATCTATGTCTTGCATGAGATTTCAAATATGATTCTGTTTTTAATAAAGCCATTACATTCTGTTTATTTTTTCACGCACGTTGTTCACAGTGTGGCAGATGGAGGCAAGGGGTGGGGTTCAGATTCCTGCATGCCTTTTGCCCTAACCTGAAAAGCAGCATAGCAAGACCATGTTTTATATCAAAAACTAGTTATAAGGTTGTATGAACACATATTTGTGCTGGTTCTGAAGGCATGATTTTGTATCTCCTGTTTTTGTTTTCTTCCTTCCCTCCATTCTGGATCATGCTTCCCCTTCCTTAGCCTTTGAACCTCTCTTAATTCATTAACATATTGAATTTTTTCAATTTTCCATTTTCTTGCAATAACAATATTAATGCCAGGGCCAAGGCCTGATTGGAGCTAAATTACTTGTTACCTGCTGGCATTTATTTATATGGCATTGAATTATAAAGCTTTGCTATTGTCATGCCTTGGGCGAATTGTTTATGACACCAGTAATAGGAGTAATTGTTATTCTTGAAATTACCTGTCAGCTACCCATAGCAGTGGCCCTTGTCCCACTGACAAATAGTGACAGGGGAGAGGGATCCTCTGCACGTCCTCCTGATGACTTCTCCTCTGATAATAAGGAGTGCAGGGCCTCTGATAATTTGCCTGTCACTGTTGAGTGCAGCTCAGAGAGAGTTGGCCAAATTGTTGTCATTCACTTTGACAAAGACAGCAAAACGCTCCGGAGCAGGAGGAGGATTATCAAAATAAATGAAAGCCCTCACACGTCCTTTGTTTTGGGTTTTTTTTGGGGGTTGGGTTTTTTTTCCCTCCCCATTTCTATTCGCCTGCCTTTATGCCAGAGTTGTAAAAATGGGGATATGTTCCTTAGCAGTGCAACTTAAGAGTCAGCACAGGGTAGGGGGGAACGACACAAGGGCTTCTGCAATTTGTGTGCTGTTGCCCTGAAAGATTACGATTTCTAAATATAAATTAAATTATTTATGGATTTTTTTTTGGGTTTTATTTTTTGGCTTTTTTTAGCATAAGGCTGCCTGTGTTTTGTCAATTACCAACTGTCATTGCAGGAGAAAAGGTGGTGTTTCTGTTGCATGGATTTGATTTTATTTGATTATTTATTCTGTTATTTTTCACAGTCAGCAGCATTTCTTTCAGCTCTTTTCTTGCTCTCATACCCAGCCCTGTGAAACACACCCAGTGCAGCAATCAGTGTTGCCCCATCCCCAGGGCTGCTGGAAGAGCTCTGCTCCTGCTACAGCATCTGCAGCTTTTTGCCCCCCTAAGCTATTGCAATATCAGCCAAATTATCTTCACCAAAAATATTATTTCCTTTAGGAAAGAAGGTTCTGCCGCTGACAAACCCAGCAGAGGTCTGTTTGCTGCTGCGAAGGAGCTTCGTGAAGAGGTGGTGTTATTTGTCAGAAACTATCTATTTATAAAAAATAAAAAATAAATGACGAAAACTCCCCCTTCACGTCCTGTTACTGGTGCGCACGGGAGGCCGCCCACGCCCGGTGGAGCCCTGCTGCCAATCACACCCCAACACTGCTGAAAAGGGGAGATAGATATTTCACACCATCACAGCAGCCAGGCTGCATCAGGGATGCTCAAAGAGCAGGTTTGGGGTGAGCACGTTACACCCTGCCTGATCCGGAGTCGCCCACCCCGCATCCTTCACATCTCATCCTATAACAGCAATAATTTCCCCTTTATTGGTCTTTACTCTCAGGTAATGACTACCTGGGGCACAAAGCACCTCAGGGGCTCCTTTAGGCCCTTTGCCCCCAGTAGCCTGTCCCTAATTGATCAGTAAAACCTCCCACCTAGTCACTGATGCATCGAGTTATTTGCTGCAACAATGAGGTTTGGCCCTCACATAAATACCTGTGGGCACCACCTCACCCCTCAATTTGCTCCCTGAAGGAGGAGGTCTGAATTCCTGCTACCAAGAATTTTCATCAGCGGCAAATAAATCTGCTGAATTCAACTCTTTCATTTGTAACCATTGGGCTCAAATGCATAATTTACCCAAATTATCAGCTGCCTCCATCTTCCCTGGGAATGAGTGCAAACAACGTTTTAGGAACAGACATCTAAATTTAGTAGGGTTTTGAATAATTGATAGGCTGGTGTGACAGAAGATAGAAACTTATGTTTCTAATCATCTCAAAGCATTTCTCCTTCCTCCCGCCCCCCCAAAATGAAGTCGCTTTGTTTGCAGTTAAATATAGGGAAGATGTCCACTTAACAAGTATAAAATTGTGATAGCATTAAGAGGTTATCCGTGGTAATAAAAAGTGGGGAACATGCCTGAGAATGTGATCTGTAAGGCAGATAATTTTTAAAGATGGAACTTGTCCTTGCTTTGTCTTGAGAGAGGCATGTTAGTGATCCCAGAAGGAGAGGATAAAAAATATAACACACATTTCCTAGTGAAGGTATTTAAAATGTGTAATGTATTTTGGCATGTTACTGTAAGCTGCTGTTTGATGTTTTTCCTATAAAGCCTAAATTAAACATCCCAGATATGGTTGTGAATCTCGTGCTTGTCGCTGCATCAAAAAACAAAATACATTTTAGGTGGCTGTATTACCAATATCCTGGTAGACTTTAACGTACAAGCATAATCGTCTCCCCTCTATTTTCTCTCTCTATTCCTAAACATAGCCCCAGCATCAAAAAGCCCACCTTTACATTTCAAGCTCATTTGAAATGTAAACTTTTAGCAAATAAGCGATAGCTTGTGGAGCTGCATCACCGCTGTGACTGGCAGCAAATTCCTTTTTCTCCCTCCCCTCAGCGTAAGGGGTTTGAAATACCCATCAGTGTCAAAAGAAACTGTGCAGATCACTGCTGCTCTAAATAAGGCAGAGCAATGTTGAGAAAAAAAACTGCCCCCCCCAAAGAAAACCAAAAAAGAAATCACTCAATGGATTAAAATGACATTTCTGTCCCATGTCAGTCCGAATGACAAAGTGTCATGTTTTGCATCATTTCAGAAAGATATTCTTCAGACAAATTCAGCATATAAACAGGCCGCGGGCTTTTGTCTGAAACATTTCAGATCAAAAGTTAAGGGAAGAACAATTAATATTGCCTATGAAAATCCCTATTATTGTTAGAGATACATTTTGTGTGTATTGACTATAAATAAAAGCAAAGGAACAGAGCCACGGTTTATCACCACTACAGACAGAAGAAAGCCATTTCCAGCTTTTTCTGTTTTGTTTTTTTTTCCCCCTCAAAGTTGCTCTTAAATGTGTTTGCTGAATAAACAGGATTAACTGTATTTAAAACAAGAGATAAAGAACAGCTTTTTATTACACTGAACAGTCTGCAGGGTTTCCAGGCTCCTCTGAATGCACTTCATGCCTCAAATAAAATGTTCATTTTTTACCTTTTTTAATGACACCCGGCAAAAAGAGGGAATTTTTACCATTTCTTCTTCTGGCCAAATGCCAGTGTGTTTGGGTTTGTTTTGTTTTGTTTTGTTTTTTACTTTCTTTCTTTTTGCTTTTGTCTTTGTTTTTGTTTTTGTTTGCAGTTTTCCAGCAGGATGAGAAACCAGGGAGGAAAGTATTCCTGCTGCTGAAGGGGCTTTCCCCTTTTCCTTTGGCTGCAAAAACTCTCCGGGTGCTATTAAAACAAAACTAATGGCGAGAGCACGATCCGAGAGCCAGCCTGCTATCAGCTGCATTTCAATGGAGGCTTTCTCAAAAAATAGGTACAAAGAAAAGAATTTAGACAAATTTGTCTCTTAACCTTTAAAGATTTCCTGCCTATTCCAGTGTGTCCTTTATTACATTAATTTTTTATTTAAATTACACCATTAACTGGATATGAATTTATCAAGAATACATATATTGATTTATAAAACAGTATCATTAATTATTATAATAGCTAGATGTAGCTGATATTACAAAGCCATTTAAAGGTTTTTAATATAACTTGGACATACATAGATAGATAGACATTATGGACAAGACTACAATTTAAACTGGCTACCAGCAGTTAATGAAATCCTTGATTTATCTTCTCATTTAGAGATTGATTATGTTGTTGCTTTGTAAAACTATTTATTTTATGCCATTTTTCAAAGGATGTCTCAATAAAAGAAAAAGATAAGTAAAACATCCAGCCAAGTCTCAAAGCATATTTCGTTTTGTATTTTCTTTTTTAATGCTTCAGCTGTTAATGTATCACTAGTTTGGAGACTTGTCACCTTTACAGAGAATTGGCTTTCTTGATAGTAGCTGTGTTTGCACATGCACAATTTTCTATATATGGATTAAAATAAAAAATTAAAAAAAATAAAAAAGAGGATGTCTTCCCAACAACATTGTGCTTATTTCTTAAACCAAAACACAACAAAACAGCTTTCTGGCACAGATTTCTTTGGCATATTTTTTGTTTAAGCTGTGGAAAAATGGGACTTACCCTAGTGCTGCAAAGTAGTCAGTCATGGAGAACATTTTGATTTCAAATGCAATCTGAAGAGAAGAAAAAAGAGAGGGGAGTGAAAAAAAAGAGAAGGAATTATATAAACAAACAGCACACCACTTTCAAGTTCCTCCTAAAATGTTCCTAGCTTAACTAACACATTTGAAGTTTAAATCTTTACACATTGTTCTTGAGGGGCTATGTCTCTTGACTCTTTATTTATATCACTTATTCTTGTCTGGCAACATATGTTACCGATTTATTATAGTATTTTTTTACTGTTAGCCAGACAAATGTAAGGGCTAGCTGAGGAAGGGTAGTTGCATCTGATGAGTTTTACAATTGCAGGGCATCCTTTAGGGGTAGCCAATGGGCTCTTTTGAAGCTATAATACTCACCATTAACCATTTTCATGCTGACATATTTTTATTGTCGAAGTTGGGGCTTTCCCTGATGTCAGCCTTGTTTGTATTCAGTGGCTTCACAGGCAAATCAAGCAGCGTGGTTCTTCAAGCCAAGGTTTTTGTAAATGTCTCAAACCACACTCTTATATCTTGGCATCTAAATCTGCATAGCATGCCCCCCGCAACTGAACAAAGAAAAAAAAAAAACGTGCCGAAAATAAAACTTTAAAAAAAATCTAATTCTATAATCCATGACAAATGCAAGCAAATCCTGAGCATAGGCAGTCAGATTTCTCAGTGCCGTTACTGACACCAAAAGGTAACAGACAGGAAGACTGTCCCATCAAAACAATCTCCTCTAAATTCTTATTTTAAATGGATTTAAATATTAAAAGCATCAGAGGGAGAAGTTGCAAGGACAGGTGGTGAGCTGGTTGTCACATTTTGCCTATGGTGTTTTTAGGTGACCCTTTCTGGAGCAAGATCTTGAACTTTCCTTCCTACGCATTTTCTGTCTTATCTCCTTGTTCAATGGCAACATCTTCCTCCAGCTCCTCTGAAAACTGTGCCTTGTGTTTTGTTTCATGGTTTAAGACCCATCTTGGGGTTCTGGGAGCCAACAAGTTTGTACAAGCCATGGGGACATAATTCCTAATATCTTCCACAATTTCCTTTTTGGAGCCAGATCACACCATTTACACCTGTCAGCAAATCCTACTGTGTATGAGACACCCAGTGTGGGATGCTCAAGAGCCCCTCCTTCCCAAGGATCACAAAGTAGGTGGTAGGGATCACTCAAATTTTCTGCTGCTCAGAACTCAGTCAGATTTTTAGAACCTTTTAGCTCCAAAAAGTTTGGTTTAATTTTCCTTGCATCTTCAGAGAATGTGGGAAGCGGCTGTGTCAACTAACATGAGACCACAGCACCTGAGAAGTGATGGTCTAGGGAGGAAAAAAACAGAGTGTGCACTATTTTGGGTGGGAAATTAGTTGTTTCAGGTAGAATAAATACAGAAATTGCAATTAAATACTTTGGGCTCCCTTGAAGAGAGAGATTGGAAGTGGATCAGGGTCCTGCTAGCACTAGGGGGTCCTTGACAAATGCCACACAAAACAGTTTTAGCTGGGGGGAGAGCATGTGCTCTCATGGGGTTTTTTTGTTTTCCTTTATTGTCAATTCAGTTGTTGTGGACTAATTAGCTTGATTTTTAAATTATTAAAAAATATCGAACTTTTCTTCTACTTATTGTAGGGGGTTTTGAGGACTTTCTAAAGTATGTCTCGGTTCAGCAATATGCAAAAAACTTGCATGGAAATAAAGATTTTCCTTCCATTTTTCTATCAAGAAGCTAGCCTAACTTTTACTTCTGGTTGGGTTGTTTTTTTCAAATTTCAATTTAATTATACTTCAAATGCCCTGCTAAAACAATTTGCAACCCCCAAATGAATCTTTGGAGATAAGTCTCATCTTCCTGAATGCCAAGGGCACAGTGAAAAAGGCTGCAGATTAAATGGTGAGACCAGAACTCCTAGATTTAAGGATTTGAAGTTTCGGCTTTTTCCATTTCACCAGAAAGGTTTCACTTAGGCAGATGTCATCAGTGTCCTGGGAAATATTTCATGGCAATGCCAAAGCTTGGAGTGTACGTATTAATACTTATTTAATTTTGTATTTTAAGGACACTGACAGCAACTTCAAAATTAAGTTAATAACCTCTCTTAGATTTGTTTACTCCACTCAAACACGTATTTTTTTTGCTGGGAAGGGAGGAACAGGAAGCATGACTTGGTCTCTCAATCACTCTCTCTCTGTTTTGTCCATCACCTTGGTTTCTTTCCCCTGTTTTTGACCTGCACTTTTTCTGGATCAGACACTGGCAGGTTGAGAGGTAATAAGAACCAGATGGACATAGTACAGAAATTGCCCAAATGGGTATGAGAATGTGGGGAGCTGTCAGCCATGGAGAGAAGCTGGAATTTTTCAGCAATAAAATGGGATTTATCGCCACTCTACCACAGTCATTGCCGACAACCGTTTACCTTGACAGAAACCCCATTCCAACAGGCCATACCGATGCAGATTTTTTTTACTTTTTTTTTTCCCAAAGAGTGATGATTGGTATTTGTTCTAAGGCTCAAATGGCCTGCACTAAAGGTGAAGCATTAGGCCAAAGTCCTGTATTCCCTACTGAGGCAAATGAACCTGCTAAAATAAGTTCCTTCCACAATAGCTGTGTAATTGAAACCAGAAAGTGAGAGAATTTGATAAATTGCTTGACCCTGAAGGAATGTTAAGGTCATAAATTTTCATTGCATTTTTTTTTTTTGCTGCTTTTTTAGGAAAAAAAATCTCTTTTATATATACATAGGTAGATACATATATTATATTTAGTATTTGTCTCTGAATTCCAGTTAACTTCCAGATCATTAGCTGTTACTTTGCCATCCTCTCCCCATAGGAAACTATCAGAAGGTTTAGAGCATTCCTACCTACAGCCTCCTAAGAAGGCTGAAGGACACAAAATACTCACAAATGGCAGCACTGTTAAGGAGTAAGACACAAAAGGAATAAACAACCCCACACTGGGAGGTTAGCAAGTGCAATCCCTTTAGAAAGAAAATAAGCAACATAAAAAACACAAACATACTGTACTTAAAGAGTACAGGAGTAAAAAAAGTCTGTAAATCATTTACAGGCTATCAAATATTTATTGCTACTTTCACCTTTTTCTTTTAACTTTGAAGTTGCGTTACCTTTTACTTGCACAAGAATGGTTAGTGTTTTCTTGACTAATATGTACAGTATTGAATAATATGTCTATAATAAGATATGCCTTCAAGCTCAAAAAGTCAAGCAAACCCCAGATCCCATGGTATCTTGTTGTGGTAATACATATTTTGAGAATAAATTAAAGAAAAGAAAATTAAAAAAAAATAGAAAATGAAGGGAAACCAAGAAAAGGGATGTGAATAATTAGGAGAATGACCAGCAAGGTAAAATATTGAGCCATGTTCCCTATTCGGTGCTTGTACCATCAATAAGTACAGCCATACTAAAATAGCTTCCAAGAAAAAGCAGAGAGGAAACTCAACTGTTTTGGTCTTGTGTATGGTTGTTTGGGGTTTCTTTCCTGCAGTAGCAGAATTTACTTCTGTAACTGTAGTGGCTTCTGCTTCACAATTGCCTGAAATTTGCTGTTTTTTATAATCTGGCTGCTTTCCTCCCCTGCTTTGAATATAACATTTCAGAGGCAAAATTGTCTCGCGTCAATAAGGTACTGCACTTTACATAGCCATACATACTTAACCCTACATGAAGCAAGTTAAATAATCATTAGCACGGTAACCCATTGCTATCAAAAACTTATTGGTCCTCTAAATTTCAAATTAATGGCCTGTCTCCATTTTTCTGTGTGTCTGTATGTGTCTGGTTTTCAGACACTTCAGTGGAAAGTCATAGACATTTTATCAGCACATATTAGATGATTTGCATTATTGATATTTCAATCTAAAGGTAAAATAATTCTAAAAAGTGCAGGGAAAAATATTCCTGCTAGACCCCTGATTCTTCAGTAACTCTTCAGAGTGTAAATTAACAGCCAATATTTGACAAACTGATAGCGAACTGCACTCGCTGCTGTCTGGCCAGGTTATTCTAGCTCAAATAAGTTTCCTTAAGAAAACATGAAAAAGAAAAGCTAAAAAGGAAAAAAAAAAAAGTAATTGAAACACTGTCTCCGTAAAATCATAGTGAAAAAACCCTCAGTAATTTATACTTACTTTTTCTTTTTGGAGACGTTAAATAAAACTCTGGTGGAATGGGGTTTTCTTGCTCTGTGAGGGATGTTTTTTTCCCCCCATAAACTTTCTGGCCCAAATCCCTTCTTTCCTTTTTATTTCTTTGAGTCCCAAAGTAACTGCTAGTCATTTTGAGACAGTTACTTATCCGGAGAATGAAGGAGTATCGTCTGCGTTTCAATTAGAGAAGGAAAAAAAAAGATAAAGACTTGGAATGTAATCGAAAAATGCAAAGAGATATATTAGGATGAGAATTTTCATCTGTTGCTGTATAAATATTTTAATAAAAGTTCTAAAATAATGTGTCTGCCTCCTGCTCTATAAAAGAGAGGAGATTATGAAGTGCAAATGATGCAGCTTAGATGTATAGATCCGACTGGGATTTTTCACCATTTAAGAGTCTCTTCTTGTTTCTCCTCCAGAAGTTTGTTTTAGAGCCGTTTCAGGCCCCAAGAAGTATAAATTTCATAAGTATAAATAAAAGATGACCAGCAAGTGGCTTCAATCATTAATATTTTTTGCAAACTAATGTTCAGCTGTTGCAAATCGATTTTGTTTTGCATCACATTAGTGTCACAGCAGCAATGACTGGCTTTTATTCACCAACCGTTTGAGTCAGCACTTCAAGACATCTTTCAAATTAGGTCATACTGCAAATTTGCCGCTGATACAAAGGTTGATTAAGAGAGCTGCACAATTTTAAAGGGATGTCTTGTGAGGAGAATTAAGGTCTGGTTGATAGTTCCAGGAAATGAGGCCTCATAACTACATGAAAATAATGTATAGGCTCTACGGGGAAAGAACATATTTCCTTGGAGCGCTTGAAGAAATACTCATTTACAATTTAACCAAGTCCTCCTCCCCACACTCCCCCCCCATCCTGTTACAGGAGAAATTGTGTGATGGGTCTCGAAAACAAGCCTTGAATTATAACACAGAGGCAGTGAGATGAGCCCTGTTCTCTGCTTGCCGAAAATCAGTCCCCTCCTCTTGCCTCCTTTGATCTCCTTTGAAAAGACCTATTTCTCCCCACTCCCACTGAAGCATCTTGGTTTCTGCTTTCCCCCATAAAACAATCCAGCGCCACAACGGGACCCTTCACCCATAATGTAGCAACTCCATGCTGAAGCTGAATTGCTGTGTAAACCTCCCCTGAAGATCTGGAGGGGATGGGGAGAAGTGACAGCCAATCATGGTGGCCAGAGCCAGGATCACAAATTATTTCTAAGCCCACTTTTGGCATCTTAATGAAGTGGCCAAAATTTTTCCCCTTCGCAGCACAGAAGGGACAGTAGCTCTTCTTGCTCCAGGGTCTGAACATGCAGGAGAAAAATCTCAAAGGGAGCCACCAGCTGCTGAGTGGTTCTGGAAACTGGGCCACTTCATTTTTGATGGCTAAGTGGGAAGCAAGATGAATGATCTCTTTGACTGGAATCAGACTCAAATCTAACATTGCTGTGGCACTTGGGGATTTTAGATTTCCAAAACTTTCTCTCTTTGCAGAGAATAAGAACACATGAAGAGCCAAGAGTTCCTCTAATTTGATGTAAGTGGATAAAAGTCACCTGCCATCTTCATTTTGGTTTAACTCTTTGGCCCACCTGACAAGGCAAGAAGCTGCTGTTAATGTCGAGATTGCCTGATGAATCAATGCTCAGGATAGGAGGAAAAAAGGGTAGGATTTTGGCTGCAGCTACATTGAAAGCAGTGTTTAATTCTCCAGTCACTGAAATGAGAGTCCCCCAAGTTATCTTTTCTATGCTCAGGAATATTACCATGATTTAAGGCTATAGCATCAGTGAAAAAAACACAAACAATTTAAAACCAGAGCCCAAAGAGAGGTTTCTTGCCATATGAATAGCCATGAAAGCCAGAAAAATGTTTCTCATTCCCGCTTGTATTTTCCTTCATTTCTTTGCAGCAGAGTCCCTGAACTTGCATTTCTACCACAGCAGCTGACTTAATTTCATGTTTTTGATGTTACGATCACCCACAGACCTTTCCATTCTCCATATGTTTCTGGATTCAGTCACTTCACCCACAGCCCTCCCCTACAGTATAACACCTCAAATCCCCCCGCATGGCAAAGTCTGTTTTATTCCCAGTCACTTTCAATTTGCCTCCTGTGTTTCTCTGAAGGGTTTAGTTGAATGTGATTTCTAGCACCAAAAGCAGAGGAGGGGGAAAGTGGCAGGCTACAAATGAGAAGGTGGCCTGTGCCACAGCCAGGAGTCACTGGAAGTGAGAGTTTTGAAAAGAACAGAAATAGGACCACCACAAGATTGATTTTAATATTTTGAGCTACATTTACACTTCAGGTTCCTTTAACCCTCTTTTACCAGGTTAGATGAAAATGGATATAAACCCTAAAAATATAAGTAATAATGATATTTAAAGACAGGAAAAGCAGCAACAAATGATGTATGTCTACCCCATTAGCTCCAAACTCCCCTGCAGATCTAATTTGGTAGTGTCACCCCATCTCCTGCCCTGTGGAGATAGCTGCTGCTGCCTCTGCTACTGCTGCCCTTCTCCAGTCTCCATGAATCAGGCAAGAAAGGATATGAACTCATGCCAGAGTGACTTAAACCAATCGTGGGAAAACAAATTGGGGGTTCCTTTAAAAAAAAAATTCATACTGCCTTTTCAGTCTTTGTGGGGACACTGAGAACATGCTTCCAAGCTCTTTTGTTCTGCCCTAAGGGTTGGAAAGCTGCTCTTAATACAAGAAAACAAAGCCTTCCATTGCCACTACCAACAAAAAAAAAAAAAAAGAAAAAAAAAAAGAAAGAAAAAGAAAAAAGCAAGCTGAAACGCTTATGAACCCTTTGCTCCAGGCTCTGTGGCAGTAAGGAAAAATCATTGCAACCATCACAAGACTTGGCAACACCAGGGCCATGCCAGCAGAGTGCTCTTACCCATTACTGTAAATCACAGGCTGAGCCCAGTTTATTGTGAAACATCCAATTGTGGCTCCTTGAATACGATAAATAAAACCACCGTCCCTCGGTGCACTTGACTGGTATTTGTGGAAGTGAAGGGAAAATTCACACTTCTGCCTAGGGACAGGACAGAGGCAGCATAGCTTGGTGGAGACAAATCACAAAATCACAAAAGAGAAGCTCCAATTAAATATGGGACTTTCTCTGTGTGCCTCTATCCTCTTTTTCACCATTGCTACTGCTGTGAAAAATCACTTTATACATTTTAGGCATTGCAGTATCAAGTATTTTGATAGACTAGGCTTGGGCTCGTTTTGGTTGGGTTTGAGTCCACACTTCGGTTAAAACTGAACACACACAGTGAAATCAAAGCTTCAGGGGTCTCTGGGAATAAGGCAAGTCTCAGGGGGTAGCATTCACCTTTAGCCAAGGAGCCACAAGCCCATATTACAGCTCCCAGCTCTCAAACACGTGCCATCAGTGCTGCCCTGCTTCAGTGCAGCAAGGATGGTATCACTCAAGCCTTTCCTCTGGAAGTATGTCAACAGGCACTTTTAAAACTCAGCTTCTGCAAGCTATCAGCCACCAGCCCTTATGCCAGGAAAACACACAGGCACTAATGGAAACAGTGCACAACCAGGAGCAGAGCTGCACGGGTTAGATCAAACTATGCCCATATTTCATAGGACTGCTCCTGCCCCACCATGGCTTTACTATTATTTTCTGCCAGGCACAGACCCAAAGGAAGGATGGTGTGATGCAGCCAGAGACAGAATGCTCTGTAAATAAGGCCAGCTCTGAGACTTGCCAAGCCATCCTCGGATATAACAGGCAGTTATACTGCACGGCTCCTTCCCTACAGGACACGGACAGAAAATATCCCAAAATAATAGATTCAAAGCCTTCTTCTTACTCAGAGCTTCTCTCCTTCTGTGCACACTGCATCAGCTGAATATTTATAGAAAAGATTGGAGGTCAGGCTCCTTCCCTCAGTGCTCCAGCCCCCTTGCCCAGCTCCTGCACAGCCAAGTCGCCAGCTGGTGGGCAGCACCTCTCCCCGCTGCGCCGGGAGCGCCGCCTGCTCTGAGCGCCAGCTGGCTCTCAGGGACACCGGCGGTGACAGACCCGCCGTAAAACAAGTTGCTCCAACCTCCCGAGGAACTAAAATCAGAGTGGGCCCTCACACAGAGATATTTAGGGCAGAACTTTATTTTGCAGAGGACGAAACTTGTAATTTAAGTTCTTCTTTATCCACATCTTTTTTCTTCTTCCCAACAGCCTCACAGCTCGAAGTCCTCTTTGATATGATTTTCTACCAAGCCATACAGACCAGAACCCCACACACAAATCTGCTTAAACCCTGCATCTTCATCAATAGGTGTCTACTAGAAATAAGCTTAAAGATGTGGAAGAGCCAAGTGCTTAGGGACAGCCGGTTTGCTCCACCAGCTCCATTGAGCAGATGAGAAAAAGCACCTAATTAGCTAAATTTATTAATACGCTGCTTTTTTTTTCCTTCAAAGAGGATACAGCTACATTATAGAGGTGAAACATGACTTTTGATGATCAAGCAAGCAGTGATTAAATAAGGTTAATCCTCATTTTATATGCTAATAGGATATTTATAATCTCAACAGCATATCCAATTTAGCTATTTTATTTTCTGATGTTAAGAAAGTATTTCTTGTTAGTGAAAGAGAATACCCCTACGTTCAGTGCAGATGCTATTTTAATTGGGCTCAAGTGCATTGTGTGTAATTAGTCCACTTCTCTAATATTTCATCTATAATTACACCATGAACAATGTGCTTAAATTTCAGAAGGGCTGCCAGTTTAAATTTTTTTAAATAAAACTGCTAATTAATTGGTGACCCTTCCCACGGACAAATGATTCACATTGCAGCCTAGCCCCAGAGCTCTCAAAGGATTGTCTTTTCAGAAATTTGAACACCTTGTTTTGACATGATGCCTCTGATCTGAAAAACATGAAGGAACCCATGTCATCCACTTGGTTTCACCAGGATTGCCACTCCAAACCTCCTCCCGAGGCACAGCAGCATGGGCATGACTTCAGTAGCAATTTTAGACAATGCTGGCTATTGAGAATGACCAAAGAAAATAACTGGATGTCATTCATCTCATTCACCTCATAAATTGTCTCAATAATTTGAGGTAAGACAGTGATGTGGTGGATAGGGGAGGGTTCCCATTTATCCACCACAGTGGCCCAGCATTGTAGTGGAAAAAAAAGAAAGAAAGAGCCTCAAACATGGTGATAGTGAATATGTTGGGATCTTATCAGCAGGACTGAAAGGTCTGCTCTAAAATACATCTTGTACAAATGTTAGGACAAGGTACTGCTCAGAGCTGGTGATCAGAGCTCTCTCAGAGGAAGGCCACATAATGTATAAGATATTGCATGGGGTAAATACTTCCCTCTGCATTAACTAAATTAAAATATCTGCATTAATTTCATTGGCTGCACACTGCACTACCAAGCCTGGTGTCTTTTGGGGAAGATCAGAGAATAAAACACTAGGGCACAACGGTGGTCCTCAAACTAGAATCTCCTAACACCTGCTGCACTTTTCCTTCCCCCTAAATGTGCATATATATATATATATATATATATATATATATATATATATATATATA
>JAHLSL010000058.1:1887980-1902601 GCA_025920805.1 Petroica traversi | reverse complement strand
TATATATATATATATATATATATATATATATATATATATATATATATCTGTACATGCACAAATTCACACGGAGCATGAAGGACCTTCATCTCATACTTCTCAGACAATCATTTTGTAAACATCACCACTTTGCAGCTTTGCTCAGACTTCCCTTCTGGCTGGGCAGCTCCACCTCAAGTAGGCCAGATCCAGCTCAGGATCAGTGCAAAAACTTTGTGGTTTCCTGTCCCACTGCTGTCCCAGCACCCTGTCTGCCCTTGGTTAGCCCATTGTGGGACTTGCAGTCAAAGGGGTCTTGTTATTCCCACCATCTAAGGATTTATGATAACAACATCAAGAGTCCTAGAAGAAACAGAGGACACACACAATGAACCTTCCTTCTTTTGCCTCCCTAAAAACACCCTCAGCTTAGGGAGAAGGTAAAACTTTCAATCACACAGAATACCCTTACTATAGAGGACATGAAGCTCCCTCATTCTTCATGGTTCCCATCACAGAAGTGAGACCTTTTCATGGGGAATAGGTTACTAGGCTGGTAGGATCAGCAGGATAAGGGCAGCTGCCTTTACCCTTCCAAAAGCCTCTTGACATGAGGATGAATGTCATGGACCAACACATGTCCAGCAGAAGACAGGGGTGAGGAAGAGACAAAGTCACACTCCCTGGAGATGGAGAATGAGATGCCCTTTGGGGACACATTGTAGGGGTGCTACCATTCCCTCTTCCCAAAGCACCCCTGTAAAGAGCCCGCACTTTGGTTTCAGGCTTTTCTTCTCCTTGTGGAGTGTGAAATGCTAGATTCTATTTAAAAGAAGGTGACTTCTTTCTCCCTACCCAGCCCCACCCCTCCAAAACCTGACCTCTTCCCATCTGCTGGGGAGAGCCAAATCGCTACCAGTCTGGCTCTGATGTGAACTAGCTCTTTCTGCCCAGAAGTTTATTTTTCAAAACAAGTGTGCCTGCAAACCAGTGTTTATTTAAAACACAGTATGAATGCCTGTAACCCAACATGCACAGGGAACTGCACCCGGAGGTCTCCCGCTTAGTGTTTGAGAGCTATTAAGTAAATCAGGGGAAAATTCCTCAGGAAATGATGGGGTTAGGCCCGATGGGCATCCCTGTGTGATTAAATGCAACTTAATGAGGTCACGGGTGACAGATTTGGGCACAGAAGTGTTTAAACAGCATGCAAAAAAAAAAAAAAAAGCCTTCATAGCACACAGGAGATGGGAAGGAGGCTGGTTGTGTTATCCTGTGGTGTAAAAACACACAGAAAAAGGGTGGCTTTCCAGCACACACAAGCTTTTCAAGGCCTTCCTTAACAATTTACACCACTGAGCAAACATTGCAGAGCTCTCAGTTACAAATGGTCTGGCTAGTGTCATAAGTCAAGGATGGCCAGCATCACTTTGATTTTTTAGGGGTTAGAAAGGAGGATTTAGGTCATAATGCTTTGTTTCCATCCCAACTCCCCAACATCTCCAATAGAAAATAATTATCTTGCTCAAAGGAGCTAAATTCTGCTGTCATTCTGCAGGACTGCAGAATAATTACCTTGACTTCATCTGAGAACTTTGGTTTTGCTGATACATCTGACAAGGACAGGAGGAGATTCTCAGTGTCCCACAGTCCCTGGAGCATTTGTTGAAGTAACCCTTCAACATTCACACAAGAGGGTCTTCTCACACCACCCATGATTGAATCACTAGGGAAATATGCTCCTGGCTCACATCCCACTACCAATGGGGTATTTTTGTGGAGAGACAAAATGGAATATTGGGGTTTTCAGCCTTAGGGCCAAAAAAGATTTTTGTCCACTGTGCTCTGTTGGCCTGGAGTGAGTGACTCTTCCTTCCAAAACACTAAACGGATACCTACAGGTTTCCATGTGTGGTCAAACATGATGCAAGATATCCCCTCAGCTCGCCACACCTTCTTTTCTTTGTTTAGCATGCCAGTTCACCTGATAAAGTGACTTACATTCACTTGTGCTCACAATGAAGATTTTACCAGCTGACTATTAAAAAACCCCACAAAAAATAAAGAACCAACAAAACCTAGAACCCATATTAGGTGGAAAGGGAAAGGCCAAAGGGAAATTATTGCTCGTTTAGACAGCAGTATAAATTTTCTTCCTATTTTTAACCTAGCTTTTAATTTAATAAATTTTATGACCCTTATATTAAGTACATATGTTTTACAAGACATTGTGTCCCTTGAGTCACCCTGAATTTACTCTATTATAGCAGAGTTAAATGAATGAATACTGTGTTTCTGATTTCAGCTTACCCCTTATTTGATCCTTATATAGTCAATAAACCTTCATAGAAGCATGAAGCAACTGAATCAAGCAGGGTGCCAAAGCTGTGTTTGGGAACTCTGTTAGTCTTTAAAAGGAAATTAGTAAATTGTTATTCTCTTATTCAGATCCTGCTACACTACTGCCAGGTTTCCCATGCTGTTTATAAGGAATAAATGGTGATACCGATAAGACTCTTGAATTTATATTACCAATTTAATTTTTATATGATAATTTAAAAGGTAAAGCTTTCCTTTGCCTCCTAGACACTTCCAAGCCTTCTAGTCCCCTAAATTTAACTATTTTTTTCTATTGCTCTGTGGAAATTTGGAAGAGCAAAAAGTATTTAAGTCAGCCTAGTTCATGTTATAGATTATTCCCAAACAAATGCAGTTTAGGGAGGAAGATGGGAGATCTTTTAGGAACATTTGAAGAAAATCCAACTCTGCTTTCCCAGTGTAAGTAATCCTTTAGCTCAAGTTGGTGTGTACAGGCTAGTAGGTGACAGCAGAATAAAGAAAAAAAAAATTAAGGCTGGCTACAAATCAAGGATAAAAAAGTTGAAAGATCAATCTAATTACCTGGAGTAGATCTCTTTACAAAGATGTTCTGATACTCAGTGCATGCAGAGAAAATAAGCATGTGCAGAGATTATTCTTGTTTGGGTGCGTTTACACTGCTTATTTATACATGAGGGCAGCTTTTCACAACAGGTTTACAATAGTGGCAAAACAAAAGGATTAGAAAGGGATAGTTGATATTTGCTGAACAGTGGGAAGCATGAGTTATTGATTGGCTTTGTATCAACCTGGAGTTCCTTTTTAATATAATAAGATTAGTTTAGATGGGTGTTTTATAAATCGGGTGGTTCTTGCTTGATTTGAGTACTGACTCTTAGTGACTTGCCAAAGTTCAGTAAATATGCAGAGTATAGTATATGCACTTTATCTTTGTGTATTAGCTATGACATAAACACAGAGGGGAAAAGTCAAATTTTATACATCAGAAAATGGGTTTGCTGCCAGACATTCTAACATCGCATATTTAATTTCACTGATGTATGTTAAAATGGGAAACCAAATTCAATGAGCTGTTTGTTTCTTTCTGCAAATACGCTTACATCAATGACCTCTGAGGACATGACCTCAAAATGTAACTAGATGTTTAAAAGAACCTCGAAGATCTATATAAGACATTAACATTTGTGTCAGAGGGCAGTATACAAGCGTGTATATACTCAGCTGTCTATATGTCGACTGCTATATTTTTATTGTTACAGGAAAGCAGCCAAAGTCGCAAACAGGAAAATTATCAGCTCCTTTTTTTTTTTTTTTTTTTTTTTTTTTTTTTGGCATGGTCCTGTTTAAGACTAAAGACATGACCTTAAGTTAGAACATATTTTAGCCCTGTTCAGCAACCATTTTGGCACCTTCTGTGGGGGGTTTTAAATGCTATATTGTCTTGGTGAGCACAAGGCTCTGGCAGTGGTTAGGCACAGTACAGGGAGGTGTGTAATCCTGAGTGTGAGGATTCACAGAAGACTCCTAAAAAAAGAGGAAATTACCATTTTAGGTGGGCATGGGGAACTCCTGGTCACCTCTCCAGGGACAAACTGATGTCAAGTTCTGCTGTCTGTCAGGATTAAGTGCCTGTTTGCTTTCTCACTAACATGTGGTTTGAGAACAAAGCAGCTCAAATCTCCTCCATTCTTAACAAACCATCTCAAATTGCTGAGTAAAATTCCTTAATCCTCCCATCTTAATCTGAAAACATCAACGCCACATGGTAACACTGAGGTCTCTTTTTGTCCACTATGGATCATCACTGACATTACTGTTTGATTTGGAGCTAACTTTTCCTGGAGCCACCCATTATCAGAGGGAAACCTCAGAGCAGGTCTGCCCAAGTAGTTGTTGTTTCTTAAAGTTTCCACTAGCAGTGAGAAACTAAATACAAAGTAAGAAGAGAATAAACTGGCATAGTTTCTCATCTCCATAAATAAATGTGGTAAAATGTAATGTGAACTTTTCCATCACCAGAATCATGAGGAAGGATCCAGCAGCTGCTTGCCTGAGTGGTCCAGCAGTCAGGCTAGAAGAAGCAACCTTCAACATTCCCATCAGTACAAGCAAGCAAACTCAGTCTAGAAAGCACGTAAGCAAAACACCTGATATGAGAGGGTTGAGCAGTTGTAAATCTAAACACCAGAAGATTTGATCTCAGTGCCTGTACATAGTCATCACTCTGACATAAAACTCAGCTGTCATCCTAACCAGTATTTTCCTGCAATCATTTATCCAATAACAACAAATATCAACTCCCAGTTTCTGCTAGAAAATTCACAGAAATCACTACTTGCTCACTCTGCAAGCATTCCTCCTACTATTACTACTGCTCTCCTACCACTTTTGTCCTGTGTTAGTTTTTGTTGCCCAGTCCCATCTTCAGTCTGTGGTACAAGCAAAGCTCCAAGGGGGTAAGATCAAAGATTTTCCTGGCCAGCAGTAGTCAGAAATCATTGGCCAGAGAAAGACAGAAGTGTAGGATAGCAGCAATTCTGTCCCAGTCCACACTTCTTCTGTGGGAGATGATACGAGTCAAGTTCCCCTTCAGGCACTTGCCAAACACGCAGAATTTTGCCATATAAAACTCAGGAAGATGGAGAAAACAAGAGGTAGTTTTCACTAAGAAGACTTTATTACTTTTCTTCTTGTGGATTTCAAGCACTTCCGTTGAGATTTAGAGGTCCATGAACTGAATTGAGTGCACTATTACCTGGACCTACTTTGATGCATATTTCCTAAAAAGGATTTTGTATCTCATTCTCCTCCATTTCTGACCTCTGGAACGTGTGTGCCTTGGTTCAAGCTTTCCTTCCCCCTCTAATCAGGGCCAGGTCAGCCCCAGAGCCAGGACTTTTATCCTAAAAGCCATAAGGGCTCCATAAGGAGCAGCAACTAACTCCCTGTGAGAAAACTTCTAACATGTTTTCTTCCTCACATCATCAAGTAAGACACCAAGAGCAGCTTCAGAAGGTCTGGCCATGAAAAATAACTCCAGGTTCATAACCAGCAATAGTCAGCTGGAACACATAACTCACTGCTGAGCTGTTTATGCACAGCTGGAGCAGACTGGTGTGGAACAGAGTGTGCAGGGCAGGTGGGCACAGGGATTCACAACATTCAGTTCTCTATATCCTTCTGGTTGGCTGTAGAAGGGATCATAAGGGTCATCCCCTTTAAGATGCCAAGGCCAGAGGCTGAAATATATCAAAAACTCTAGCAGTATCTGGGCTAGAGTATTTAGGAAAGCAACAGGTAGAACTTCACAGCCCCATGCTGCAAAGCTTAGTCATATAAAAGGTTTTCTAAGCATAAGAGATGGCTCTTGAGATAGGAGATCCAAAAAGATATGCAGAATATTTTATTCATCTATCACATCTATAAAAAGTATTGCTTACACTATCCCAAGAGACTTCCAGCTTCTTTCTGGAGACCAGAAGCTGAAAAATTGATGCCTATGTCCAGAAAGGATGCTAGAAAATTCCCTGCTGTTCTCTTGGTAAAGCTTTGAGAATCTGTATTATTGAATTAAATTATAAGAGTGAGTTTGCAAGCAGACAAAGATTCAAGGACAGGCTTTTCCATAGAAAACTCACAAATGGGGAGTTAAAGAGTAACAACATCTCTGAGGCTACCCTGAACAAAAAAACCTTTAGGGTTAAAAAGCAGGGAGCAAGGTGCACCCACACGGATGGAGCTCAGGGACTGGAACGGATGGGAGCCAACAGAGCCTGTAGAGGACCAAAGACCCTTTAGTACAGACAGGGATGACTGATCCCACACAAAGTGAGCACAGGTCAAAGGCTTGAAAAAAACCCAGATTATTAGGAAGTAGAATCCTTCAGAAATTTTTCCACATTACTCCTGCAGGCAGTGAGACTGCACATTTGAACTATGAGCTCATGGCAGGACTTTAATCAAACCCTTCCCACAGAAATGCTAAGACACTTGAAACACAACTCATTGCCCAGAATTCCGCCACACAAAGGTGACAAATGAGCCTTGGAAGACGTGTCCACAAAGCAGACATTTCTCAGCTGATGACGAACAGGCAGTCGCTGCTGCATGCTGCTCTTAACCCGAGTGGTAATAGCTACTGGCCTCAAGAACTGGTTAGCTCTCATTTATATCAGTGGAAAACAGTGTCTCCACTGAAGTCAATATAGTTTCACTGGGCTAAGTGTGATCAAATTAGGCTTGATGTCCACAGACCTGAGTGTATTGTTTGCCTTAGGGCAGGGGAGCAAGAACAAAGGGCTCATATATTGGTATCTGTGTTTGGCCTGTAAAGGATTGCTCTCTCCTGCCCACCGCATCTTTCAGCAATGGGCTGTGTGGAGTCATACAATTAAAAAGTCATTTATGTCCAAGAGTCCCACATCTCTGACATATGCCTTGTCACAGCACAGGAGTTTAGCTCTACTTCAGACGGATTCGAGCATCATGAAAAGCCGGCTGCCAGCAAAAATCATTCTGAGGAAATAGGAGAGGAACAAAGAAAGAGAAACACACAGATCAACCTGGAGATGTTACAGGACTCCATCAGAGCTGATGCTGGGTACAAGCAAAGCAAAACAGCAGGGAGACAAAGGCATAGGATCATTTTTCTTGATGTCTTTCTTCCTGCATGGCAGCAGATCCTGACGGATGACCCTCTTGGTGGCAACTGGAATCAGAGATATGAAGAGCCAACTTTCAAGGCCACCTCCAGGATTCATGCTGGTAATCCCAAACATCCAAGTTTTGTTTGGATTGTTTGTAGTATTCCAACATGGAATCTGAAACCTCCCAGGTTGTGCTGGGGTTGGAGGCAGAGCCTTGGGAAGCTGCTGGTGACCTTGAAAGAGGACAACCACCCCTCACAGAGACCTCAGCACATGACCCAGGGAAAAGCTCACCTGCCACTGGAGCTGGATGGTTACCCATTTTTATTTCCCCACATTCTGCTTTGTGCATGGTTGTCACCACACCATCCCCACCAGCTCTGGGGCAAAGCACACAGGTGAATTTGCACCTAGAAACACCCACACGTCCAAACAAGCACCTCTTTTGTCAGCCACAGTATTTTACAGCCCATGGGGGAGTAATAAGCCTGGGCTCGGTATCTGCCTCATGGTATGATATAACTTTCAATCATGTTAATTAAATTAATATGGGCCATGCTAATGAAAACCACAAAATACTATTTTGATGTCTATGAGCACATCCATTTTGATAATATCGACTTGTCATTCTGATGTTCCTTTCTACACCAAATACCAGCAATGTAAACATCTAACAACACTTTCATCATAACAAAGGAAATTCTGCATCAGCACTAGACTGAAAGCAGACTGTGTAAGCAGCAAGCACCAGAAATATTCATACATACTAGGGCTCACCAAGTGTTCGACAAATGCTCCTCCTATCTAATCTTTTAATCTACTTTTGAGGTATATTTTTGGCTCATGTTTTGTTTTAGGTTGGGGGGGGGGGTATTATTATTATTCTTTCCCTGCATGATTAGCCATCCAGGAAATGTTTAAATTACAAAATCATAAGGTTTAAAAGATTTATAGATCAAATTATATTAACCTAATGCAATAGGCCAGCCATACGGAAATTAGAAGTCTTTATATTTTATTTAGGTTATTAAATTGCTCCCTTTACACTGTTTAGTTTGTTTGTAACAACAAGGTTTTGCTGTCTGATGTTAAAACTTGCAGAGTAACTGAGCAAAAACAAATGACTTAGTCCTTGGTTCAAAGAAATAATAGGTTACTAGCATAATTAATTTTATGTTTAATTACTGCAGAATGAAACAATTCAACAATATCCAATCAATCCTCAGAATGACAGAACAGAAGGTCAGCAGTTGCTAAGTCAATTGTTTTGAAAGAGAAATTTATGTCAGGTTCTCTTTTATGTGCTAGAGAAAGAAATTGGATAAAAGTGGTCAAGCAAATATTAATTAATTGTATAAATGTAATCCTGTTGTCATGCAAAAATCACAGAGACTCCAGGCACAGCGTGCAAAACACTGGGTCTGCATCAGTCAAGAACATCTAGAAATGACATCTTTGACTTAAAACAATAATAATGAAAGGAAGGAGAACAAGCAGGAATGTTTGAAAGCCAGGCTAGTTTTCAAACTGGCATTCAGAAGCTCATTTGCACAAGCTGACTGGTTCAGTCCAGTGGCTGCAGAGGCAGGTACACACCATCATGGAGTCTGACCCTGCTTGGCTCCTTGGTAGAAAATCTCACAAGTGGCTGCTTTTGCCCTCCCTGTCTTTCCTCAGATTAGGAGAACCCAGTTAATTTCGTTCAAAATTTCCAACTCCTATGACTCCTGAGTCTCCAGGTATTCAGCAAGGTGTTATTTGCCTGCAACACTAGCCTTTAGTTACATGACTACACATTTCCTTCTTGTCTCAAAATAGCTGCTCCTGCTTCTACACTCACCAGGAAAGTCAGACATTTTAAGAGGCTTTACCTGCAGTTTCCAACAGTTTCCATCATTTCCCAAGATTGTTGATCAGATGTTTCCAAGACCAAGATTATGTAGTAGGCTCAGCAATTCTCTGGCCAAAAGTTTCATTCTTTTCTTCACTACTCTTCTGTTCAAGCCTTCCTCAAGCCACCAGTGCCCACTCTCTATCACCAGCTGCTTCTTCCCTTAAAAACATCTTGTGAAAAATACTTAACCAATCTATTCTCTTATTTTATGCTCTCACCATCACTTTCAGCTGGAGGCTGATGAGGAAAGACCTGGTGGCCCAGTCAGCAGTGCAATGAGGCAATGAGGTCCATGAACATTTACTCTGTTGGCTCTGAAGCCTTGTCAAGGCAAAGACGAGCACTGGGTGTTCCTCACCTCAGCTCTTGCTGCGCTAATGGTATGATCCCAGCCTTTTGAAAATTAGGGCAACAGAAGCATTAGTAATCATTGATCTAATTATCACCATGCCAGCCTCTTCTAATCCATTTTTGTGCAAAATTCAGCTGGGTAATTGACTGCATGCAGAGCACAGGCACACCAGGATCTCTGACTGTAGAAGACCTCCTTCAGACAAGGATAGACTACCTCTGGCAGCCAGAGAAGGACAGTTCTTTATGATTGAGTGAGAAAACAGAGATGCAATTTTGCATGTAAACCAAACTAAGCTGTGTTTTGAACCAATTTTGTCACCTGTAACAGGAGGTGACCCCAGGGAATGCTGGACAGACCAACCTTGAGCTCTCCAGAATGCAAAAAGCATTCTAATGTCCAAGCAATGCATTATGAAGACGAACCTTGCAGAAGCTCTGCCATGCCTTAAGACCTTCTCTCTGAACACTTAGCTGGTACAAAAAGGGGGCACAGCAAGTGCCAATCTCCATTTTTTCCACAGCTCAGCCCATTTGATGATGGGAAACCAGGCAGATAGGGAAGGAGGAGTGAATGACGAACTCCACAGCACTGCAGGGTTTAGCTCTTATTTTTCCACGGGACATGCCAAAACATTTGCAGATTAGGCAAATATACAGCTGTATACTTGTTTTAAATGTATATATTACAGGAGGATCCAAAAGATGGCAACAAGCGGGAAGAGTACACCATCCAAGAGCCCTGGCATGGACCCTTGTGATGTTGCTATGGTTATGCGTGGTAAACAAAACCATGGAAAAAGTTACTGAGCTTGAGCAGGGACTGATTTTAAAATCTTGGTTGGGCATCTAGTTTAACTTGAAACAGAAATGTTTTAATGGTGTCATGAAAATATGAGGGCCTACACAATTTCTTTCTTTTAACTTTAGAACAGAAGCTGAATGCCACTACTTTGTATACAGAAGGAAGTTTAACACAAAAGGCAAAGGCACTGAGAACAATTGTTTCAAAACATGATCCTAGAGAGGTTATTTCATGGTTTTGCTATTCTTGAGTCTGGGCCGATGATGCCAGCATTACTAATCCTTGAAATGAGTGGGTTTACATTGGGAGTATTGACATAACCTTAGCTACAGCAAGAAGAAAGGGTAAGAGAAGATGGAAATGTATATTTTTGGAAATAGATTTCATTCTGACAACCCTATAGCAAACAAGTGAAATTTTAATACTGTGCTTCGATGAAAAATGAGCTGCTGAATAAACACCAGACTAATTCATAAAGAGCAAACTCAGCCTGTTTAATATTTCTTGAACAGTCACAAAAATTCCATTGATCACTAGTGATGCTGTAAATAGAAAATTCCTACCATTTTCAAAGGAGCCAGGAGAATCTCACTGGGGTTTGCCTATCAAACTTTTAGACACTTTTGAAGCTCCCAGGCTAAAACATAATAAATCAAATATGAAATTGTATAGCATTGGGCCGAGTTGGAACCTAGTATTTTGTGGTCTATTCCTGGGATTGTTTTAAATTTTTTTTGTGAAGTATTTGGTTTCTACTTAATTAGTGTGTCCTCCACAAAAAAAAGTCAAACATCCCTCCCTTGGTCAATCAGCTATTTAGTTAGTAATGCACAAATACTTCAAATATTACCTAGCAGACCATTCTCCATTTTAATACTGATGAATGATAGTGAGTTTTCTTCCTGGAAAACTAAATCCGTGTCAAGCCTGATATTAAAATAAAATCTCATAATCTTGGGGTTGGATCCCCTATCCCTGTCCCCTGCTATTCTTTTCAGGGTAGAGTTACGAAAACATCAAGATATCAAAGATAATGCATTAAATAAATCCTAAGGCTTAAGATCAAATGGATATTCAACAAGAATTTTTATAAGGCTCAAAGTTGAGAATACTTCACTGTATTTTTTTTCTAATTTGGGGGTTTCTTTTGACAAAGAATTCCTTTATACTTGAACATCTTCAAGGTGATAATTTTTGCCTAGTCCCTTCCTAGACAGGGAGTGCTGAGTCTGCTCAGACACCCTCCCCACTCACAAAAAAAAAAAAAGAAAAGAAGTATAAAATCAAGAACTCCTTGGGCTAAGCACCAAAAATGAGCAGTATGTTCCCTATTTTTAAGGAAAGTACCTTTATTTCTTATGCCCAGCAACCCTGCCCCTACACCTGATTCTACTGTCCCAGAGCACCAGCAGATCTTGGATCTGCAGTTTACTGGTCAGGGTATTGGCACCTCAAATCCAGGCTGGTGGGGAAGTCTGGGATAATTTCATGTTAGGCGGAGTTAAAACCCAGACTGTCCAGTTGTGGTGCTATTTTAACCCAGACTAGCATCTTTCCCACACTCCTCCCTTGTAGCACAGACTGACAAGCTCTCCCTTGTTACACTTTTTATTCCCGTCCTTTCATTTGTCCTCCTTTTCCCAGAAAACACTCTGGGCATAACATCTGCCCTTAGTGACCCCCACCCCCTCTTTTTTTTTTAAGGGAAAGTACATCATTTTCAAGTGGCCCAGAAGCTGACATCCTTTGCTTACCTCCATTCTTTCCCCACTCTCACTCTCAAATACTAAAATCATCCTTTTACAGCTTTGTAAAATGAAGAAGGAGTGGATGATATAGATGTTTGAACCAGACTTGCACACAAAAACAATACACTTGCCATACTACTTTAAGTCAACATTTTGCACTGAGGAACAAGAAAGCTGTGACTTAGCCTGCTGCAGCACAGGTTTTGGCATTTTTAAATGTTGCCTCTTGGAAGCATTCTAAACTTTTGCTTCCTTCTCCGTAGGCAAATAAGGATGAATCTCTCAACACGAATATAAAAAAGATTTGCATATTTACAGTTCAGAGCTGTTCTGTTGATTCCTCTCAAATGCATGCACAGAAAGGCACCCTCACTCCCCCCTCAACTGCTCCCAAAGCCAGCCAGGCTGTGCTGCCTATCACTTACCCAGCCTTGCCCTGAACCCCTGTAAGAGCTGATGGAAGCATAATTTGTGCTACTTCAGAGCTGGATCTATCTGCTCAGGAGTATGTAGATCAAATTCTCTCACTCGCCTACTACACAATCCAAAGTTTTGCATAGGTCAGGGCATGAATCTTTTTGTTAACAACACTTTTTTTCTATACACTCACATAGCAGAGAACTAAATAAGTGTGTGTGTATATACACACATTAATGTCAATTTTCTCATATACATAACACATTTTATGCAGGATTTTTTTCCCCTCCTTTTCCTTTAAAAGAATGAGGAAAGTTTGTTTTAACACAGGTCTCTTGTCTTCAACATCACTTAAGAGAGAGTGGTCAGTTTGCATGCCTTACTTTAAGTTTATGAACTGCCAGCCCACATTCAATGACAAAAGAAAATGTAACCTAGGCTGGGTTTCAACCACTGATTGTCAGATCCCATGTTCAGTATGTCATATGAAGCACACTTCATTAAGGACTGAATTGCTCTTCTCGTAACCTGAGCTAAACTAAAGTCAGCGTTCGGCTGCATAAATCACCAATTCAAATGCATCACTAAATGAAACGGTCATCATCACCCTGTGCCCTAAAACAACCTAAAAATCTGGGCTGCATGTTTATGTATTGTAAGGAAGACAGATAGGAGATTTTTTGGTCTTTGCCAGACTCACAATTTTACTGTCAGAAACTACTGAACTTTTAAGGAATAGCAATGGCCCAGTAACACCTCTCATCAGACAATGCATTTCATGGTGCCGTGAATTCTCCGCTCACAAGGAACAGACCCAGACCATCCATCAGACTGTCATAGGAGTCCTTCATTATATTGAAAGAGTGGAAATTTGGTATCCATCCTGTTTAAGTGGGGGTATGGGAAGGGATAATCCTGGGAACACTTGAACAGTTACCAGGGCAGTCCCCCTTGGGTAAGCCCCTGGATGACAAGCCTCAAGTCTATGGGGTATCTTAGGATTCAGACAGACAGTTTCCCACCAATATATTTTTCTATTACAAGAGGTGGGAAAAGCTATATGAAAAGGAAATAGTTGGTAAAAAAAAATAATACGCCAGCCTCATCTGTGAAAACGAGGACAAAATTATGTCCTCTTGCAGCAGTTTCATTCCAGTGCAGCCCTGTTGGATAAGGAATCACTTTTTCTCTCCACAGAGCTGAGAACAGATTTGAGCCTTCTAGATCCACTCTGAAATTTTAGGGAAGGCACTGGCTGAAAGATGTTTCCAGATGACAATGGGTGGCAGAAATAATTAGCATGAAGGGCCAATTCTTTATGCCCATTGCCCAAGTCAGAAAAACGTCTCTGACATCCAAGAAAATCAGTGTAAGACTGGTGAACAAAGTAAAGAATTAGAGTCTAAATTGCTTCTTCATATTTAATCCAGCTGCTTGAACAGTGTATTAACTTCTGTTAAATACGTAAATTAAATTTACTTATTAAAAAGTAAATAAGACGTGTCTGTTCTTTTCAATAGATCTTTCATATGTTTTTAACTTGAGAGGAAGATGAGAAGTGAAATAGTAAAGAGGCCCTTTTTTTTGCTGGTCTGCTTGCCATCTGGATCTCTCTACGCCCTGGCATCTGCAGAAGAGGAAGGAAAAAAAATCAAAGTATTCCTGGAAGGAAGAAGAGCTGCTACCTAGTAGACGAATGGGAGAGAGAAACCCGGAACTGAAGGGAAGGAAGAAGGGGAAATATGAAACTCATTTATTTAGCCTCCCAGTGCAGATTTCTTAGTATGCTCCTTAATTTTCTGATCTCTTTGTTTTCTTGAGTATGATGATTTTCATGCCTTCTATTCTTTTTTCCTCACATTTTAGTTTGATGTTCTTTCTCCACAAGCTTCCTGCATATGTCAGCATGAAACAATAGGCTCTCATTACACTTGGCTTCTTTCATCTCCTTCAGACACTGACCTACATTTCTTCTGTTTTTGTCAGTGTGGAAACATTTTCCCCTATCGGTTTCTTAAAAAAATAAATCACATGTTCTCTATTACCAACCATGTTCTGTTGTCCAGAGTATTTACTCTGGATGGTCTTGCAAAATAATTTCAAATTAATTGAGAAGTCCCGTAGTACTCAGATACCTGGTTGAAGTGCTACCAAAGCATAGGAAACCATTCCTCGGTGAACATCAATTCATGTGCTCACACTGCAGGATTAGCCAAAAAAAACATGTGTACCAATAGTGAGGTGGAAGCAAGACCCCTCCACAAGCACATCATAACCAAGCCTGTGACAAGCTACAGGAAAAACCTCTTCCACTGCACTCCACTCCACTCCAGTCCACTCCACTCCACTCCACTCCAGTCCACTCCACTCCACTCCACTCCACTCCACTCCACTCCACTCCACTCCACTCCACTCCACTCCACTCCACTCCACTCCACTCC
>JAHLSL010000058.1:1863383-1887970 GCA_025920805.1 Petroica traversi | reverse complement strand
CCACTCCACTCCACTCCACTCCACTCCACTCCACTCCACTCCACTCCTTTCACACTGATGAATTTTTCATGTGTAGGTCTGGTAACAGCACCACTTGGGTCATTCCTACTTTTCCTGCAGAGAACTTGGGCAGTTTCCTAAAGACAGTGGTGGTGGTTTGACTCCAGTTTGCCAAGTCCAGAATAGGAGTAAGGCAAGAAATGTGGGATCAGTGTTAAGAGGGTGGTAGACATTCTCTGCCAGCAACTTGGGGAAGTCTGGCCAACATTGGTGCATATTCTAAATTCAGCCCAAGGCCTCCATTTGTGCAGTCCCATCAGGGACCTACTACATTGAAGAAGCTGCTGAATAAGTAGGGAGTATTTCTGTCTTCATTTAAAGAAGAGTTTTCTCAACACAACTCCTTGTGTATGTGCTCTAGCACGGGGATCTTAAGGATTCACAGAATCTGTGACTTAACTGTTGACTTTGGAGCAGTGATCCCACCCATGCACCATCAAACAAAAGACCAGGATCAAGGTGTCTTTTCCCCAAGGCACTCATGGACACCTACACAAATATGGCAAGCCTCTTTCTCTGAGAAAAGTGTATGAAACTCAACAAAATTAAAACAAAACATATCGAGTCATACTAATTACATATTTTATTGCATTCAACATGCAAAAGAGCAGAGGCAGCAGGTTTCATCCTGGCACTTTTAAACAACAACGTAAATAAATACAGTGCTGATGCACAAAGAACTAGAATTTTGGTAACATGGTTTGGCAAGCAATCTTGACAATCAATCATCTGGGAACATGTCACATTTGACCTTTTCCTCATAAACCAAGAGCTAAGCCTTCTTCAAGCCTTCGTTCTATGTTGTGGATGCACTGCGCTCCTGAAGACAGTAATTTTTAAAATACTTTTTTTTTGTTGTTGTTTTTCTTCTTTTGGCTCATTGGCCCAAGAAAAGAAGCACAATGAATATTTATAGACTGGCAAAGCCAAAGCAGCTACAAGTTGACCATTCAGACTGCCTCATCTGGTGGGTAGGCATGCACACAACTTAAAAACGCCAAACCGATACCATTTGCTCAAATACATAGTTTCAGGACCACACAACTTGGGAATATGAGTCAAACTCCTGCACCCCCAAGACACAGCAGAGCTGGGCTGCTGGCCACATGGGTGTAGCCATTCTTGACACACAGCACGTTCAACCTGACTCATGGCCAAAACAGGGCTCCAAACACACATCTCATGGTGATTTGCAAACAGGGCCCTAGGCTGAAAGGTGAAGACAGCCAAACAAGCCCTACCAGTCCATAGCTCCCAAGAACACACAGACATGAAAAAAAAAAAAAAGCAGTAGAAACGAGCTGCAAGATACAGATGGACTTCTGGGTCTGAACCAGAGCATGGAATACCTTGTTCCTAAGGTCAAGGCTGCTGCTGTCCCTTAGGAGCACAGGCTCTGGAGGCACTAGAGCACCAGGCACTGTCCCCTGCTGCCTGTCACTCTCTTTGTAATAAGGCATTTGCAGTACCACCACGCCACATGGACTTCTGAGCTCCATCAGGACAGTAATGAACATAGTCACATTGAGCATAAACATCTATCACTCTGAGATGGAAAGAGATTACTCAATTCATAAATCATCACAGCAATTGGGCATTTAGGAAAAAAAAACTTATGTTCCCCTTTGATTACAGAATGCACCTCAGGACCCACATTCTGGTATATCCTGATCTAATCTCTTATTACAAACTGCCTCAAAAGTGACCATACTTTCCAGCCCCAGTCAAAAGTATATTCTTTAGAGACACTTCAACTCCTTTTCCATTTATGCACCCAGAAAGATGACATACTCATGAATGATGATTGGCCAAAGGGCTCTTTAAGGTCCTAAATAACCAGACATAACAAATTAAGTTTTAATACTAACTTAGGTAGAGTGTGGAAGATAGACTAGCTTGTCCCTCACTGCAAAAGCTTTGCACTACCAGCCAAGAGCCATAAGGTAACTTCAACAGGCGAGGTCAGGATTTACCTCACATGGGAAGACCTCAGCCACTGTGGGAAGACTGCCTTTGGAAAAACACATAACACCTTCTGCAGCCTCATGAATGCCAAATCACACATGCCATTGAACTCACATAAGAAGTGACATGCAGGGAGACTTCTGGCATACTGAAGGAGAGAGGTATTCTGTAAAACACTCACAAATCTGTCCCCACAAAACTGTAGACCTCTGGCATATGCTCTTCCCTTTATAACAGCAATAAACCCTAAATACCAACTATCTGAAGACTTACTGTTCTTTCAAATTCAAATCCCTGCTCCTTTACCCCAAACATGGGAAAGATTGGGTCCCAGTGAGGACCTTCTTACCCTGGCTTGTCTCCATGTGCAACAGATTTAATGCCTCAGCCAGAAACCACAACTCTCAATGCTATTGCCCCACACTGAACTCCTGACAAGTACTGTAGACTTTTTATAACTGATTAGGAGATTATTTTGGCTGGCCTTGCACTTGCATATGTGATTTTTAATGAATGCGCAGTGCTTTGGTATATGATGCCAGCTACAAGCTCTTTATTAACATTTATTGGTATTAGGTAACATTTTGAATTGACGGAACAAATAATTCCTAACCCCAAAAGACTCTTGCAAGCTTTGTAAAATATTTATGTAGAGGAAGGACTGTTCTGAAGTTCAAAATGACATCTTTCCATGTCCTAAGCGGGTGAAAGGCTGCAGACAGACACCTCAGCACATACACATCCTATGTAAAAATGATTTGCAAAAATAAACTGAAGTAAGTAATGACAACTTGATGGGCTTCGTGGAGGAAACGACATGGTTGTTGAGAAATGTGCAGTGAGGTCAGAGGACTGTCTTAGCCACGTCAAGGTGGTGGTCACAAGGAGGGGGTTGCCTGCATATGAGCAAGGATCAAATGCAAATACAGATGGTAGTGATGAGAATCATCATCACCACCAGAGAATTGCATAGTCTCCAAGGCCAAGCTGGCTCAAAGGCAGTCACAAACTAGCCCACAGCTAGGATGAACCAATATTTGCTTTATGACCAGCTCTGTTAGGGCAGCGCTTCCAAGCTTTAGGGAGATTGCATTACCAAGAGGTGCTTTACAGCACAAAAAGCTTCAGTGGATGGCAAGCAATTTTGCAGAGCATCCTGCCATCTCTGCTGCTGGTATTCAGCCATATATCATTGCCTGCAGATATTAAAAGATGTGCCAACCCAGCCACCTGAGGGAAAGAAAACAAGAAGCATGCCTGTCAGTGCAACTCTGTTCCAGATAAGGCTATATGGATGATCAGATTCTATTGAATCCTTCAGCAGCAACTGAGATGTAAACCTCAATTCCTATTAATAGTCACTCTAGGTCTGTCTCTTCTGTCTTCCATTTTCTCTCCTCTTAACCTCCTGCCTAATAAAGGTTAAGCCTGATCAGCCATGGAAAAATCCTCTCTTGCAAGTCCTTGATGGGAGGCAAGCTAAAACAACAGCCCAGGTAGAGATTGGTACAATGGATAAGGATGTACATGCGCTCAGTATTTTGTCTGATTCCTTTAAAGCCCACATCAAGCAAAAATATCCTCCACTGATTTTGCAGCATCAGAAACTGAATTTTCTTATCTTTCACGATTTTTATTTTCCCTCTTCTCTTGCTTCCCTATTTGTGTGTATTTATATTTTTATTCTTTTGGCCTAAAACAAACAGGATTTGACTATAACAATAAAGCTTCAGTGCTGCTACCTATAATCAGCTCCTTCTTTCACAGAAAGATCATTTAGTATCACCTGAATAAAAAAAAAAGGACCAAAATAAAGATGCAGTTCAGAATTAACACCTGAAACGCAGTGTTCTTTCCTCTGGTTGTGTTAAAAATAAACTCCAGTGTGCTGGTTATTCAAGCAGGCAAAAATTATGCACAGATTTCTAGACTTTTTCAGCTGGATCACAGAAATCTCAAGGCTCAGAAGGCCAGGACCTCACTGCACCCTAAAACAGAGAATCCCATTTCCAAGATGTTTCCAAGAGGGACTGAAATATGCGTGCTGTACCAGCACCATGCTGGGATATCCCAACATCAGCACCCCAAAATTGGGAGTACCATGCCCACCAAGCAGATTCTGTACAAATCAGTGAAGAGCACCCTTCCAGCCCAGCTCACAACCTGGAGCCTTAAAGCCACCACAGGCGATTTGCTTCCTGTTCATTCTTTAGCTTGACATTTGGCCTATCTCAGCAAGGACCATCAGACATGCTGTTAGAGCCTCAATCCACCACCTCATCATTCCTTTCCTGGATGGACTTGGAATAGGGCAAATGATGCCCATTTCCCTACATGGAAATATTCCTGGCCAGAGCCACCATGGAAATACATATTCTTACCAAAAGGTGCTCCTCCACCTCAAACTGAATGCAAAGCAGCCAAGAACTTCCATTTCTACACTATTATCCAGAAATTTAGTTGTGTTTTTTTTTTAATTACACAGAAAGAACAGGCCAGCCCAGACCTCAGGGGCCAGTCCCTCAGCTGGTGTGAATTAGTCAAGCTCCTTCAACACAATTAGAGTCATTAACTCCCACTGAAAAACTACTTTAGAAAAATGGAAGACTAAAAAGCCAGTATCAGGGTCCAGATTTCAAATCCTCTGCCCAGCCAGATTTCCAGATGGTATCAATCTGCCTGGTCAACCCAGAAAGTCTAACCAGATCTCTTGAGACTCCCATCTCAATGCTTTGGATGGTGGTGCAGCACAAGGAAGATCCTGACCTCTCTAGTTGTAATCAGGTGGAGAAGAAAATAAAAGAGACCAAGGCATTTTGCTATTGTCATGGTTTCAAGACAGTGACCAAAATTAAAACAGTATCTAATTTTAATTAATGGGCTCCTGTCATCAGCCCTTTCTTCTCTCCTCCTCCACGATAGTGGCGTCAGAAGAAAATTGCCAAATCTAGTCAAAAGGCTGACAACCTTCACAAAAAGGTCTTTGTGTGCAAAGTTATAAGAGGAAGCACAACTCAGAACTTACCAAAATAAAAGAAGAAAAAGAAAGAAAAAAAAAAGACATCTTCATGTTTCTCCAAGTGTTTTGCTTGGTCTGAATGGGTTTATTTTTCCTGCAGTGCTGTGAGTGCAGTGCTGACTGTCTCGCAGCAAGAGCCCAGCTAAGGCAACTGCCAGCATGTCAAAGAAATCAGGTAACAGGGGGAATGGGTCCATGAAGCAGGAGAGCTCATCCATCTTCAGCTGAAAACTCCCTTCAAGGCCAGTCCTTTCTGTGACTCCCAGCTACTTAACTTATCCAAATGCCCTTTCTTCTCAACAGACAAGACCACACAGGATCTAACCTGCAGATCTTGTTGTCTCAACAGAGGCCAGCACCAGATGTTTTGAAAGATAATGTAGACAAACAAACAGGAAAAAACCCTAGGATGGAATGATAGGGAATAATCTAATCTCTCCCAAACAGCTCTTCACCTTAACCCCAAAATTCACCTCCTGTTTTAAAAGCTGGTTTACTCCAGGTCAGAGTTTTTTTCTCAAGAAAAAAGACTGTCTAAATATCATGCAAAAACAGCAGTAACAACCTTGGAGGGACAGAGATATCTGAAGATGCTTAACTTCACCAGCACTGTTCTAAAGTCATTTGCACCACTTTTAAAAATGTGTCCTACCATCAAATGAAGGAATTTAACAGCCAAGAAATTTCTTTGGTCTCCTCCTTTAATAAACCAGTAATTCCTTTTGAACACCCATAGTGTTTTGAGTCCTAAGAACTCATACAGTAGCCATCATATTCACTGTCAGACTCCCTGAAGCCAAGAGGATCAAAGTTACAGCACACAGCCACCAGCCTTAATATTAAGTCAGGCAAAATGTTAGTCACTACATCTCTTCCAAACAAGTCTCTTTAGACAAACCACACAGCAATGCTTCATCATAGAGCACAAACCTATTTACATATTTTAAAGCACATTGGGAGGTTGTTTCCTGACAAAACAAAGACATTTTAAGGCATATTTACTGTCTGTGTTTCCGCATGTTAAGAAAAAATTTTGATTGCAAGCGGTGATTAATTGCTCACATACAGCGCGCGTGCTTTGGAATTGCTGTGAATAGAATTGCATTGAAAACATCCTAACAAGGACATACCCAAATATTTGAAAACAGACAGAGCTGCAAAATGAATGCTAAATGTCATTCAAAGCTGATAATAACCATCAGTCAATGCCAGTAAACAAACAAACAAAACCTTTTGGGTTAACAATTATTGAAAGAGTTTTAAATTGCTGATTACTATTGTAATATCTGAGATGGAGAGCAGCTGAATTTCTGCATGCTAAGAAGAGCTTGATTGAGTGGCAAGGATTATTTTGTATATGAACAGTTTTTACTCCTTTGTGGTGCATTAGTACTTACATCTAAGGAAGAAATCAAAACTACATGCCCATACATAATAGGAAACATAAAAGCAAAGAGCTATCCATGTTGCAAACTTCTCTTTTTCCAGTATACAAGGAGTAAGCCCATATTTCTCTATAATTTTTCTAAAATGTTGATATTCTAGTTCATATGAACTTAATGGAAAATTCCCAGAGGTAAATGGAAATGCACTTTCTCCGAAACAAACTAAAAACCAAATAACACCAAAACAAAGAGACCCACAGAGGTAACACGGGAACAATGAGGGATGCTGCTGGGCAGCTGGCAACAAAAACAACCATTTTAAACATCAATAGCTCTCCCAAGAGCTGGAAGAAGATTTGCACTCACATCAGAGAGGAGAACGTGGTTCTCAGGGCTCCTTTGCCATGGACACACTTTCCTACCTGCTGGGGAGAGATGTGGGACATGAGGCATAGGCCACATGGGGGTCTTTTCAGTGAAGATGACGGTAAAACCCAAGAAGAGGCAGGAAAACACTTGGATATTGGCCTTCCTGAGCATCTTAGGGCACCAAGATCCCAAATTCCTAGAAGGACAGAGGAAGGGCATAGGAATGGTCTACTAGATGTGAAGAGGAGCAGCAAGGCACAGGAGACAGTAAATCCACAGTCCTTACTCCTAAGGGGCAGCCCTGTGCTGACTCAGGGAGTCCTTTGCAGGCTTAGTCCCTGTCAGGCCTGCAAGAGAAGGTGCATATGATGAAGGGTCAGGGCTGCAGGCAAAGGGATCTTTTATTGACAGCCACTGGGAGCAGCCATCTCCCTTGGTCCCAGCACCCAGCTGTTTTGGTTTTCCCAAATATATACCTTCCCTATAACAGGTACCGAGATCCATTTCATCCACACTGTCATCCAGCATGACATTTAGATATCACAGTATCTGGCAGAGAATGACAGAAATTAAAAGATTAAATTAAGCCTTGCTTGCAGCCCTCCTATCCAGCAAGATTTCTGCAGAGCCAGCAAAATTGTTACATAGGAAGGAAAAAAAAATCAGTGATTAATTCCCTGTGTTTTTCAGTCTGCTTTGCAGACTTTTTTTTTGAGATCAACCATAACTCGGGGCCTCATACAGATAATTCCAGTGGCAAATAGGCAAACTCCCAGCCTGAAGTCATAGCAGAACAAGTTTACAGAAAGCTTGAATAAGTTAGATGCTTCCAGCTCATGTGGTCTTCCATGAAAATCAACTCTGGTAACTAAGGAACTAGTTGTGTCCATCTCTCAAATGCTAATCTGAGCATTATGTAAGGCAAAAGAAGGTTTTTTTGGAGGGTTGTTTCTCGGACCTTTATTTTTTATTATTTTATTTTGTTTTTATTTTTAAAGAGAAGGTGTGCTCTTGACTAGTAATTCCTAGCTGCTAGGAAGAAAAAAATCTGGAACAACTACACCGTGATATGAAAACAACCTAGAAGATAACAAGGAAATGTGAACTGGCCCAACACAGACTTATTGCAAGAACAAATATTATCAGACTAATAGAGGATACTCTTATGATATCATAACAGCCTGTACAAAAAGAACAATACAACTCAGTAAACTGTTATGACATTCTCATAAGCAAATCAAGAAAACATGGTGGTGATAGAACATGGGGATAGATAATTTGGGTTAAGTGTAAAACTATTTCTTAAACCCATCTCCAGAAAGGTGTTGTCTACAACTCTTGATTGCAGTAGCAGAAACGTTTTCCAGGAGCAGTCCCAGCCCTGGCATTTATTTCCATTAGTTCCCTCACTAATGGGAAAGAATACATTAAATTTGTAAAGGGACAAGGCTGAGAAGGACTTTGTGGACAGAATTAGAACTCAAAACTTTAGAAGCAACTTGAATGTGATACAATGAAGTTCAGTGAGGACAAATCACAGAATCACAAGATATTATGAGTTGGAAGAAACCCACAAGGATTATCAAGACAAGACTTCAGTGAATGATCTATACAGGGATCCAATCTATGACCAGAATAAAAAGCTTTGCATTTTGGTGGGATGACCAATTGCGCTAAGGAGAGAATAGAAGGAGACCCCAGAACCACTCTTCTCCAGGCAAATCCTTCAATTTTAACCCTGTTTTTTCACACAAAAAAAAAAAAATACACAATTTAGGGCATCTTGAAGGAGGGATTCACACTCAACTCCCAGCAATAATTTAGGGACTATCCAGTATGCAAAACCAAACCAAAAAAGCCCCTACTTCTCAATCACAATGATATGGAGCAAGAAGGGAAATGCTAATGGACTCATAGGGAAAAAAAATAAACTCCTACTCTCTTCCCATTGTTTTCCACCATCTGGTGTTCTCTAATTCCCACTCAGCTGTCTGGTCTCATGGCCATGGTCTCCCTGTGCCACCAGGGCTTTGAAACTCCCCTGGCAGCAGTGTTTGTTGGGGTCGTCCTCCCTCCCTCTCCGCTGAGGGCTGGAGGAGCCTTGCTGTTCACCAGAAATGACAACTTATCACTCCAGCCTGGGATTTAAGCATGTTTATTGAGCACGTAGGCTCTGCTCAGTGCTTCCTGGTATATGGAGACATGCCCCAGTCCCTTCGGATAGGTTTCCTTTGTAGAGGAGGCAAGAGGTAGACTTGTAGCAAATAACATTACTCGTAAGTAATTTTCCCTTGCTTTATATAAGCAAATGGCTTTGATATACAACAATCCCCGACATGTTCAGGTTACATGCTTATTTTAAGATCTTTTGTTTACTTTATGATCTTCATAGGTCATTGACATCCCATTTAGCTCTGGTGACCCTGTTTATACAATCGCAATATACATTAAAAAGCGTTCCTTTGGATAACATTAACATTCTTGATCTTAATCCATCACATGGGCTAACAATAGCTCCAGCTCAGATGTGTACGTAGCTGTTAAAAGCTTTAATGTAAAATCCAATACACATATCGAGTGGGAGAGGCCTGATCAAACAGATTGGTTTTCTTTTTTCCATTCTAAGTGGTAGAGGATCCAGAACTATGTAAACTCTCACAAAATGTACTGCAGGACCCCTCCAGCCACCACACGGTGCAATTAGATTCACTGAAAAAATGTGAGTTTTTCCTCCCCCTCATCCATCTCCAGCATGAGATACTATTGCTGGAGCAGTCAACCACCTCCAGGAGCTTTGACTCCTGCAGTTCTCCCACATGAGTCGGTGCCAACCTGGTATTTAGCAGTCTTTCCTGGCAGAAGAGAAAAATCTGCCCTGGGCTGCAGTTTGTCTCACATGATGGGCCAGGAGTGCCTGCTAGCAATTTCATTGGGAAGTTGTGCTGCCTGCCATGAATTTATTGACTTTCCTGATATTTCTTTGCTACTGTCTGCCATATTGCCCACCTGTTGTGGGATGCTCCCAGGAAGCCACTGTAGGATCTGAGGTGAGGGTAAATTCTCGGCCTCACCTGCTACATCCCAAAGATTAAAAAAAAAAAAAAAGAAACAAGCAACAAAAAGTGTGCCCCATACCTCCTGCAAAATTCCAGCCTGCTCCAGTGAATGGGATGGGAAGGCGTTGGTGTGTGTCAAGTAACTCATTCAGGAACCAGCAGGAAAATCAGTCAGGATGGCTTAAAGCCACCCAGAAAACAAACATGGTCTTCTAGAATCCTGAAGCAGTGGTGGACCTTAGGTTGTATTATGGAAGCTGAGTCAAGACACAGAGAAAGACCATGGTAAGGAGAGCTAGATATTTTTCCTTTACATATCCTGGTGGTGCTATACAAGAGATTATTATGCAGTTTGAAGACATTAAAAAATTCTGGTTTTTTCTTGGGTCTGACTGAATTTAAAGTGGTGGAGTCTAAAGAGCACAATACAAAGCAGACCTCAGTCCTTTTGGGTTGTTTGGTCTATTGCAGGAATGGCTACTTCTGTGTGGGCAAAGAACAGAGCCAGGTGACCTCACAAGGTCTCCTCCAGCACCATGTGCCATGACTTTTGCAGTGCTGCTTCTGTAGCAGCTCCTATGACTTGAGAAATATCCAAATTATAAGCATGATGAAAGCCACAAAATGTGGCCGTTCCTAGAACACGATGACCCTTCTTTTTGCCTTTCTTGTTTTCTCTTCCTCCACAGGTTCAAAAAAATGACATTTCGGCAGGCACATGAATGTTTTTTGGGTTCAGCCCATATTTCCCAGGAGACTGAGTTCAGTCGCAGGGTAAAAGAAAAAAAGTACTAATAAAACATCTGACAGAGTTGCCATGACACACCAAAGGCAGGATGAATACGCTGAAGAGGACATGTCACACGAGGAGAAAGGAGAGCAGGAGGCTGTGAGAGCAACTGAGAGAGCTGGGCGACACGTCCTTGGGTCAGATGGTCACCACAACAGCTCTGGCACCTTTGAGCTGTGCCAGCTGTCCTACTGCCAAACCCTCTGTCATGTCTCTGATTCTGAGGAAGAGGAAAAATATTTGGGAAATTCATCATGAGGGCTGACTGCCAGAGCTGGGTTGCAGAGGGAGACTGCCAGCTGCACCAGCACCTTTCCATGTTCCTCCTAGCAATGAACAGCACTCATGAAACCCTGGGACTGCAAAGCAAAAGGGTAGATGATATCACACAGAGGTCTCCCTACTTATAAGTGACCAATTGTTTTCTCTCTTTGCTGGCTTTATATTCCTGTGTTTCTTTTGAGTACAAACTAAAGCTTTCTTTGAGGTGCACAATATTAAAATTTTAATTAAAATCAGACCTCTAATTAAAAAAAAATAAAATATAAAATTCTAAGTGAGTGAAAAGTGAATAAAGCAAGTTCTTATTACTCTGAATTAAAAAGAAAACTTGCATATTGTTAGAACTGTAGGCTTCAAATTATAAGAGAGCAAATGACTGCAAAAGGGTAAATTTATAAAAATAGGCAGGGTTTAGCTTTGCTCAGTGACACAGAGCCAAGGGATAGAAACAAAGGTGTGGATGTCTGGGTACATCATGCCCAAGGGTCAGTTCTGCAGGGATGCACATGCTGTGAATGCAGGGACTCGTAGCTTGTCCCACGATAGTGCTGGTGCCTGGGAGATGCTTCAGCAATACTGCCTTATTCTCAGCAGCCTCCAACTTACCAAGCCATTTGGGACCAGGGTGCTTTATTCATTTGTCATTCCTTCAGATGGACAGCTTTTAGGGCACATGTCATCTGTCCTAAAGTAAACTGAGACACACATTTTACAAAGGGCAAACTGCTCTGAGTTCAGGCGCACATTTTTTTTTTTCTCTTTTTTCTCTTTATGGTACATCAAGGAGCAAGAGAACTCTACTGTTGCTCCTCACTGGAAGGCCCAGGTTGCCAAGAGGGTGAAGCACGGCATGGACATCCCTTTTGAGCAGACAAAGCATACACTGCAGGAACTACACCGGAATTTCTGTTCCTGTGGAAGTTCAGAATGGGGGCAAAGCAAGATGACAACAAACCAATTCTCCAGTTTCACTCCAGAAATAAGGTTTGTCTGATGTCCACAGAGAGGTTCAGGGTTTGGACAAACCCCGAGCCCAAGCACAAGTTTTGTGGGATGGGAAATGAACCTGCCAGTTTTGCTTTGCCAAAACCACATTTTAAAGTGGTTTTGTTGTAAACAGTTGTAAACTGATTTCACACAGCTCTCTTCAACACCTTGAGCTGCCTGAACCACCACATTATTTAAGATCTCACTCACCCTGTCCTTTGTGGTTCAAATGCCACCAGACAAAATAAACAACCCAATACTGAAAGATTTCCCCTGCTTCACATGGGAAAGGGTTTTGCTGCAGCAAAACCCTGCAGCATCTGGCTCCTACTTTCTGGTGAGTTCTGGAGCAGTTTTACTTGTGGCATTTCTCCTAAGGAAGGTGGGAACCATGGTGGAAGAGCTCTCTATAAATCTGGAGTCCCTTCCCCTGAGCAAGCCAAGCTCTCTGAACCAGCAGTTCCTATTCCCAGCCATGTAGCTCAGCAGCTCTGCAAAAACTCAGCTGCACCTTGGGGGAAGAGGGCAGTCTTGAAGAGAGCAAATGTTCTCCAAGGTCTTTTCAGCTGGTGAAAAAAAGCTACAGGAAAAGCTTGGATGTGGCACAGCAATTCTTGTCTGTTGTTTCAGATATTTATACTGGAGTAGGATTGTTATGCCTCCCATCCCAGCTTCTCCTGCTCACTACTGCAGGGAACAGCATTAGGATGGCACTGCACTCTACTGCCATAATAATGAAGATGTCACTAATTCACCATTTAGACTTCACTGCCTATAAAACAGGAGGAGGAAATGGGCTGTGAACATGATAAGGAGCAAATCCTGATTTGAGCACAAATATACTTGAGAGTTGGGAGTAGAAAGAGGAAATTAAAGACAATCAGCTGAAAGCATTTTTCCAGTCATCAGGCATTGCAGTGAACGTGCAGGATGGAGCCATGACCACCAGCTGCAGGAGCAGATCTCCCCAAAGCTGGCCAGACTGGACATGTCTCTGACATTTCAGGCCTTCTCATGTTTCTGGAATCCCAGTTAAAGAAATTACTGTAGGAAGTGTTCATAGTATCATAGAATATTCTGAATTGGAAGGGACCCACAAGAATCATCCAAGTCAATTCCTGTCCCTACACAGGATGGTCCCAAGATTCCCAACATGTACCTGAGAGTGTTGTCCAAATGTTCCTTGAAGTCTGCCAGGTTTGGTGCAGTGACCACTTCCCTGGGGAGCCTGTTCCAGTGTCCACCCACCCACTGGGTGAAGAACCTCTTCAAACATCCAGCCTAAACCTCATTCATGCCATTCCTTCAGGTCCTGTCACTGGTCACCACAAAAATAAGATAAGTGTCTTCCCCTCCTCTTCCCCTTGTGACCATGGTGGAGAATGCTGTCTGGTCTCCCCTCAGTCCCCTCTTTTCCAGGCTGAACAAACCAAATTACCTCAGCTGCTTCTCGTTGTGACTTCCCCTCCAGACTCTTCACCATCTTTGTACTGTATGCTCTCCAGTAGCTTTATATCTTTTTTTATATTGTGGTGCCCAAAACTGCACACTTTAAGAACAATATTTAAATCTTAGCCACTCCTTAAAGCCCTAGCTGAGCAAAGACCTCTTCCCTAAAACTTCCTAGACTTTTTCAGAGAATGTGAGCACTTTCCTGCGAGGGAGGGAAAACTCAGTCCTCAAGACTGGCTCTGGTCAAACCTCAAGATCAAATTTAGGACAGATCAGAGTTGGTTTTGGGTGTCTGTAAATGATACTAAACTGCTTTTAGGGAGACAAACAATTGCATTAGAAAAGACTGAGACCCTCTGTTTATTCAATATCCTCCAAGCTGGGATATTTACCTGGAAAGTAGGAGATATGGATTTAGGCTGTTGCTCTCAATTAAACAGACATCTGAGAAGAACTAAGACAGTGGTACCGCTGAAGCCAAACCCAAGTCCCTGCCATCCACCTTCCTTGGATCCCACAGCCAGAAAGGACTTTTGAGAGCTGGCCAGGATGGAGTGGGAGGGCCTACTCAATACCTCACCTTGGAGGTGTGCTCTGAGAATAAAACATCTTTGCAAACACCTCCAGCATTTCCTGAAGCTCCCTGGAACTTGCCAAATTTCCTCAAGGTTTTCTGGGTATCCCAAATTCACCAAGGCTGTTCAAGCCTAGGAGTGTGAAATCTTATTTTCCACTTCTTTGCTCAAATTTAATGAACCATCCCCTGTGTAACCTCCCTTGGAGAACATTTTGAAGCCCCATGTACTTCCCTCCCCCTCCACGGCCAGCACAGTCAGCATCTGGCAGGAACCCCAGCGTGTATCTTTCCAAACTGGGTTGTGAGTACTTGGTTACATGAACCACACACAAGTTACGCTGTGCCCTGACAATGGAGGAAAAGCCATCAAGAGAAGAGACAGGTACAATAAGGGCATCTATCCTGCTGCTTCTCCAGCAAGAAATTTCTAGAGAGCAATTTGAGCCAAAGCAGAGCCACTGCTCAGGTTGAAGAGCCTCTGGGAACCTCCATGAATCTGCCCCTAAAAAAATGCTCTATTTTCCCTCTAACTATTACTGACTAATTAAATGAACTTCTGCATATAGCAGGTCTTTGCTGCTGTTGTTATTTTCTGCATTGCTGTTTTTTTGGATAAGATATACTTAGGGAAAACACTAGAGATCTCAATTAAGCAGCTGGGTGACTTATAAATATGTATTTATGTTTGAAGCCTAAGTGGCCATTGGCTTCCCTACTGTTTTACTTAGCTAACAAAACAACTCTATCAAAGTAAGTATTATTCCAAAACCCAACTTCCTGCACAGAATGCTCCCATGTGCTCCATCAGTCTGCTTCTCTGATGAACTACATCATTTCTTATAAACTGTCCATGGCCCATAAATTTCCAAGCATAAAGGCTATTACTGTGCTGTGCAAATCTGCTGAGAATTTTATCCTTATAACTTCATTTCATTTGGGTGCAAATCAGTTTGGTGAGAAAGTTGATCTGCAAACATTTCCCCCCGTCTTCTGCTTTTGAGCTTATTTTGATAAATAATACTTGATTTAGGCTTGAGGTGGGCTTTGTTTTGACTGATTTCAGTTGAACTGCCTCTGCCTCAAACTGGTTTTCTCTAATAAAGGAAAAAAAACTTCTCAAACACTCCTTTCCCCAAAAACTTAAAAACAAAATTTACAATAAACAATGGATGAAAATAGAGCAAATTGGGGTTTGGGCCACCTACTAGATAAATTTTGCAAATATACTCTATTTTGTAATCCAAAGAGAAGACTTCTGCATGCATTCCAGCATTGGGAGCAAAACTACTTCATAAAAATCCCTTTTCCTTTTTTTGGACCAAACTACAGAGTGGTGGAAAACTGTGGATTTTTTTTTAAGGTACATGCAGATGAAAACCTCTTATGAATGTTTTGCTCATTTTTAGCTCTCACAATTGCCTGTTTATGTAAGGACTCCTGTTGTCACATGTAGCAGATAGATCTTCAAACAAATTGCAGCCTCTCTGTCCACCAAGCAGAAAAATGACTAGATTTTGCCATCGGGTGCAGCACGAGGCTTGTGCTTTCCCTGGCTTAATTCCAATTTCCATAACAATACAAATTAGACTTGCTCAAGGCCATCGAAGAAGCGGGGGCATGGGGGAGAAGATGAAATAAGCCATAACTCTCATGGCTTTCTCCCTCCAAGCCCCAAAAGCAGTCAATCACAAGCAATATGGAAAAAAAAAATAATGTGCAGAGGGATGTTTTGATATCTTGATTCTGGAGACTTCTTGACTACCTTGCACTAATTTCATTATGCTCAATTTAAGGGCCTTTTTATTGATAGATACCCCAGGAAATATGACTTGGAAACAGTGTGCTACCTTGGGATATCACCAACCACTTGATATTGGGGAACTAAAACAAAAGCAGATGTTTTAGGAAATAAGCAGCTTGAATATATCACTCATAAACCAATTAAAACTTTCTGTAGCAAGTTGACATTTCCCATGAAGCAAGCAGTGGAAGTAAACTCAAATCAGTTGGCTGTGAGCTACAGAGAAATTCCCAGCCACAGATTTTTTTTTTAACTGCTTTGAAAATGATGTTTGGATTTAAAAAAAAGAAAGGTGTGATAAAGAAGCAGTCTCACCTTGTCACTCTCAAACCCAGAATCTGCCTTTTCACCTTCACACTTCCCATTCATTCCTCATTAAGCAAACAGTGAGATATTCCTGCTATTGTTCGTGTCTTTGACAGAGAATCTCCAGGACTTCAGGTTGAAATGTACTCCAAAAAAAGGCACTAAAATTGTTTCTGTTTGTTGCAGGTATTTAGTTAAAAATAGTTTGAGTGTTCTTGAGAGTGCAGAGGAAAATGAGCAGATTGAGTTGTTTCCTCATTTCAAGCTTTTAAAAAATGCATCCTCTATTCTTTTTTTCTCCCAGGATACTTTGTTTTAAAATTTTATTTTGCAAAGGCAAGCAAAAACATCTAAGCACATGCTTAACTTTTAAGCATTAAAAAGTCAATGGGATTTAAGCATGTGTTTAAAGGCAAACATATGCTTTAGAGCTCTAGTGAATAGGAATGGTTTATTGAATCAAGGCTATAGACAGGTTAATAAAATGGGTTAATATATGCAATCTGGAAGCAAAAATTAAACAACACGTTTCTGGAATATTAGTGTTAGAAGCATTGTCTCGTTCTAGCTCAATTCCCTAAATTACTATTGGATTTGTAATGTCCTTGACACTGTCTCTCTCTCTCATTTCTTGAAGAAATGCAGATTATTTTACTAGATTGTAATCAGCTGGCTAAAGTACAGCTCAAAGCCTGTGATTCTATCCAGAGCAATTCAGAACAAAACAATCCCCCTTCAAAAGGAGTTTATTCACCAAAATTCATTTTCAAAGAAAATCTGCCAGATCTTTTCCACTGACACATACCTGTAATTCCCTCCGTATAAATATTCATGTGTTGTGAGTAAGAAGTAGAAAACGTGTTATTTTTCAATATTTACTCTAGAACTAGTTCCACCAAGGTGCTTATTGTACAACAAAAGATAGGAGTTTACACTCCCATCAAAGGTTGCTTCTAAATAGATTATAAAATCCATTGTGAATATTTAAGCCAAGAGTAATAACACGGTGTCATGTACTCACACAGTATAATGCAGTAACACTCTGCATTTTGACATCTGCCCAGACAGATGTTTAGAACAAAGTTCCTCAGATTCTTTCTTCCTTTTTTCAGTTGTTTTTTTTTTTAAGTTGGATGGGAAAGAATCTGGGAATCATCTTTTATATCGAAGCTACTTAGTACAATTTAACTGTCAACAGATTAATTAATTTAAATGTAGACTTACTGTGGAAGCCAAAATCTCACATAAGCCCTGAACAAAAGCAAAAAGAATAAAAGAATAGCCTCTCAGCAACATCCTGACCTTAGGAAATATATACATTTATACATGCCTAGGATATAGGATTCCCATTTACACAATCTATAGGATGCAAGCAGAGTAAATGTCAAAAATCCCACAATTTACCTTTCTGCTGTTATCTCATCATCTTTAGCACAGGCAAGAGCAGCTCTGACAGTCAACAGATATTTCCCCACTATATTCCTTCAGAAGAACTACATTAATTAGTAGTTACTAATTATTTTGCCCATAGCAACACTACTGGTAAATATCAAGGCATATATTTATTTAAAGTAGTTGCAGAGGGATTTCTTTTTATAACTCTGCATCTTGTGATTTCTGGGGTTTTGATCCATGTTGAAACATGCACATGACCACATGCTGACTGCCAAATTCATTGTAATGTAGAGCATGTTTCAGGGATAGTCCTTTAAACATAGTGAGCAGGATATTTTTTGAGGGCTTGCTGGTTGGCTTATTTATTATGAAGATTTGTCAGGCTGCACAGTTAAGTTAATCAGTAACCAATAAAAGATTTAAGTTCAGAGTTATAAACGGGTTGATTTATTGCTCACAAAGGTTTTTGGCTTCTCAACAGGAACTCATGAAAACATGTTGCTATGGTTACTTTGGAAACTGATACCATTTTATACCCTACTAATATATAGGAATTTGAGAGAGGTACCTATGGCTCCCAAGGACCTATATGAAATTTTAGTTTTTATTTATATTAATATGTTTCTTAACTTTTCTAGGTTTAAATTTAATTTTTTATTTTTGCTATGCAAATATGTAAATAACTCAAAACTTTCTTTGTTTTGAAATCTCTGTGTTGGCTCCAAGTTTTCCTAACACTAAGAGATTCATATCTCATTTTGTGTCCCTGCCTTGCTTATCATTTTTGCGATCTCCACCAAAAATCAATCAGACCACATCATGTTAAAAACAAAGGTGCCAGCCAAAGGATACTCACATGTTGCTGCATTGATATCTTCTCCAGCAGATAAATCCAAAAGAAGAAAATCACAATGTTAAAGATGCTTAAAATTGAATGTAGACTGGTAAAATGTAATGTAAATCCTGCTGGATTTTTTTTGTGGGGTCTTTTTGCTGGTTTTTGGGGGTTTTGGGTTTTTTAATATCACTGAACATATTGCACAACCTCACTGGTTAATATTATGCAAGTTTTTTCCTCTAACTGTTGTCATGATCATTTCTATGCTGAGCATGCAGTTTAACTTTGGCTTGGACTGGCTGTAATATGCATTGCATATGATTTTCCAAAAGGCTGATGTGATTGGTCTCCTAGGGTCCAACAGAGACCCAGTAAAGATTTCAAAAGACACTGTGGGCTCCATAACCTTGCTGCTGTATTTTTGGGGGGTAATTTTTAGGCATCTGAATTTACATTTGGGTTTTAAGACCTTGCTGGTATTTAGGGTCAGAGTGGAAAACGGACCGTGAACGTGCCTGTCCGTTCTGCGTGTACAACTCAAGCCACCAATATTTCATTGTCATCAAAAATCACTATTTTTCTCCAAAAAACAACTCCTGAGCCAATTAGATATTTGGCCCAAACTATTTAACAAACTTGGACTCAGGTTTGTACCAGAAATGAAGGCTGTGGTGGAGGTGGAGTGGTGGAGGTGGGGCTGGGCTGCTCACGCTGCTCTGGGCTCAGCCAACAAAACCATTAGCAGTGTCACCCAGCATAGAGATTATCAAATAAATGATGGCCATGTGTGACTTGTGAGGCTAAAGGTACCCTCTGTCAAGGTGTTCTGATGACATCATCATAAACCCAGGGGGCAAAGCTCAGATGGTTTATGATGTCACCAGAAGGCTCCTCTGGGTGCTGCCTCAGTTCATGATCATTATTTTTGGTAACAGGAGGAGCATATGCACCTACAGCCCAGCAGGGTTCTTTTCATATATATATATTTAGGGAAATAGATATTTTCATATATATATTTCAGGAACCATAAATAAATAAATTTAAATTTTGCATATATTTACATATATTGTATATATTGTGCATGCACTTTTAACATGCATATCAAATTTGCGTCTGTAGTTTTTATATATTTTTGTGTGTGTATATATAAATTATATATTTTTAGATATAGATATAGATAGATATAGATAGATAAAGATAGATATAGATATATCTCTATATGGTATATAACCTATTAGCCAGTGTTTGCTGGCAAGATGTGAGCCAGAGTTGTTGGGCCAGTTCCCCAAGCTGGAAGAATCCCAGCAGGAGGGCTGTGGATCTGGCCACTCCCCTGCGGAGCTGGAGCCCATACACGATGGATGCCTGTCTTTTTTTTAGACTTTTTTAGCATTATTTTGCAGAGAAGCCACAGCTACAAAGCATTTCCTAACCACTACAATCACTGAAGTTGGCAGCAGCCACAAGTCATTGATCTCTGAGGGACGCTGCATTTCCTCTACAAAGAAGCCACACAAAGGCTGGTGCCACCTGACACAGGACAAAGTAACCCTGGGGTAGAAAATACAGACAGGGAATAGAACAGGCAGTAAGAAAGCTGAAAAATTAGACCTGCAGCCTCATCTCCTGTATGGATCTAAAGATGGGGATCCCCCACCTTGGACCATTCATCCAGTCCCTTCCTAGGGAATGAGGCTCACATTTCCTTTGGAGACAGGCAGGCAGGAAAACTACATCATCTGGTGGCTTTGGCACAGCCAAAGCCGTGCACCACAGCTGGATAGCTGATCTGTGCCTTTTGCCTCACTGAGAGGCCCTACCACATGCTACGAAATGCTTTAATGTCCCCTTAACATGCTGTATAAATAATTTCCGTATCCATTCAGTGGTGCTCACATGTGGTCCTTTGAAAGAGTTTAAGCAAAAATTACAGTACCAATATATCTTTGAGATGAAGCAATGACATTTATAGGTCATTGCAATCCATTAATTAATTAATTTTTTTTACTAGCCTTCCATATGATCCATATGATCGCTGCTAAATTTGTCATACAAAACTGTGTTTTAACAAGCAGGTGAGTTTTAAAACTGGACTTGAAGGAAGTTTCTTACCATTTGAACTACCTCAGGAAGGGCAGGTAAATAAACTTGCATTCCCACCCCTGCCTACAGAGCCCGTTTTTGGGACAAAGAATGAAAGAGCGTAGCCCCTCTATGTCCAGCTGTTACCACAAAACACTGCCATGCACTTTAAGAGATGCTGCCCCATTTCTGCAGCTGGGCTGTGATGTGTTTGTGCCTCTTTACCTATGGGGAGGCTGTGGATGGTGCTGCAGTGTGCCGTGGAGGAAAGCATGGGATGGGGAGTGGGAAGCAGGGTCATGTGTGACACTTCCCTCGCTCCTCACCCTGGGAGGCAGCAAGGGCTCAGGAAAGGCAGCTGTGCCTCAGCATTGATGGGATGCAGAGACAGTGCTTGCTTTCTGAAATTTTGTCACAAAGGCAAAGGATAGATTCCACCAGGACTTATCTTTTTCCCTGTTCTTCTCTCCAACAGATTGATAATGCACATCTCCAGCCTCATCCACTGTCCCATGGCCCCATCTCACCTCCATGTCAGTGCATGAGCCTGACAGCCCCAGGTTTTCATGTTTTACAGAACTCCTCAAGAGCCAGCACAAAGAGAGAGAGGCCTTTCAGCTGGCCTATTTAAGGACTGAGGGTCTGTTCCATTAGTGATATGAGAGCCCTGATATGATACTCTCTAGTTAACAGCAAGCCGTGTCTAAATCCCACCATGCAATAATGGCAATAAATTAATGTGTTGGTCTTTCCCTTCACAAAAGCAGTTTACAAGTCCTACTGCAGAGGGTCAAGGTACTAAAGAGACATCTCATTGGCTCAGCTCTATCACCTCAAAAAACCTTTACAACTTCTTCTCATGCCTAAAGTACAGTTTCATAAGTCAAAGATCATTACTCTTATAAAACTGATAGGAAAATTGAAACTGAATCACATGCCAAGACACCATCAGACCAAAAAACATGCTAAAAAAGAGTTTTCAAGGCAGCATTTCCTTTTCAAACTGTGCAGTTCCTTGTTTCTACATCCTATAGCAAATCCATTTGTTTATCAGCGTGAAGTGTGTAGCCTGGATCCCAGGCTGGAGCACAGCCTGTATGTAAACCAAGACAAGGATATTTCTTTGCCCTCATTTGAAAGTCATTCTTGGGTAATCTGTTAATAATAATCCTCCTGAAATTCCTTAAATGTTTGTGTAGAGAAACAGAGGGAAATTCAGGTAGGGCTTCCTGAAGCAGTACGTCGGGAATGAGTTGGATCACTCAAATGTAAGATAACAGAGAACTCAAAACCAAATCATGGCATAAAGTTTAGAGGTTTCTGTTGAACCATCAATAGGATTGGTGTTTCTTGTGAGCAACTTTATACCTTCAATCGATGGAAAACTGTTGCAGGGTGTGCTTTGCCACCCAAGTAAGTGTTCGAAACAAGTCTAAGTAGTAGAACAGCCGAGTTAGAAATCCATTCCCAATATTTTCCCTACATGTAAATATTTTCCTTATAATTTTTTAGTCATCAGTTTAACCCAACACGTTTATTGGTTAGTTTAGTCTCTGTGTGTATATGCATGCAGGTATATAGGGAAAAACGTCATGAACTCTCCATCATCTGTGGACATATGCATGCTACAAACAATAAAATGAAATTTTAGGTGATTTGGAGCCTATTCACCTTGCCAAATTAAAATTACAAAGGGCCAAAACCTCAGTTAATATAATCTGTCTTTGATGCCAATAAAACCACTCCAATTTAAACCAGTCGAAATATTCAACCTGGATATGTAGAAGATTGTGGCATGTGACAAGATTGAGGGGAAAGGTTGTTGATCAGTGATGGGTCACATGAATACCTCAATTTCCTTGGAAAATTGGTTGGAAAGTGGGCACCCAAGATGTCACCATGAGTAAGAAGAAACCTCTCTCCTCTCCAATCTGAATGCCCATCTGTGCCCTGGATATCTTCTCTCTTTGAGACAGGAGAAAATGATGTTATCGCATAAACAGGGCAAAGTAAAAAATACTATTTGAACTATGATTTCAAAAGCAGAAATTTGATAAAACCACTTTCTGAAGGGGCTACCCACAGGAGAGGCACTGTCATATTAGGTTAGAAGATAACAAGTATTGGCAAAGAAAGGGCTAGCCTGTTCTCCTTCTCAGTTTCAGAATTATTGCTTATATTTCTACTTTCTTAACAAATTATTCCATTGACACTACAAAGCAGAGGGCTGAGAGTGAAGGATAATACACAAGAGAGCCCCTAGGCTGTTACTTTGGATTATAAGTATCTAATTTCAGTCATTTAAAGTAAATTCAGTTTTGTCAAAGACTCCAGTCCAACCTATAAAACTCAGGTCTGGTGAGCATGACAGCATGCCTTGAAGGAACAGGGCTACAAGAGGGAAAACAAACAGCTCCATTCAACTCCTTAAAAGGCCTTATTTCATCTAACTATAGAGTTAGTACCAACCCTCTTTGATTATGTGCACTGTAAGAGAGTGAGTAGTTTCAGTTACAAGTAGTTTCTTGCACATCCCATCATTTTGTGTGGGTTTTTACACCCCCAGTAGAGAAACTTCCACAACTGAGCCCAACAGAGCAGGGAAGGATGAGAAAGAGAGGGAATATAAGCACTGGTACAGCAATTTTTGGGAAGGATGCCTTGTGTGCTATTGGAACTATGTTCTATTTGTACTTGCACGTAACCATCATGCATCCACTGTGACTATGAGGGAATAGAACAAAACAAGTCCAGGGCTCGTCTGCACTGGGGGTAATTGGAGGTTACCCCTTTATTTCAGGGGACAGCTTCAAATTTCCTGCTGAATTTGTCTCTGAACAGCAATAAACAGCCATCCATGGGCCCTGGATGGCAATCAACATACAAATTTCCCAATTTTTAGCTGCAGAAAGTGCAGTCTTGATTGAATCCCCTTTTATTTAAGGACTGCAGGCCTTGGAGAGCTTTAATAAATCAGAGATTTCTGTACCCTGAATTGCACAGTTCATCCTCCCATACACCTGTGAGGTCAATGTGTTTTAGAAAGGAAATCTTTCACCACATTTCTCTTTGCTCTGGACTAGAAAGGATTCCTCAAGCCACAGTTTGAAGCATGGTGCTACAACATGGGAGTGCACATGGAAAAACTTAAGGCTACACATTCATTGCATCTCAAACTGGGGCTTGAGGTAAGTCAGTGGCTTTTCCACCTAGAGAAAATGAAAAGCAAGGTCAAAGACTTTCCCTGGTAAGCTCAGCTCATCTGTTCTATATTTCAGCATTCCCAGTTTTTCAGGGGAGAAAACTATTGCTTAATGACACTGGATAACATTTGCTTAATGCCAGCATGAAATTCAGTTTATAAAGATAGCTTAAAAGAGTAAAAAGCCAGGGATTGCATTATTGTCATTGTTGTTGTTATTGCTAATAATTACAGTTGTTGTTGCCATTGTTGTAGAAAGGCTTTTCTAACTATAACACCTAAATAGTATTTAATACTAAGTTCTGCCAAAGAGTGACAAACTCCTCAAGGAGTTTGCTGCACCTCAGCATCTGTTTGCTAAAAGCTTGAACTTCCCTTGTTCAAATGATAACACTGTTTAGCAACACAGACTTGAACAGCTTTGGAGGCCTCCAAAATGGAGCAGATATTGAGATGCATAATGAGAATTCCCATTGTTATATAGACTAAAATATATAAAGATATATATATATATAAATATATATATATACATACATAAATACATAAAAATTGCACTGTGAATCAGTAAAGTGTTTGAAACTTTTTAAAGCAGAAGCCACAGTGATTTAAATCAAGAAATGCATTAAAAATCATTGATTATCAGCCTTGCTGTTTGCCTGTCCAGGGGCTAGCAGAGAGTGAGGAGGCAGGTGGGATAGGCTGCAGTGATGAAAGGCTGTAAAAAGTCCATTTGAAGCAGATTGGGGTCATGGGCAGCAGGGCTGCACTTGCACCACTGAGGAGGTGGTTTTATGGCATATCCTTCTGCCTGGCCAGAGGTTCATTAGAGCTGCTGGGGCTTCTTCAGTCAGAGGTGAGAGGAAGATGCATCACTTGGCTCATGACGAGGCCCAAGCACCTTGCTCCACTCTAATAACAGAATGTCTACATGACTACATGTCTCATTTAGATGCACAGGAAGAACTGCTAAAAATATAAAATAAAATAAAATAAAATAAAATAAAATAAAATAAAATAAAAT
>JAHLSL010000058.1:1769715-1851298 GCA_025920805.1 Petroica traversi | reverse complement strand
GCCCCCAGGGCCCGGCGAGCAGTGGAGGGGCAGCCGAGCCGCCCTCTCCGGGCCCCTCCGGGCCCCCCCGGTGCGGTGAAAGGAGGGTAGCTAGGAAACAGCGAGCGGCCCGAAAAGGCGGAATTTCCAACGTGTAAAATGTTCTTAACGGAGCCATTGAGAGAGTGCAATAAGGCGTGAGGGGGAACTAATCTCCCCATTTAAATGTTTGTGGCAATTTTATCTAAATGAATTTTAATGCTAAACGAAGGGTAATTCCCTATTTGTAACCCGTTTACTTCTCTTTCCTGTGCCTCTGAAGCTGTCTAACATCATGCGATGAACAATAACAATAAAAATACTGTCAAGGCATATTCTTCATTTTGAATGTGTTATAATTACAGCTGATTAAATGTCTTGGGATATAATCGTGGGTTTAATTTGAAATGTGCCCCCCTCCAAAAAAAAAAAAAGGTCCCGTGGAGGAAGGTCCGTGCCCCACTTCGCTGCGGCTGCGAGGAGAACAGACGCGTGTGCCCTCGCCTGTGAGAGGGCGGTTTGTTTTTGTCTTTCAAGAAACCTTAAAAAACTCCAAAAAACCCAAACAGATAAAAACAAAACAAACAAAACAAAACGAAACAAAACCTAAAAAAAAAAAAAAAAGGCAAAAAAGCGAGTCCCGTTCATTCCCGTTTTGGCAGAAAAGTGTCATTACTCCCGCCTCACAAAGAAGGAGTCGGGATGTTTAGCCTCCTTGGCAGTACAGTGGCCTGTTAAAAAAACGGGGGGAAAGGAGGAAGAAAAAAAGAAAAAAAAAGAGAGAGAAAAAAAAAGAAAAAAAAAAAAAGAGAGAAAACTCAGAGTTAAAAAAAAAAAAAAAAAGGGGGAGGAAGTCCCAGCCAGGGGGGTAGAGGACCCCTTTTGGTGGCTTCATTCAGAAAGATCTGCACTGCCTGTCTGCAGTTCTGCCTGCACCCCTGCCTGCCCCTGCCGAGCCCGGGGGTACCTCGGGGGGCACACGGAGCAGGGGTCCCCCGGGATTCTGCCCCCTAACACGCCCAGGACACCTCCCATCGGGGGTGCCGGCTGGCTTGGGAGAGGCTGGGCCGGGGGGGTTGCATTATTTCACCTTAATTAAGATATTTGTGTCATTTTCCTAGCCCCAGGAATCTCTATTTTTTCTTCTATAGCTATGATTTGACTTAAAGCAAACGAGGTCTCACAGTCTGCCCAGGCTGGCTGGGGCTCTTTCACTCACTGGCTGTGGTGCAGAAAGCACAAATGTGCAAGGAAATTGGTTAATGAGGGTCTGCACTGGCCTTGCTCAGAGGTCCTGCAGCACTTCATCCCCTTACAGATATGCATTGCCCAGGCAATGTTTTCCAAGTTTTATTTTCCTCCTTCCTTAGTATGCTCAATTCCAATAAGAAACTCAGTAATTTGAACTGTGTATTAGACTATAATTTGGGAGGGCATATATATTAAATATATATTAACAGGCAACAGTACCCACCCTAACAATTTACAGTGCAAGTTCCAAGAAAGTTTCTTTATGCAGCGTAGCATTACTTTTACATTCTTTAAATATGAAGCTGATATTTAAATAGCAAATGATTGGTAACATCTCCAGAGCCAGCTGAATTTTGTAGCTCCTCAGCTCTCAGTCTGAGCCATTCTATCTACAAATACTGCATGGGGACAGGAAACAAATTTTGCAAGCAGTGGAGTCACCATGACAAAAAATAATTTGTTTTTATTTTAGATTCAGATTTCATTACTGCACTCAAACTACTACAACTGGGCTTTGAGTTATTATACAATCCAAACTGTTTCAATCAGAAACTCTAAGACTCAGTGTGCAATGATTATTATTAATAATAATTAGCTCCTTGGTTTCTTGATAGAAAAAGGCTATCAACAAGCATTTGTTTAACCACAACAAAAGTATAATTAGCTTATCCCACTTAGTAAATCTGTATGCATGCCAACTCATACCAAACTGCTACTTTTACAAAAAATTGCAATAATACAGATCATTTTTCCAGTCCTTTTTGCACAAAATTTATTTACAATGTATACATAAATGCTCCATGATGGGACTATGGAAAAAAAAAAATGCACACATGACCGATGTCTTGCCCAGAAAGAAAGTCAACATATTAAAAATAAATCTTCAGTCCATGTTTTGAGCTGCATAAAACAGGAAGTGATGTACAAGGTGGTGGTTGCTGCATGGGGACAAGGATGCTCTGATGTGACAATTAGGCTTCAAATACACTGCCTTTCCGTTTCCATGCTTCCTCCTACCAGTCTCCTTAAGACACTGCCTGCAACAGCTGATTAATCATTGTTGATGACGGCAGTTTTTCCCATCCTTCCCGATTTACATCTGTTCAGGCCAATTCAAATATGGTGAGTAAATGAATTAGACATGCAAATTCACGCCCCAGGCTAGAAAGAGAGAGAGGGAGAGAGACGGGGAGAAAGGGAGAGAAAGGGAAGAAAGATGGACAGAGAAGGAGAGAGGGGGGAGAGAGAGAGAGAGGGTGCGCATGGCTGAAATCCTAGGATAGAAGAAAGATTCTTCTGCCTGACATAGTTATTTTAATGCTCTAAAAATCCTGCAAATAAGCCCTTTCTGTCATTTGCAGGATAAGTGTAAGGCTTCTCTTTTAATGTAAGGAGGCTTCTGGAGGAAGTGAAGAGCTATGGAAACAACACACATAGTGTGGAAAAATTTCACATTTTTTTTAAAAAATCTATAAGAAACAACGTAATATGGATAACAGTATAATAGCATTTTACAATATTTCACTCTTTGTTCTCTTAATGTCTTATATAGGTATTTAGCATGTCCCCAGAAGTTGACTTCAGTTGGTGTTTTCCTGCTTTTCAGGGTCCCTGTGAAGAATTGGAACGTCCCTTGGTCCAAAGTTGACGCCAAGAACTCCATAGTCATTGCAGAAAGACAATGTTTGAAATCTACCATCGCTGCAGACATCCCTTAAGCTACTGAGCATGAATGTCCATCACTTGTCCGCTCACTGCTGGCTCGCCAGTATGAAGCATTGTGGGGCTTGATGCTGACATGGGCATTCCAGGGTGGGGTGGTCCTCCATGCATCATCATCGCTGGGTGGTGAGGGTGTCCAGGAATGTAGGTATGCATGGGGGGGCCATGACGCAGCTGAGCAGGATGGGGGGGCATCTGGGGCGGCGTATAGCTTGGCTGTCCCATACTCATACCCATTGGACTACCCCGAGACACATAATCCCCTGGCATACTTTGCAGCCCTGCAAAGGGAGAGAAAGAGGTGGAGGTGAGTGGTGGGGACTGGCTGCTGACACCGAAGCTGCTCCACTTGGGCTCCAGCCCCAGGCAGGATGCGCTGTCTCTCTGGAATTGGGAGTCTACAGACGGACTCACGGCAACAGGAATGGCCCCCAGGTCAAAAAAAAACCCAACCCAATAAAATCCTCCCCCTTTCCAAATACAGAGTTTTTGGAGATAAAACAGCTTTCTGCTTTTATGGTTAGGAATGTATGCAATGGATCTCCATTCCAGTTCCTGAACTGGATGCGTGCCGGAGGCAGAGCCAGCCTGAAGATGACTAACATCACACAGAGGGCTCAGAGGTGGGCTCCATTCCCCATGGCCTTACTCCAGCCACCTGCCTTTGCCCACTTGTAAAAGCACACTGGGAATACAAGGCTGAGAATCTGTAGCAGCTAACAAGGGACTTGGGAGGAGTGATGGGTTAAATAGGTGTCAAGGTTTATCAACAGCTATTTATTTAGCTCTTGAGCCTGATCTCTTGGAATCTGTCCCAAATATTTGTGCCATTCAAATAGACGCAATCCAGCAAGGACGTACATCACTGAACAAAGGCCTCATATGAAGCCGAAATTGATAGGATTACTAAGTACGATTGCTGAATCAAACTCGTATTTTTAGACACATTAAAAATATATACATAATCAATGACAATTATCAATTATTTCTTTACCCCCCTGATCACCTCTGGCTGCAAAAAAATCAGACGCACAACTCAGTCAAATCTTTCAGTGGGTTTGGGAGAACAATAAGAAAAAAATTGGACCTAAAACAATAAAACCTCCTGCTTTTCTGTGGGCCTCTGCCTTCTGCTTGGATTGCTGTAGCTGATGGGAACTGACAGGTGTATTGTTTCGGAGAGCTATAAGCTCCATAATCATCAAGGGTGAAAGGCATACGCTATTGCTAAGTAGGTTCAATTGGCTTTAGTTCTAAGTAAGAGCGCGCTGTGAATGCGCCGAACACCTTGGAATCAGGTCTCAAGGCTCTAGCAATGAATAGCTGCTTAATCTAGCCTAAAGGAACAGTTTTGAACTAATGAAAATTGCTTATAAAATATACTGTACTCACAGCTCTTTAATCAAAAAAGATGATAATATTTTTTGTAATAACCTATTAATTTAATTGGTCACGAAGCATAAAATACATCATTTAAATTTAATTGACCCAGAAACTAAGAAACAATATTTAAATTAACTAAGCTAGAAATTTTCATGATGAGGTAATAAGGCTATTGCATTCCCAAGCTCAGAGGAATGTTTTCACAGCTAATTGTTAAAACTTAGTTTTGACTTGGGCTCAGAGAAGACTCCTACAAAATAGTAGTAGTCTTGCCCTGGGTAACTTCAAACCCTATGTTAATATAGACTGGGGGCACAACAAAGATGCTAAAATAACTCTTTAAACTCCAGAAAGATAGCAAGAGAAACAGAATCAGGCACCATTTAAACACGGTACCATGAGTCTTGGTGTTTCAAATCACTTTGCTATTAAAAAAAAAACAAAACCAAAACCTAAAAATTTGTATAATGTATTTTCCCCTAGAAAAAGACAAGAAGGAAAAAAAAAATCTGGGACAGTTTTTCTAGGCTTTCTTTGCGAGGCCTGCCACTGAAGATTGCATTAATGATCTCTATTTTTGTATACTGAATAAGTCAAATCCATTTGTCACACTGCAAGTGATGGCATACTTAATTTGGATATAGTCAATTAGCCTGGGCTAAGCTCCATAGCCTGCTGCGCACACCTCTATTTTGTATTCTCTCTTTTTCCTTTGCCACACGTAATCCCATTATGATGGACAGACAAAGAGAAATAAACTTGAAAAAAAATTAAGAAAAAAAACCAACAAAGTTTTGTCCATTGCCTTCCAAAATGCAACTAAGTGAAGCTGCTGGTTTTTTCTTTTTCTTTTTTTTTTTTTTCCCTCTACCCCATGAGGAGTCTCTGTTTGGCTTTTTTGGTGTCTTGCAGGTTAGCGGGAGAAATGTAACTCATGCATCAACTGCGGTTAGACAGATTTATGACACTTTGGGGACATGCTCTTTCCTCTCCCTGCGCTGCTGCAGACCGCTTACATTTTGCAAATCAGTCTGTTGCCAAGACGACGGGCTCCCCCACCTCCCTGGCTGCTCCTTGTTTTGTCATGTGCTCGGGGATGGATAATAGCATCAATGTATGGCGGCGTCAATGTATGGCAGCGTCAATGTACGGCGCGCGCGTGCACGGGGGGTTTGGGAGCTTGGAAAGCTTCAGCTGAACCAGAGGGAGAGAAAACCCAAAGGAGCCCAGGTGCAGGATGGATGGATGGAAAGGAAGGAACAAGCATGAGGCTATGGGCAGGGAGAACATAGGGAAATGCAAGAAGACAAATATCCCTCGGACAAAGTGAGAACAAAGACCTCGTTTGTACTTACTTCCCCCTGGCTTTGCCATTGGTTACCTAGGTGAAGGTTACATGTAGTGCCACTGCCCCTCCATGCCCATATTCATGCCCATTCCACTCATAGGTCCTAGAGGGAGATAAAAATCCAAGAAGATGCCAGAAAATGAGCAAAGTCAACAGACAGTGCCAAAAGCCCCTTTCCAAAACACAGCACGGCAGAGGGTCCAGGACCGCTCGAGCAAGGAGATGCCCGGTTTCCCTCGGTGGTGTGGAAGGCAGGCAGAAGACAGGTGAGGCAAGGCAGGCAGCTGGGAGGGAGGAGGAAGAGGACGGAGGTGTGTTTACCTGTGGTGGCATGACCAAGGCCACCCGTGGGTGGGTGGTGCTGGCCCAGGGGCTTACCTGGCGCTCGGATGCCCATGTGCTGCTGGCCATCCATCACAAAACCTCCCATTGGCTGCCCGTCGGGGTTATAGGGTGTTCCTTGGCTTACTGGAAAGGTGCAGAACATTTCTTTTTAGCAACAGACAACAGGGTCATCTCTTCTCACGGCATCAAGACAAGAACCCCCCCCCCCCCCCAACCATGGGCTATTGATGCCAGCCCTAAAAAGAGGGGAAAATATCTACTGTGTGAATTTAGCGGCTGGACTAACAAGCGTACTTAGTTTTGGCTTAATTTCCTTCTACAAGTTTGGAAATGAAGTTAGCAAGCTGAAATCTTGAGACATGAGGAGCCCCGGCTCCAGCTGCTGCCGTTGCTGACGTCAATGCAGAAACCTGCATAGGAGCCGGATTTTATGGCTGGAATAGTCACACTGAAATCTCAGTGTGTTAAATTACGCCCTCGTGCCTTCAAAGGGCAGGACATCCATGCCAGATATTTACGTCCAATGACAAATAACCAAATGTACTTGAAGAGGAAGTGTGGCCCAAAGGCATCTTGGACAACGATAGATTTGGAGTTTTTGGCAGTGAGACTTGGAAAACAAAACCAACTGGGAGTAACGGGCTATGATAACCTTGATGGCAAATACCCACGGAGAGCAAGTGGAAACTTGAGGTCTTAAAAAAAAATAGAAATAAATATCCCCAAAGTAAACAGCAAATGCTCAGCAATCCCAAAAGAAGAGCCAAGGGACAAAAGGACCCTATACAAATACCACTACCTGAACTGCAGGTTTTCACTGTACATTAAAAGCCGGCTTCAGAAGCAAGCTGGCTTGGGTTATTAAAGCACATAAAGCTCTACCTCATTGAATGTCTTTGAACTTTACTGAATCCCACAAGTGATTCTGACCCCTTTGCCCTTTTGACAGGTAATAAAGTTTACAGCAATTCCACACCAAGCCATGCACCAGGGAGTGGTCACAGGAGCAGAAAGAGCTGGGAAGGAAAACTCCAAACAACTACTAAAAAAATACTGGAATAATTGGCGTCATGTACAGAAAGTCCAGTCACAGAACGGTTCATTTTAATTTCCCTTTTGGAATTTTCAATGTCTTTTTTTTTTTTTTTCCAAAATCATTAGAGTCATAATGAAAGAAAGCTGGTTGTATTTTAATTGTCAGTCACTCCCAGCATTCATTTATCATTTATTTACCAGGTACTGGACCTCCTGGTGAATGGCTTGAGGAAGGTTTTTGCCTGTGTGACTTGAATACAGTTACTACTGGGGACTTGCCTGCTCGATTGGACTGGTCTATCATGGGCTGAACTATTCTTCTTCTAGCATTAATAAACCTGTAAGAAAAAAGAGGAAAGCAAATGGTTAGGGAAAGGATGTCTTCCACCCATCCTCAAGCCCTCTCGCCCTACTGTGGCGCTCTCCATCAGGCTGCATGGGGATGCAAATACTGCTAAACCTCTAACCCTGATGACCTTTGAGAGCACGAGCTTGGGGTTTCCAAGCTGATTTATGTTTGCCTGCTTTTTACCACAGTTGGACACTTCCATTTCATCTTTTCATGGGGGAATTAGCCGAGTTTTCAGGAAACAATGCCAGCAACGCTCTTCTCAATACAGAATGGGGCACCAAAAAAACAAAAAAGTGTGAAGCCGGTGAGATGCTCATGAGGGCATCTGCTACCTCCCCCCTCATTAGTGTCATTTCTGCCTTATGTCCTCTGACTTCTTTTTCCAATTTTTTTCTTTATCAAAACCTGCCCCTACCTCTTGCAAACCTAATTCCCTTTTAATGCCCACTATTAAGATAATGAACTGTGATGGCAGAACCCCATCAAATGAGGGAATGTCTGGACTTTTATCACCACTAAGTCACACTGCTGGGGACTTCAGAGCCATGCATTCCTCCTAGCCATTTCTTGGTGGGCTTTTCCCCCCTCCCTCTCTTTATGCAAAGTCTGAGGGGGTCAAGGCGAGGTCATAGCTTTACAGTAATTGAATTTATAATCCTGTTTTCTCCAGCTAGGCCTGACCATTTACAGCAAACATCTTGTTAAACTGTAATTACTGGACTACTGAAAAGTCCCCCCTGAACAATGAAAATAAGATCTTTGGAAATAATAAAAAAAGGAGGTACAGTCTTTTTTAAAAATAGCTATCTGCAACCCCACTCTTTGTGCTTCTGTAGCTCTCTGCCTCAGTTAGTCCTGCAATGCTTATTTGGAAATATTCAAAATAATTTGAAGCAAAGCAGAAGGAGAGAGATCACAAGTACCCTGGTCTCCTCATGGTGCTGAAATCAGGAGGCTGGGAACCTGCCTGAATGAAGACCATTTGAAGAATCTCTTTCAAGGTTTCACTCAGCAGAAAGTTTACTTAAAATCCATTTGGAAAAAATCTCCATTGAAACTTAGTCATGGCAAAACTGCATAACCAGACTTTGTGCTCTTTGTGAGAAAGAAAAAGAATAATAAAAGTATCTATGCCACAATATTTAATAGTAAAGGAAGAAGTGTGAGTGTGGGATAAACCACTATAAACTTGTAAAACGTGATAGGAAAGTTCAGAAAGGAATATTTGATGCTTGTTTTCATTGCCTTTGCTTGGGTGGCTTAGCAGGAGCTCTCCTACAAGAGAGATAAAGCCACCAGGATCTTTCCATGGGAATCAGCACTGCCCACCCATTCTCCTACTCCAGAGGGGAGAAGAATAGCAAACCACTGCCCCATGCTGTTTCTTTTGCCCTCATCAAAGACCAGCACAGTGACTTCAGACTCCTCCTATCTCCCATTTCCCACTGACACCCATTACCCAAACTCCTGAAAAAATTAATCAAGATGTTGCATCTTTATCAAATCTGTCTTGAGAAAATGGGCTCAAAGGCACCAAACCCACATGCCAGCCTGGAAACCTTACACCTGAACTAGGTCATGTTTTGTCAGCAACAGTATTGGATCAATTTTTCTACACATTTCCAATAAACACCCCTTCTCGACTCCAGCAAACAGTGTTGCAAATCAGTTTATCATTATCTTGTACAAACCATGGAAATTAGAATCATGTGAGCAGAAGGTTAGACTAATTCTCCTTTCTCATTATAAGCACAGGTGTAGCACAAACACCATGTGAAATAAGCAATTAAAAAAACCCTGTTTTTTTCCCCATTAGCCGCCTTATCTCCATGACCAATTAGAAAATTGTTTAATATCTGTAATCTGCATTTGCAGAAAGCAATTTTCACAGTAACTCTTCCAAGTAAAACAACACCACAAAACCCTAGTGCCTCAGCCATTTCTTTTTGTGAGTCTGGCAAGGCTCTTGCTCTGTTTACTCCATCCTTCTCCTGCCCCACTGCTAGGACCCGGTTGTGTGGCAGGAGGAGAGGAGTAGCTGTGAGACTGACTGGTCACCAAAAAAACTTTTACCACAAATAAATGCCAAGCAGTATTAGGCATGTACAACCTCAACATCTTGAGTTTTTCTTCCTTCTCCAAACTACAAGCACTTTTAAGAGGAAGGGAGGTGTCTCAAAATAATAAACTCTACTATTTATAGTATTGTTTATACACTAATATACCAGAATAAAGTATATATCTAGGGTTCACCAATAATTACCCACAAGATGTGCCTATGGTAAAACATAATCTCACCTGTTTGCCCCACGCTATCATTTGGGATATCTGCTTTAAGAACACTTTGCACTCAGGTACTTAACAGTTATCTCCTTCCTACGCATCCATGTAAGTATTTTTTATAAGTAGCAATTCTGCCAAACAGCTCAATGTTTGGATGTCTTTGGGGGGAATTCAGACACAAGAACATTTTCCTTCTGGGCAAAGTAATAAAACTACATTCTCGCTCCTCCCACTAGAAGTCAAATGGAGGTCAGCTCCCCATCCTTGTATCTGTTTAAATAAACTGGTCCAGCTGTTTGTTTCCAGGATGCCCTTTAACCTTCTGTCCCATCCTCCCTGCCTTTGTAACACAACGCTTTACTTTGCATTATAGTAGACTCCAAACCACTATGCATTTAAAAAAAAAAAAAAAAAAGAAAAAGAAAAAAGAAGAAAGTATTCACTTTCAAGTTTCTTCCTGTATCCCAAACCTGGAATTCGTAAGAACCTAACAGATTAAAACAATAAACGTAGCTTGCCCTGAGAGAGCACAATGCAGGCTGTGATGTTTATAAATCACACTTGAGAACTCTTTGCAAGCAAAACTGCGAATTAGCTGTTGCTGCAGAAATATATGGGCATGTGGTTAATTTCTTCATAGTCTCAGTTTTTTTCTTTGAGAGAAGAGCCAGGATCTTTTGATCACTCTGTGAATTTCCAAAGTGCCAGGCTGATTTGAACACCAGCAAAAACGATGGAACAGAAAAGCTAACAGGAAAAATATCTCCCTTTTCCCAAATGCTCATATTCACCTATCTTAAGAGAAAGTCTAAATCACTCTAATCTTTAAAAATTCAGAGAAATCAGGACCTAAAAAAGATATTTGCATACTAACTACTACTGAAATGGAGTATTATCAAAATACAATTTAGCATACAAGTTAAGACAGACGTACAACCTCACTCATGTGAGTAAAGACCAAATCAGGCTCAAAGGCTTGCATGCAGTATTTTTCCCCACATCAGTGTTCTATATTGGGGTATCTTTGCTCTGATGAGGAAAGAGGTTTTTTGGTTTGAGTTTTGTGCCTCAAAAGAGTACGATCAATAATGGCACAACAACATAATATCCCTCAGTGTGCAAGTTGCACTCAGCAAAGTGATGCCTTGGGCTGCCTTTTTTTTTTTTTTTCCCCCTTCCTCCTTTTTCTTTTGTTTTGTTTTGTAGGGGAAAGGATGTGGCATGGAGAAAAAAATCTGAAAAGTTGGGTAAACATAGAAGTTCGAATTATTTTCTAATTTTTTTCAAGTTAACTTTTCCTTTTTCTTTTCAGACTCATGGGATTGCACTTTCTACCAAGTCCGAAAAAGCAAGAAAAACCCAGCAATCCCACCTGCAAAACCCTGAAGAGGAGGAGAAAACTCTCTTTTCTCCGATTTGCATTTTACTAGGAAGTTTTCTCTTAGGCTTCTTGCCTGGGGTCTGTCTCCAGAGGTCACAGCAGACTCCCTGGCTGCTGCATTGCTGCTCCCACGGGTGAGCCCCAGCCCTAGGGATGCAGCAATCTCCCTCTGCAGTCTGACCTTCAGCTTGGTCGCCCTCACTGCCACGCAAAAGTTTTGTTTTGTCTCAGCAAGAGGCAGCATGGCTGGTGATGACAAAAGACTTATTTTAGTTGGAAATTGGCTACAATAATAGCAGCCAGAGAGCAGGGATTTCCAGAGGGTCACCAAACCCTCCAAAAGGCAGAGCTCGCTAAGGCTCAGGTTACAGCCCAAGTGACATTTTCCGCACAGATCTGTTCTTTCTCCCTTCCCCTTGTATTTCACTTCTGTTGAGTGAATAAAACAAGACCTTCCTTTGCTGTCACGAATTTCCAAAGTCACCTTTGCTCAAGAATCGACAAAGCGATTGTGGGGACTTCCAATTTGCAGTCTTTGAATGAAATTTTCCAGGACCAGCTGTCTGAAAGGAGATGCTGAGACTTTGCGGTCTATTGAATTTTTCTCTGCCCCCAGCCCTCCAAAATGAGGGGAGTTTCACACCATTACTGACTTCTGCTACTTGGAGTCACAGGCTGCTCCCTCTCAATATTGTCTCAAAGCGCTGCACGCCAGAACTCTGTGTTTCACTAGCAGAGACAAGAAATTCCTGAAAATCTCTCTGCTTCATTTTCTCCTTGAGCTCCTTCTAGCAAACCAGGCGTAAGAAGAATGAGAAAGCCCCCATTACCTACAAACCCCAGTGCTAAAACCTCTCATGCCACTCTGAAAAAAACCAGTATCCCTCTTGACAACAAACAAATCATCATTTTTATAACAGATGCCAAAGTAAACGTAGCACTTCAAACTGGCAAATAATTCACTTGTAAAACAGTTGCACTCTTTTTTGCATAGTGGGATCCTTCATTTATACAGCAGCAAAACAACATTCTCTATTCAGCACTTAATTCCTCAACGCTTAACAGGTTTATCTCTAATAAAACCAATCTAAACTGAAAGTGTGCTATAAACCAAGATTATTACACTTCAGTAACTGCTTTATTCCTTATTTTAACATATTTTCATTCTTCTTTCTATGTTTGTTTTCCAGAAATTTTTAAAAGAGTCAGTTAAAGAAAAGAAAAAAAAACATACCAACATAGAAATTATTTCACTGAATACTTTCAAATGTTTTAAAAACAGCCATGAAAATAGCAAGCTACCTCTGTAATTATGAACAGAAAAAATAACTGCAGACTTTCGAATGGTAATCACATCTCTCCATCCCTAAAATGAGAAATAAATGTTAAAAGAGTGCTTACTGCTGTTATTAGAAAGTTCTGATCCTGAAATCAGTTAGTGAGCTTAATGACCCGTAACTACCAGTCATTAGCAATCCATGCTCTCTGTACTCCCTTTATTTGTAGAGAAAAAAAAAAATCCAAGACACTCAAGAACCTTCATTCAATTTAAAGTCAAACCTTATGAAATCATGTTTGGCAACTTTTCTTGGTTTCTCCTCCTCCTCCAAACCAAAGACAGTTGAGGACTGCAATACATCATTTACAACACTAAATGGAGGTAGGGAGGGAATAGAGTACAAGGGCTGCTCACCGCCCACTCCAGACACGTAATATTGGAACACACTCCAATCGCAGAGAGCTCATCCATCAGGAGCATCAGAAAGGTCTCCTGCAAGCTCTCCTCTTCCTCTCTCCTCTGCTAGCACAGCACCAGTGCCAGTGACTGCATATAGGGCTGAGGGGTGTCACAACACAATACTGGAGAGTGAATAAAATAAAATACTATGCAAAACCTAGAAAAACCACTAATTAGCTGACAAATTTGATGTAAAGCACTAATGAAAGCCATGTGTGGTTCTGCAATTTAGTTTTAAAAATAGCTTCTGACTTCAAGCATTACTATGTGACCCCACCAATGGATTCATGTTGTGCATTCAGAAAAGTTGCTTTCAAGCAGGAGAGTGCTATCGAATCTCTCCCCAAGCCAAGTCTGCTAATGCAGCGAGCATATCGAGGGCAAAAATAGAAAGCAGAGAGATGAGATCAGGTATGTGCTCCTTGTAAGAGAGCTGGCTATGCCCTACATTTTGGCTGGCCCAGCACGCACCAGCTCTACCTTTGGCCACCTCCTCCCCAGCCCTGAAGCCTGGGAGCTTGGCAACTGTTAGAGTGCCTCACAACCCTCTCAGGGAAGAATTTTTTCCTAGTATCTAATCTAACCCTACCCTCTGTCAATTTAAAGCCACCCCGTTTGTCCTATCACTACCCGCCCCATGGGACAAAATGCAGACTGCCTTGGGTGACAGTGAGCCTGGTGGTGGCCTGACCTCTGGACACAGAAGGGATGGTTGGTGGCTTTCTGTCGAGCTTGGACCCTCAAGCTCCTGGTCCTGCTTCTCCCTTGGTCCAAATGCTCCCTCAGCTCCATCTCTCTGCAGTGCTTGTGGCTGTGGCTGCTTGATGAGACTTTCTAGAAGAAAGCTGGGCAGCAAACAATTCTGGTCTTGCAAAATTTTGCCTATTCCCCAGCAGGATGGAGCTAAAGCCTATTTCTATTTATTTGGCTAGTTCTGAATGAAAATTATGGAAGGGAATTGATGGGGAGGAGAGAAAAGCCATTGTGCCTGGGGAAGGGCTTCCTGAAGATATGTCTCCCTGCTCTGCCCATCTCCTGTGCTCTTCTACATCACAGTTGAGCTGCTGTTGGCCTTTCTAGTATGCTCTCCTCCTCCTCCTCCCCCCCTCCCATCCATATATTCCCCTCAAAAAAGCTTAGGCAATATGGAACATTTCCAGTGAAAATCCAGTTCCAGTATCCAGGCGTCTCCCTGACGATGCCAGGGAGTCAGAGCAGTGTTGCAGGTCTTGGCTGCACTGGGGAGAACTCTCAGCAACCTCATTCCCTGACACCACAATTCCCTCGGGGTGCAAAGCAGATGTAAACTCGCCCTCAGCAGCCAGATGATGTAAGGGGAAATCTTTACATGGCAAAGCGCCAGCGGAGCTGACCTCCCGTCTCTTCCCTGCTCCGAAATCCCAGCACAGCTGTACTTGCTGATCCCCATGTGCCACAATTAGCCTTTAAGGAATATGGCAAGGATTCATGTAGTAGAGCAGCACTAAGGCTGCTCTTACTCCTGCCTGGGACAGCGCCGGCCCCCACAAAGCACTGTGGTTGGGTACACAACATGCTAGCAGACAAAATCTTGCCTCCCACAAAATCACTTGTAACAGAGGGTGCGCAGGCTCTCTCAGAGCTTTGAGAGCAGCCCAGGCTGAGGTGCACATCTCTCAGCTTGGTGTTTCTGCACAGCTCTGAGAAAGGCCTGAACATCAACTTCCCATCTGATCCTTCAGGAGAGCTTCTCTGGACTCTGCAGCTTGGGCCCTGATCTGGTGCACGCCAGCACTGCAACCCAGATGTTTTGCTTCAGCAGATCACGTCAAACCAACGTCCCAAGCCCCGTTTGATGGCCGGGATTAAGCTTGGAATGGGTGAGAGCTGATAGCAAAGTACTGGCTATTTATTTGAAAACTCTCCTCCCTATTTCAGCAATTTAATGTCCTCTATCTACTCAGCATAACCTCTTTTTTAGGGGAATGTAGAGCTTGTGAGAAGTGGCTACATGATCTCTGTGCTTTCTCATGCCATGCAAGTATTTTAAACACAGGGGTTCCTCCCTGAGGTCCAGAGTTTTTCCGTACTTCAGAATGTGACCCTTATCCAAACAGCTTTTTCTCTATTCCCTCCCTCCCCACTCCACATACAACATGGGAGTTGGAAGCTGTGCCTTGTCCTCCAGCCCAAGCAAAAGAAGAGAGGCTGCTCCCATATCTAGCTGCTAATTTAAATATGATTTAAATATTCCCACTCACAGAAGGGTGTGAGAAATGACCTGTCCATACTCCTGCATGAATCCCTTCATCCTCCCCATCTCCAAAAGGCAATGAAGGAGTATGAAGTAAATCCACACCCAGTCACCCCATACCAGCTCTTGCAACCTGCAGGAAAAGGAGAAGCAAGCACAGGGCGGCCAAAACAAAACCCTTGACAAGTGTCTTTGGGAGAAAACACTCTCAGGGTCCAAAAAATGAAAATACACTGAAGTCCTATATGGGACCTGTGTTTTTCACATGATATAGGCTTTTACATTCTTCTGGTCTATACCTCAAGACACTGGTCTGGGGTATTGAGGGAAGCTTTATTCCTGTGGTTGTGTCCTCCCCACCACAATCAGGACAACAAATATAGGCACATTGATGTATTTTGTGTGATGTGGGCACCTGAAAAACTGGTTTGAATTCTTTTTTCCTTTTTTTCTTCCCCCAGAAACCACAAAAGATACAACTCTGAGTCACAGCCAACCTGAAAAACAACCCCACACTTCTGAACAAACTCTCTGTGCCCCAAGACATCCCACTTCAAAACATTGTTTTCTAACCACTACTAATAGCCTACTTTGTAATCTACTTTATCTAAACATAATTTCCCATTAAGTGAAGTGATTCATTTTGCTTATAATCCTACTACTGACAGCATTATATTCAGGGCAGAAGAAAAGACACCCTCAGAAAACAATACCAACAAAACACACACAGGGAAGTCAGAGGAATGTTGAAGATAAAATAATCTCTGAGACCAGGGGACAGAGAAAGCTTAGGGATCAGTGCCCAGATGCTACAAACCACCTTTATAACCCAGGTGGGAAGTCAGACATCTCTGGGATAAATCTGAATTCAAAAGGAGCTATTGGTATCAAGCTTTATCCTTAGCCAAAAAAGACAAAAGGACTACAGTGCCTGGGCAAGGAGAAAAAAAATAACCCATGAAACTGTTACATGACCCAGATTTCATTGAACAACTGTGGAAGCAATATTTTTTCAGCATCTGCTGCCATGTCTTTTATTTTTGAAAAGTAAAAGAAAAGGCAGAATCCTGGTTGGTGCTAAGGCTGGTGTAGCCAGCCATGCATCACACCAAAATCATTCCAGGGCAGGCAGGGCAAAACACACGCCCTCAAAAGCATGTCCTCACCCTGCCCCTCTGGCTGTGTCTCATTTTTGAGATGAGAAAATTGATTTAATAAAGAAAAAGGCATCGTTTGCCCCATTTTTACTATTTCAGGCTGAGTTTTGAATCAGGCAGTTTGTTTTATGCAGGTGCAGCCTGGAGCAAGCATCTGATTTAAGTGCAAGAGAGGGTCTCCGAGGGCACCTTTCTCCACGTGTTGGTGTTTCAGCTCATGACAGTTAATCACTCTACACCAATCTCAGCAACTGTTGACACAAAATAGGGGGAGATCAGGTCTGTGCAAGCACAAAATACCAGAAAGGCAAACTATATGTAAACACACTTCAGATAGCTATGACAAAAATAGACCAAAGCCAGACTTGCAAAGCAATGACAAGCCATTGCTCTCCCCTTCTTTTTTTTTTTTTCCTTTCATATATTGAGGGCATGTAATTTTCTTTTTTTTTTTATATATCTCGAGGAAGAAACCAAGACCTGAGAACTGTATTTACAGACACAGTGTAAAGCTCTCCTCTTGCTTCCAATGCAGCATTTCTACAACACAATAGTGTCCTGAACAGGCATTTTTTTAAAGCCAAACTCTTGTTTTGATATAGTGCACACCTATATTTTTAAATAAGAAGAAGCAAGCATTCTGACCCCTACCCTGATCCTGCAGAGCTAAGAGAGGGCAGGAGATGAGAACAGAGCAAGTGGCAAATGTTTGCACGGTGCTGTTTCATCTTATTTCCCTGGCATCTGACATCACATTTGTTATGGAACATTAATGCACCGACTAAAAAAAAAGTTTGTTGAGTACAAGACCACTCCAGAAGAGGGAAAGGAGGTTTTTTCTTGGCTGCACATTAACCTTTTGCTAGTCAGGACTATTGGTGGGTAAACTCTGTTTGCACTGTGCGATGCTCTGCAGTGGGAACCAACCTTACTTCCTCCCAAAAAAAGCATCTGTATGACTAAAATAATACCAGATTTTGGGTTTGGTTTTTTTTTGCTCAGAGCTCAGGGTGCCACTAATTAGTCTGTTAGCTTGGGTAAAATGATTCCACATTGATTTTGAAATAAATGGTGTTTCGTTTGTTGGTTTTTGCCAGTCTGAATCCAGGAGCTGTCAGAGTAATGGTTAGAAACATCTTTCCTTGGTGCTCCTGAATGGGATGACCCTTGTTTTGGGGCAGTTTGGGAGGTGTGGAGACTGACAAGGCTGGACTGAACAAGTAACCTAGGGTGTATTAAGTCTCCTTCTCCACCCGAAGTTCTTGAGGCCAAGGAGAGCATTTCCCCAAGAAAACTCTTTACTAACCTCCTCTGAGCACCTGACCCCTTTGGAGAAACACCCATGTCAAAACTGTACCACTGCTCCTTAAGCCAACTCACCAAGCCAAAGCCCACATGTTTGAACCACTGTGTTGTACTTTTAAATGGCTTTACTGAACTAAAAAGGGAAATTCCAGCCTAAAACCCGATGATCCGACAGTACCTGATGGCTCTACATTCACAGCTCTTCCCCCTGTAAGCTATTTGCTCAGCTTTTCTAATAATACCTTGGCTGGCTGGCAGCTCTCCAGGACTGTCTAAGGCAATATGCAAGCTAAACATTTTTTCATCTGATTTCAATATTTTCTTATGAGTAACTATACAGGATTTTACGTAGTGAGTATTCCTGATTGCTGTAATTTAAGAACAGAGAAATAGACTACAGATGTAATATTATTATTACAATTGGCATTCAAGGTGAAAGGCATAACAATTAGCTAAGACTTAGTGAAAACATAAATGTAAAAATCTGATTGAGAAATCCGGCACATGGTATGTTTAGAACAGCTAATTTACCGCACACATTCTGAACTGCTCAAACGATGTAACAATTTGCCCAGCAAGATACTTTAAAAAATAATTTTCTTGGTGTTTTGTGGGGGTTTTCTTGGAGTGGGATGATTTTCATACTGTAAACACCTACTGTCTTATTCTCTGGAATGTCAAACAATATGTATTTGTCAAACCCAAAACATATATTCTTTCTTATTCACATTTTTCCCTGCTTTTGCATGTACTCCCATTAACAAAACAGTGTTTAAATAACAACTTTATACGTATTCTAGAATCACAGAGAGGAGAAAAGTAAATTGTCTCCAAAATCTGATGGTTAAGCTCGTATTGCTGAAGTTGAGAGGATAATTTGTGAATGTTTTAACATTTACAAGTAAATAAGTACTTGTATTTATATATCTGATTACTGAGAAAAGTATTTGTTATGTTCTTACACAGATTCAAATTGCATCTTGACCTTTTCTCATTTAATCTGTTTACTGCAACAAAAGCAGCAATAGGCACATGTGAAAATAAGCAGATATTTTATTTGTCAAGGACCAAAAATCCCTCTGTGAGATGTGCTCAGCAAACCAAGTATCCTCCCTATTTATTGTAGTCTACAATTTGGTAGGCAACAGGGGTGAAAATCCAACCCTGCATATAGGACCAGCAGCTGCTTTTGCTATGCTCCCTCCCTGCTGGCCTCCTCCCCCACTTACACCCTAAAAATAGTGCTTAAGTGGGACTAAAGTGGTGCCCTGGTCATGTGCTGGCCTTTTGCTCAGGGTGAATACCACCCTCAGTGAAGGAATTGAGCAAAGATGATGTCTACGCTAATTGCCCAGCCCCAGGAAGGAGCTGTTCCATCCCCTCCAGGGGTCTGGAATGGGTCTAAACACATGGGACACACCAGACAACATTATCAGTTGGATTTGGGGGTGTTTGGGTCTGCTTCAGATGCACCAAACCTCTGGCAGGCTATGACATAAAAAACAGTAGGAAAAGAGGGGCCTGGGACAGTTTCCCAAAAGGTGGAGAGTTGTGCAGACATTCCTCTTTCCCCTGTCCCTTTGTGGAGGGCAGGCAGGGGCTTTCTGCATCTGCCCCATCTGCATCTGGTCCCATCTGCACCTCCCAATCTGCATCTCCCAATCTGCATTCCCCCATCTGCTCCATCTGTAACCCCACCATCTGCAAGCCAGGACGAGCAGATGGGAAGGACACCCTTCACAGTGGTGCTCCCATTCATCCCAGGGTTCTGGGGATCACACCCCTGTGAGAAGTGCAGAATCCTCCTGTCCCCACCACGCCACCCTACCTGCCCATGCCATGCCGAAGTGCTTCCTAACCAGCCCCATGCAATTACTGCAGCAAAGCTCTTCTGCTGGTCTTACCCACAAGCAAAGAAATGCAGGCAGAAGGATATTTCCTGCTGGAGGAGAGTTGTGGGGGACTAAAACAGTAATAAATTATTTCTGTGTGTCTATGCTCTGAGCTAGCTGTGCTACATAAGGTGATCAGATCTTTCTATTACAAGCCCATCTCTAATTTTCCACACTCATCTTTGGGTTGGTCTTGAAGTCCTTTTGAAATGTCCTTCTTACAAAGTTTGAGTAAAATCCACTACATCTGACTCCGAGAGTAAGACTAGGGAAATTTTTTTATTGCATTATTTGATAATTTTTCCAGTGTTTGGTTGGGGTTTATTTTGAGGTTTTTTGCAAGTCTAGGAAAGTATATACAAAACTGACACTTAAAGAAGCCAAGAACATAAAATCAAGAACTCGAGAGTTAGGACACCACATTACTAGAGTTGCCTGCACCCTAGTCTTTAATGTACTTCATTAGAGTTCAGTTACCAGCTCATGCTACCATTTTTGACAAAGCTCAATGCCTCAAGCATCCTAATGACAATTATGTCTATTGTAAGAACAGGCCACGTAATTATAAAATTAAAAAAAAAAAAATTTCTACAGGAAATAAACTTTGAAAAAGTTGATTGATAAGACAGGAAAAAAAGCAAGCCAGTCCAGGTTCATAAAACTAAATGTTGCATTGGAGAAGAGGATTCTGCTCTGCTGCTTCCTTGGACTACTTGAGAGCTACTGAGTAAATCACTGAACCCAAACCTTCCACTCTAAGTTACTGATTTCTCACATCTCTCTTCCATATCCAACAGTGGAAACTGGCAGTGTAAGCCACCAAGGTGCTCAGAACTTGGAGTTTCCCTGAAACATGAAGTTTCAGTGATTGTTGGATCCTAAATGCGAATAAATTGCTGTAATTTTGAGTTACCTCACAGTCCCAGACCAACCCAAAACTTGTGACTGTGCTGGATCTGGACCTCTATGAGCCTCATTTTTTCCCCTGAGAACCAGAACAACACTTTTCTTTCTCTTTGCAGGGGAAGTGTAAAAATACCATGCAGATCCACAGCCTTGTATGCATATACAAGCACATGGATGTCAGGGAAGGACTTGGGTATTATAGCAGTAAGTGCCATAGGAAAGCCCAGCAGTAATTATTAATTCCATCTTCAAGCATGGTTTGAATACAGCTCAACAAACGAAGCACGGAAGAATGAGGGCAAGATAAAATATTGACTAGCTGCTCCAGCATTGTCTGGGCTGTGCCCTAGATAGCACAAGGGTATTTTGAAAAAAGCAGAATGGAAACAGCTAATAAAAGCTGAAGCTTTAAGGATTTGAATTCTCAATTTATATTTTTTAGGATTGTTTTAATGCAGTTGGATGCAACACTATTTAGAGAGAGTTACAATTAGAAAAACACATATAGAGAGGATATATAGGCACATTCTACAAGTATACAAACATCTTTCTGTGTGCACCAAGACTTTTCTAAAACATAAACAAGCACCTGACACCTAATGCAGCCCTTGATTAGAATTGCTCTCTCTTCTTCACTGACTACCACCAGTAATTATTTACCATTAGTTCTTAATGGGAAGGGATTCAGCTGGGATGTAGTAAACAACAAACAATATAGATTGTTTTATACAGCCTGACTGGCTCTCAGCTGAGGTAAGAAGTGATTGGATCACATCTGGATATTCCAATTCATTGTTTTTATCACCCGGGAAAAGCACCTTATTAACCTGTACCTGGTCAGGTCTCCACCATGTCCTTACAGGCATCATACAAGTGCCCCTTCTTGTTCATATTACTGTGCTTGGAACCCTGAACTTCCACGGGGTTAAACAACTGATACGACAGAGACCTGAATAGTTCATTTAGACAAAGGACATTTGAACTCTTCTATCTTCCTACCTTCCACAGACTTATTTTTATTTTGCAACAGGGTAAGGGCTCCCTCTTCCCACAACAGAAAGATCTGACTGAGGCAAAAAGATGGTCCTAGAGGGCAACATTGGTGATTCACAAGCGAAGTTGTCATGTGAGGGGACAAAAAAAGGGAAAAATCCTCTGTGTAGACTATTTCATTTCTTAAAAAAAAATAAAAAAATAAAACAACCCAAGGAAAAGGGTCACAGTAAAGGGACTGAAGTATTTTTAAAGACATGTGCCCTTTTACAGATATATTTTCTGGCACATCTCATATCACCACCCCATTCCTGTGACTTCTCCACCATCAACAGGGGTTATGTGCATCAGCCTGGGGAGCCCCAATACCAGGGCAGTCCATATGTGAAAATCAATTTTTTTTTTGTTACGGCAGAGAACTGAAGTATGCAATCAGCGCAAACTGAAAAGGCATTCAAAATATGACAAAAAAATTTGTTTAAATGCTTTCAATCTGCAGAAAACAAATGCTCTCTTCACTGAATGGTCTGTGGCAAACTTCTATTTCCAGCCAGAATATTCAGCATTCCCAGTCTGGGCTAACTACCATGCTACCAGACATGAGTTTATGTTTTTCATGCACATTTCATGTATTCCCACACGCTGTGTTGCTGCCAATAATTTATGACTGATCTGCACCCAGCCTGCCCTTCAGCATTTTATTTAATCTCTGCAACAGTGATTTACAATGACTCATCATTAATACAAAAATGTACATGTGTGTTAACAAGTTTGGAAGAATCTAAGGAGGAAGGCAAATTTTTTTTGTGAGTTGCAGCTGAATGACTTATGAGCCTGCTTAAGAAAGGCAAAAACTAACCAGAAATTATATGTTAGCTCTTCCCTGCAGCAAAACATTCAGGTAGGAAGCATTTCTTTTGCACATTGCCTCAGAAGAAAAGGGATCTAGCAAAATGTTTGAGAAGGTTGCCCCCAGGATTTGGGAGGGGATGAGTAGCTCACTGGTCACCTCATGGCTGGGTATTCCCCATGCAACCGGAATACTCAGCAACAGCTTCATAGTCTCCTTGTTCTTGAGCAAAGCAGGGGCTCAATTGCCATATTTTGGCATCTCTGCCCACCACCAGTGATTAAGAAAACCCCACTGCCTCTATAGTGTTAAATCTTTGCGCCACTGGGGAGAGAAGGGGAATTGTCTCAATAATTTATACAATTGTAACACCACAGCAGAATTACTGGACTAGCTTAAGCAGAGGAAGCCTGCCCTACATTCACAAGATGCCAGTTACATTGTATTTTGACCTCCTTTTCTTTTTTCCTTGCATATAAGGAAAGAGATACATACAAGAATCTGACACAAAGCCAAAGTAAAAACTCCTCATATTTGAGGTGAGATGGGTACTGAAAAACACCCTGGAAAGAAAACTGCAAGAAAACCTGCTGAAAGCCACTCTGGAGAAATTCCACCAGCTTTAGTTGAATCCATCTTATGTTCATCATCTTGAAAAATTCCTTTTGACGGACCATCCCAAACTGACACATTTGTCCATATTGAATCCTGTGCTCCCAGACCCCACAGAAGCAACACACCCTTACTCCACTCCATTGTCAAACAAGACCCTGATGAGTATCCACAGCTTCTCAGTGGGCCAAAGCATCCATTGTTAAACTGCAGGACAGCCACATAAATCAGGGTAACACCTGGATGCTGGAGGATGTAAAGTTGAAGCAAACACTATTTTTCTCTGGCTGAGACAAAGTATTGTGGGTTACACTGCTTTATAACACATAAATTTTATTTTTTGTGCCTTTTGTTCCTCCATTTAAAGTATGTTGGAAGCATACTTGATATACACTAAGTATTTGGTATTTTCCTTTATTCAGCATCTTAAAGGGCTTCAAAAAATTGATCTCCCAGGGCTGCTGTGGGGTCACAGAAATTGATAACCCTTACAAGCTATGCTTATGTGAGCCCGCCTGCGTCTCCAGATAGTGCACTTTGTAAATTAATCCTCCAAAGGCAAATATATTGTAAGTAGCTTGTTATCTCTAAAGTACTAAATTGAAGAATACATGGGATTATATTGACAGAAATTACATTTTCTGTAATGGGGTTTAATATATCTGAAATCTCTCCCATAGGCTCCTACTCTCTCTAAGAGAGGAGGGTTTGTTAATGTAGGTGCAATGGACATCAAGACCAAATTTATTCACTAAAATGGATTAGGCCATGTAATCAGAGCTTCAGTAATATTAATCTCTGACACTCATTGAACAGAAAAAAACCCAACTTTTGTCCGCAAACTGGCATTCCTCCCTCCCTTTTCCCCAGCAGGCTTGCTGTTTGCCTTGGCCATTTTCTGGGTATTACTTCAAAGAGGATAAGGTTTCCCATCATAAACACTAATCTAAAAATATTAGGACAAATTATTACATACACTTAGTTTTACAAGGTATTAGATTGCAATACACTTCAAATATGAGACTTATTCTGGGATACTGGGTGGAACCCACATTCTGATGTAGTATCAAAAGGTAATAAATCAAAGATTTTCTAAGGTTTGCTGCTGTATGATAATTAAATCAAGAGTGATTTTCACTGGCTGCTTTCTCCACATCCCAAACAGTCAGCAATCCAAAATCCACTGCAGAAACAACACAGATCCTGACTTCTTTCAAACGAATCACTATTATAACAGAGCAGGGGCTCCACCAACCCTTAGCTGGAACAAATAAATAAAATTGCTCCACACTGTACTTCAGCAGCAAAGAAACAGATTGTCCTCAAAGTTTATTCATAAACTGGATTTTTAAAATAAACCAATAAAGAGACACAAGGATGTCAGTCAAAAAGAAAAACCCCTCTAACAGCACTATAAAAAGCTTGACAGCAGCCCCAAATAACAATATGCTCAGCAGAAATGGGACCAATTGTCCCTTTTTTGGCCCCAACATCTGAATCTCTACCAAGACCAATGCTCTGCAAATGGATGTGCCTCCCTACTGAAGAACAGATATCCTCAGCCAGAAAGAGGATTGGTATCAAGAGTGAATACACTGAGATCTGCCCAAACGATGGGAAAATAAAATACAGTAGCAAACCTCACACTTTCTACACCTGAAACCACTCACCTGGTTACATCCCCTTTGTATCAATAAACTGCTGAGGAAGGGAACAACAAGGGCAAGGTGTGACCCCAAAACCACAAAGGAATAGCCAGAGGGTGCCAGTGGCCATATAGAAACAGTAAGGAAAATTACTTACCAATTGTTCACTTGAAGTATAGTGAGCCCTGTGTCTTGTGCCAACTGCTTTTTCTGCTCTTCTGAAGGGTAAGGGTGCTATAAGACACCAAAATAAATACAAACACTTAAAACACTGTGCTTTTTGGCCTAATATTTATTTTAAATTAAAAACAAACTCAAACCAAACCAAAACAGAAGCATGACATCTATCATTTAAAGGTGAAAATGCTGAGGTGTGTCACTCTTTTATAATTATTAATGGGCTACTACATCACTTAATTAATGGCAGTAAAAGACAAGCCAATTATAAAGATTAGTGAAGTGAAGAAATAACTGCTTAGGATACTGACAGTACCTTGATACTTGAGAAGGATATTTGTTGCGTTAAAAGAAAAATTTTTGTACTTGTCTCAAATGACTGATTAGAGTAAAATGATCTATTTTTTCTCTTTTTCGGTTTTTACTAGAACAACAAAGAATGTGATAAAGCACTTCTCTGTAAAACTAAAGCACACTGATGTTTTCTGAGATAGTGAAGGCAAAACTTGCCAGTGCCCCAAAATAATTTGCAAATAAGATCAGCATCCTGAACATAAACAAATGCCTGTGTTTTGAACACAGGCCAACGCAAGGTCAACAATCAGCACATTTTTGCCTGACATTAGCATAGCTGTGCTGAGCTAATCCTAAGAGACAGAAAATAAATACTCCTTTAATTGAAGATAATGTTATAATTCAATCATAAGTTTCTTGTGAGAACTTGATTTGCTTTCTCAGAAAATTCACTTCTGCATGAATACAGATTGCTTAATAAATCAACAGCAAAAACCACAACCAAGTCTGAAATGTAGAAATATAATTTCTATCCTTCTCATCTACGCAAAAATGTCACTTTCCCAAAAGGAAATGGCTGAATACTGGAAATGTAACATTTTCAAGGAAAAGCCCTGTTTTGAGGATCTGGTTCAACTCCTAAAGAGGATGCCCAAGTCTGAGTACATGTCTGATTCAGATCTGGACTGCTGCAAGGTGCTTAATAGCATTTCAATAAAGCATTTGATATAACTGGTTAGTCCTGTCCCAACACCATTTAGCAGTTGATTGTCACAAAGTATTTGCTGTTACACAATCATCCTTCCCCCCCTCCCCCAACATTCCCTTATTCTCTGGATGTATTCTTCAGTATAATATTACATGAGACATAAACTGAAACCTTGTAAAGCATAAGAATTTAAAACCTCATAAAATTCCACGATCTTATTGGTATTATAGCTATTTAGAAGATTTTATATATTCTTGTAAACAGTCTGACTTCTCATGGGTATGTTACATGCAAGTATCACCTCACATTACCACACAGGGATTTTTGTTTTAACTCCAGCAACTTCTCTTAATACATCCATTTCAAAGCCCACCACTAGGGCCATCAGCTCCATAAGAGACTTCTTATCTTTTTTCACCCAAAAACGTTGAGGAATTTTCAATTCTTTTAAAAGTACTGTTTTCTTGACAGAAAGTCCAAAGGTGACCTGCACACCTGTAAACCATCCCTTGTATTTTCTGTGGGTACATGAAACAGTTTCAGAATTGTAAAGTGAAAAACAGAGGGATGGGATTTGACTTCTTTTTTATGGGTAATTTTCATTTTACACATGCAGAAATATAGCATGTATTTTACCATCTGCCTTCTACACACATTCATCCACAACAGTCATACTTATGTCAATCTATCTGAACACAACATTTCGCTTCCCTTCAACAAAAAAACCCCAGACCCTACAGAGATGATTTGTAACATTTTCATCTTTACAGCTTACTTCTCATTTCATTACTCTGCTATCAAGCAAGGACAGAATTATTTTTTTTTCTTATTTTGCTTTGCCACCTTACATGTGATCTAATTTTAAGTAATTGAACAAACTGTGTCTAATTTCATGCAGCAAGCAATAATTACTAGACAGCCTCTAGCTATTGGAATTGAGAAGTCTGTCTCCATTAAGCAATTTTCAATTGTTCTGGACATTTTTTTTTTAAATAGACAAGACTGGGTAAAATTAGCCATCAGAATAATATTGTCACTGTAAAAATAATTGCTTTAAAAGTCCCGAGCTACAAAATCCTCCAACTGTGGTATGTCTAAGGTCATCTGATTTTTTTTTCATATCCTAGTACAGCATAAACTTTTAATTTCATGATAAATCTGTAATTGCCATAATCACATGACAGCCTGGGATTTCACACAGCTAATCCCTCTTAGCTAAAGGGTCACAATGCAGCAGGCTTTTTAACTATGATTCGGTGTGGTTTAATGTAATCTAAAACACTAAGCAACCTTATTATATAAGCTTTCTGTGGATCATACGAGTAGTTCCTTTGTAGACTAAAAATAAAATAAAATAATAGAAATTACTTGACAAAGAATCAGCGTGCCACAGGCTAGGTTGCTATAAAAACATTCAAAGCCTTGTTGCATTCCCACCCACAGGGCTTGGAAGGCCTGTGCTACAGGCAAAGGCAGACATCATATTGCAACAGAGAGAAAGGGGAAAACCCTGAGAACTGCCATTTTATGAAGAAATAGGAAATTCAATCAGAACTGTTGCTGTTGGCCTTTATTCCACCTGTGCAAGTATGACCACTGTCTTCTGAAAACTTTCTAATGGCTGTTTGAAGGAATAAAGACAAATGTACATAGATATGGATATACATATTTGTGTGTGTATAGATTATATTTTATTTGTATGAATCTGTATAAAGCATAACTTAGTCAAATTAAGGTAGTTTAAGGTAGACTTGTGAGGAGGAAAAAGTTGGATTTGATCCTTATGGATCCCTTGAGATATTCTATAATTTTATTAAATATAAAATATATATGGAAGAACGACTAAAAACACTGCAGTGACTCCAGTTGACAAGTCCACCTATCACTCTGGATCACTCTGGTATATCAAGGCAAACTGTTCAATAAACAGTGACTTGAGACCTTTACTTTGTTGTGCACATTAGCTCCTACCATTATCTCTTAAAAGCTTAATTATTTGCAAACAATTGATCAAGATGGGAATTGGAGAAAAGAGACACCGGACCATCGGGAGAGCTGCAATGCATTAGGAGAGCAAACAGAATTACCTTTAGGTCTTATGATCAGAATTAACGATTGGGACCGTATGCAGGGCAGCATGAGAAGCTGTAACGCTCATGCTGGACTGTTTTCCATTTGATCTGCATTAACACCTCCAGTGAAAGCCATAAAACAGTGATTACAGATGGGAAGGCTGACCCTCCTTCCCAGAACCAGCCCAGCTTGTGTATACTGGAAGACTGCAGACAGGATTTCTTGCCAAGGCCACAGGAAAAAGGCAAATCCAAGGGAAAAACATGTAGGAAGCAGGCAGGTGAAAAAAACAAAACAAAAAACCAAAAAAGGGCATTTAAAGAAATAAGGCTGACAACAGATAAGGGCTCTGAATTTGGCTCTTATATTTTCTGATCAAGCCTGCTGCTGCTACAAAATTCTAGAGCAGCATCCACTGAATGATATGAGACCTTGTGCTTTTCCCTTTCCATAAATCTAGCGCTGAAATGTGGATTGTTTGGCACCATTAATGTGTTTTTGAGGCTCTGTGGTATTACTTTTAATAATGACTTAGTACAGAAAGTGATTGCTTAATAACACCATCAAAGTCTGCATGCAAATGAAAATTATCCCTGGGGGATTTGCCCAGGGTAATATGAACAGTTAAGGAACATTTGAAAAGGTAAAAATAACTATGCAAAATATGAGTCAGAGCAGTCATTTTAGCAGTAACAAAGAAATCAAAGTGACAGAGGGAAAAATTTAACTTTCCATCATATTTTCTCGTCACTGTTTTATGAATGGTATTTAGCAAGCAGTAGTCTTAATAAAAGCCCATTTTTAAATGCAGCTGAGAGCATTTTAGCAGAAGAAACAATAAGACTTTTTTTTAATCACCTTTGACTACAGATGGCGGGTAAAGTCTCTATTAGGTACAGATGGAAAGCATTCAAGGTTGTCTCTTAATGCTACACCTTGTCCAAATGTACTCCTTTCCTCAAATTTTCCACCCCAGGGAGCAAATGCTGGATGCCAGGACAGAGACAGACCTCATCTTATCTGTAAGCCAGCATCAATAGCACTCCCTCCCCTCCTCCTCTGCCACAGCAGTGCATTATTAATGGTGCCAGAAAAACGGGAAAATAATCCTGCCCTTCTCACCCCCCAGATTACTAACTCCTCACGGCACCAAACTGGCTCAACACCAAGGTTGCCAACCAGCTCTAGTACAGCACTGAGGCAGAAGCCATCCCCATGAGAAAGGTTGTATGCTCTGTTAGGAGGAGGCTGTGGCAACTGTCCAGCGTTGCCCTTATCGTGGCAGTGCCGTCACTCGGCTGCCTGTGCTGGGAGAACCATTTCAGAAGCCCTTTCATCCCCTTCCTCCAGCCCTCTGCCTCCTCCAGAGCTCAGTGTAATGCACCAATGTGAGATGACCTTGAGCTAAACTCTGGTAGGTGATGAAGAGAAATCACCCCCTTAAAATTTATGCCCCAGGAGTGTTTATTAAGTGTTTTCTAACATCAAAATAAAGAAGGGAAAAAAAAAACCCCAACACTATGATTTTCTTGTTTCTAAAGAGAATCCCAGTCTAACTCAGCATCCAGAATAAAGCCAAGGATCAGCCCTCCAGTGACAAACTGTACATTGACTTTATGCTGAACTCTAAATTCTTGCTTTACCCAAACTTGTCCACAGCTGGGTAAGGTGGTAGCATAGCCATTTGGGTCTCTCTCCTTCCCCAACCTGCTTCTGGCTTGCATTTGAACTGTTTACATTAATGAACAAGTTGATCTACGAGAAATTAGTATTTTTTTAAATATCCACAATGCTTTCCTATTGTCTCTCAGCTTTACGAATTAGTTTTACTGTTGCAGTGAATGCTTTTTTTGTCTCCTGACTGCAATTATCAAAGGGACACTTTGTGCCTTCCATTTGCATTACAAAAACAGTGCATGGTGTAGTCTAAGAACAGAGCTTGAATTTATAGCAGTCGAGTCCTAGATCCTCACACATTCTGGCCTCCTAAAGAATAACAGGGGCTTCTGCACGCATAAAGTAGCCAAAAAATGGTTGGATCACTATCCATAAAGTCATAAGATTGCAACCTCCTTTCTTCATCAGCCACCAGCATGTTGAGAGGGAGCGATAAAGAGAAAGAGTGGAGTCCCCTTGCCTATTTTGCAGGCTGCCTGAATTGGTTTATAGATCATTCCTGTGGCCTGCTTTATATTCAGGCAAGGCTGTAAAAAGTTGCCAAGTTGAGGCGACCTGGTAGGGAGGGGGGAGAAGAAAAAAATTCAACTCGGAAGCTGCAAACTCAATCCTGTTTATCCCATGGGATTGGCTTGCACATTGGAGGAAATACTAAAACACTGAGAAGGAAGTTGTTTTATTAGAAATGCATCTCTGAGGCTGGGAGGAAAAAAAGCCTGTGCAAAGTTTGCACAGTCTTTTCCTTGGCTGAGAGTAGTGAGTCAGCCTGATAATGCTGTTGAAGTGTGAGCTGGCTTTGGCATTTCAAGCTCCTCATTGCTTTTTCAGCACAGCAAGAAAACATAGTCCATATGACACGGTCATGCTGCAGACAAAGCCAGCCTTTTCCTCTTTCAAAAGAAAATATTTCCTCAACTTATTGTAATAGTTTAATATCCCCGCAGTAAGGCCTTTTTTGTAACATTACTGTTAATAAATCCTGGTGCTGCCAGAGTTATTGAACTGCAAACTATGAAGACAAAATTAACAGATGAGCTAAAGTAAAAAATGCATCAAAATATGCATTGTGACTAGATGCTGCATCACTTTGACTTGCCTGTAACACTATGGCAAGGTCAATGAGCTGCTGCTTGGCTTCTGAATCAGCCCCTTCCTATGAGATGAGCTCTGAGACACTGCCAATCGCTGCCCTTAGAAAAGGGTTTGCAGGCTGCTTTGGCAACCCTGCCAAAAAATAAAAGGTGAGGAAAGGAGGCAGAATCTGACTCTCCTAAGGCAAATGCAGGTTGTAAAAGACAGAGCCAATATCCCAGAAATTTAAAAATCTGAATGTGTGTTCACAGCCAACCTGATTAAACAGGGGCTAGGGTGGTTTTGCAGGCTGAGACAGAGAGGAGACATTTCCTTTGTGGGGCTTTACGAGGAGGGAAAAGAGGTACTGGCAACAGCGACCTTTTTTAATGAAGAAGTTATGCTGGGGAAAAAAAAGCTTCTCCTTTTTTCCCATTTGCCCTTTTGTAAATAATTTTCTTGCAAGAGTTGTCTGTGAACAAGTTTTGGCACTCACTAACATAAATATCCTTTCCAAGGCTGATGGAGAGACATGGTATAGCTTGGGATGCGCTGCCAATACTTCTCTGGTGGCCCCATCAAATTACTCATAATGTGAGCACTCATTAAGGAAAAAAAGTTCAGATCATCCCTTGCACAGGATATTACAGAAGTCAGAAAATGGAAAAACCTTTTAACTCATCTAATCCATCTCCTGGCTGCTACAATATTATTTCTTCCATACTATATATTATTACCCACTGCCTTTTCCAGTTGAGCTTTAGCTAGTCCAAGCAATGGTGCTTCTGCTATTTCCTTTTGGAGACACTCTGATAGACCTCAGTGTTTGGAGTTTACTCTGGCTTCTGCTGGTTTTCAGTTCAAGCCGAGTCTATGCAGACACTCCCACACCATACCTGAGTAATTGAGTGAAGCTTTTCCCATGTTAAACATTCCTTTGGTGCCTGTATGTGCACAGAAACACACAAACATGCAGCTTGCACATACACACTAACTTTGCTTAATACACTAGAGAGGGATTTTTTACTCTAGGATCAAGACCATTTGTGCAACATGGGTGATGTGCTTTTGCACCTTCTGCCATTTTCCTTAATTATTGTTATTAATTATTGTTCTTCTTTCACAGTCTCAAACTAACCAAGGATAGGGAAAAGAAAAAAGACATCCAAAAGATTAGCAAAATTCTCCTCACTGCAGCACATGGCCAGAAACTACAAAACACTACAGCCAAGTAGTGACTCCAAAGAAACTGAGGAAATGCATCATCTGACTGCAGATACCTTAGAGCTAAAATTCACAGCCTTGAAACCTGACTTTTCAGTTAAGCCAACATCTTTATCAGGCAGCTGCGAAATGGCAGGAAGGCAAACCCCAGCCTTCTCTAGGTGAGCAGCTTTTGGGAAGGAAGAAAAAATATCACTGGCACGCCAAAGGAAATCCCGACTACCTGATAACTGCTGTTAAAAGCACTGCTGTTGTTTTTAGAGCCAGCCTAAGACAGATTAGCCCAGGTAAATATCTCCTAACCAGAAGCCTTTTCTCAGCAATAAGTCACTGTCCTTATCTACCTCAAATGACTTTGTAAACAGGTGGGCTCAGAAATAACTCTACAATCTCTGGGAAACACCAGTGCCAGCAGTTGCAATCCCATAGAGTTAAGCCAAAAGCTTTTATTTGTGCTTTTTTCTCTTTTTCCCAGGCTGTTTTCAGTACATCAGGAGCTCCCTCTGTAAGTGAGGGATAAAAACATTCCCCTGTGCCTCCATCCCCTGCTCTGCACACCTGTGTGATCAGGTTGATGGAGGGTTGCTGTATTCAGCCATATCCCTGATATGAACCTTAGGCTTTCAGATGGAGCAGGAGCTTTAAGCAGGTTTCCCAAGGTGGTGGCACCGTTAAGGAGCAGCCACCAGGCAAATTGGGAAGCCTCCTGTCAGGAGCTTGAACACCTTTTTTCATGGAGGGACCAAGCTATCATACAAAGAGAGTTCAAGGCAACCAACACATCGAGGTGCCAATGTTCAACACCAAGATCAGGGGGGTTACATTCTATTTTACATTTTCTATTTGAAAACAAAACAAAGAAAAAAGAAAACTACCACTGAGGAAGGAAATGAAAAGATAAAGCTGCTATTTTGCAATGCTGCTTTGTTGGCATGGAAAGTCCTTGAACAGATGCCCTGTCCACCATTAAATATTCACAACATATCCTTGTAAAAGAATAAAGACCACTCAACTTATAAGCAAAACCACAATGTGTTCTTCATGGGGAAAAAAAAAAAAAAGGAGAAAGATGCAGTTAGAGATCTGGAAGGAAAAAAAAAAGAAATAGGAGGGTAAAGAAAAAAAAAAAGAAGCCAGGAAAACACTGCTGTTCTCTAAAGAAGCAGAGACTCTTGGAAGTAGTGCACATTCTCCGGCGTTAATTTTCCCACTTAAATTACAGTGATGCTGTAGCCTCATCTCATTAGAGATCATTGTCCCCAGTAGACAGTTGTGTTTATGGGGGATTCTTGCTGTTCCACACCTGCTGCTCAGGTTGCTACGTGATAAAGCCTGCATACAAACAGCAGTCTTGAGGTTGCTGGACTGCAACTGATGAGCCCAGGCTAATTCAGGGGTGATTATGTAGTTTACTGGACCACTAAACCTCTTTAAGCTTGTAATTACTGCCTATTTGAGTAAAGAACATTGAAAAGCAATTCACTGCATCATGCCTGCCACAGCTGGAAGCAGGCTGCCAGCAGTCTGTGGGGACATTAAAATCTACAGGGACTGGGATTCAAGCACAGCTCGTAGGCACTGACGGCAGCACAGCCAAGTGTGTTCACATTCCAGCTCACCTTTTCTGACCAGGCATGCTATTAAAGGTGCAATGAAAACTATAGAAAAGCAATAAAGATGACAAATAACGGGACATAATTGAAAGAACTGCATTTTAATGACTCTCCCCCTCTTTCCTCTCCCCTTATATTGGCTAAAAAAAATTAAGCCTTTTTGTCATGACAAGAGAAGGGAAAGAAAAGGTCTTTTGCAAAAGGGGTAATGCACTGCATACATGTGTTTCTGTTGGGGGTTTCCCTCATGTTTCAAAGCTTTAGAAAGAGTAAGTTTACTTGTAAAGTGAATGAATAGTAAGTCCTTTTATGTATTTGGCAGAAATTAAAATGCAGAGGCATCTTAATCCCTGAATCTTCATTAAATCCTCCTCACTGAGCCTTCATTAAGTCCTCCAAGTGTACCCCAACCCCATGCAGCATCACAGCAGTCAAGATTGCTTCTTGTCTTACTATCAGGACAAGATTACAGGTTTCTTTTAATAATAAATAAATATCTCTCTGATTCTTTTTGCGTTTTGAGTTCTGACCCACTCTAACCCTCCTTTTCAGATCTGCCCCAGCAGCCCTCAGTGAGCAGGAAGCTATTAAAAAGGGCACCTTGGTTTTTTGCATAATTAGCAGTTTTGGGAAGAGAATCTGGGGGAAGAAGAGCAGATCAAATGGGACCTATGACACAGGCAGAAAGGTTGGTAATAGAGATTTTTCACAAGTGAGTAAACAAAGGTCTGGGGAGGATTGCTCCAGCAGAGCTGGAGAACAGCACTGGCAAAAACAGAGTCCCAAACACTGCCTGGCACCATTGGGAGCTCCAACCAGGTGGCAGTGCCTGCCCATGGGGCTCCAGCTGAAGAGCCAGGTCCTTGGAGCCCTTGCATCCTCCAGCCACTCTACAACTACCCCTGCTATTAGACTGCCATGTGTGAGGTCCAGCAATGGGCCTAACGAGCTGCCCGATTAACTAACTGCATGAAATGGGCTTTAAAGCCTCCTAGGACATTGGGAGATGCAGAATTCATCAGTGCCATTGCCCTGCCCCACTAATAACTGCCACAGCTGCCTGGGAGAATGGGGTGTGGGAAAAGGCCGAAATAAACAAGGAAAATAAAATAAACTATTGCTACTGATACAATTAACCCTGGGCTGAAGTAAATTTAAGAGATGGATCCTCTTTCTCTTCTCATCTAATAAATTGCCTTGTTTAAAAAAAAAAAAGGGACATGCTATCTGTAGTACTAATCTCACATGTATCTAGAAAGGGAAAGGGGGAAGAAAACCCCATGCAAGCATGAGCATGCTACTGTGAACAAACATCAGCTTTTAAATGAGAATGTAAAAGCTTTCAGGAAGTTTATTCTTAAAAAGCATGTAAATTCCCAGTCACAACAATCCTCCAACTAACCCCATCCAAGCTCCAAAGAGCCACAGGCTTGTGTGTTATCCAGCTATCACTCTTATTAATATTCATTAGGCAGGGCTACTTGCATTTTCATAAGCTGTGAAGGTGGCAAAAGAAACAATCAGAATTCTTTAACACACAGGCATTACCAATTCAACATCTGCCAAAGAAGAGCGCATACAGATCTGAGGTTGAAATTCAAATGCAATTTACCTGGTCTAGAGCTGGGCTGCACTTTCCAGCACCCAGCCAGCTATTTCAGGTGCTCTCATTTTATCCACCCCAGCTTTTACCTCCCCATAAGGTCACCCTCCATTATTTTTACCTTTAAAATGAGAGTCCCTCATAAACTCCCTCCTTCATTCCTTAGTTCTAAAGAGTTCTCTTCTTCTAAAATAACCCAAGTTCAGTGCAATCACATATATGAATAATACAGACAAGTGTTAATTCAGTAAAATTGACTAAGCAATTCTGCTTTCTGGCTAGAGAATTCATTTATCTATACCCATTTAACATGTGAAATTCCTTTGACTTCAGGGTACAGACCTGTACTTTCTGACCAGCCTGGCCTTAAAATTTAACTCTGAGAGATTAACTGAGAAGTCTCCAAAAGAAAACAACTGCTCTAATTAATTATGTTCCCAACTTAGCAAAGAAACAAGTCTGATAATGCTAACCAATTTCAGAATAAAGCAGATACATGTTCCCAGGACAATATTGTTATGCACAAGAACGTGCACCAAAAGAAGTGTGATTTAGACTTCCCGAGAGTTGGGAAAAGGTGCATCACAATTCTCCTCCAAATCTCCAGATTCGATACTAAATTAACATGCATTTGACCACAAATTAACTATGTAATGATTTTTGTCCTTATAAAAACATCATTAAAAAGGCGTGGACAAGGATCTGCCTCTTTTCTCTTGGAAAACTTCTTGGACCAAGAGGACACCCCTACAAAAAAATAATCTTTTTCCCCAAATTCAATGCAGGTGTCTAACAAATTCACTTCAATCTCAAAAGCCTCCAAACACCTAACTGTATCTTCCATCACAGAGGATTAGTGGAACCAAGCTTTGCATTTCAGTGGAAGTATCCATGGTGTGAGGCATTTCCCAGGGGCTGGTATTGGCCAACACTCGGGGACAAGTCCTGAAATGGCAAACCTGTCTCCACCTGTGTATCTTTAGATCTGGCACTTAGCTGCAGAGAACGTGGCCTGGGCTGCCTAAAGGATATGTCCTCAGCTTTGTGAGACGCTTGGTGGACATCTTCTACGGGATGAGGAATGGATGAGGCCAGGACAGAGGTTTTCAGAAGGGACTTTCCAAAAATCCAGAGTCAGCTATAAACAGCCACTGCCCACACCATCCCCAGCCTGAGCAACCCTTTCTTGTCTGGTCTCTTTCAAGGTCTGAGCACATCAAGCACCACATATACAGGTGCCTTCACAGAAACTACCATAAAAGACAGTAAACACGTTTGGAAGCAAAAGCATTGAGATGGTATGCTGCTTTCAGCACATTTATGATGCGATGGCCATAAACAATTCACAAGAACAGTAACAAGATATAACCAATTAATCTTTTCAATACTAAGCTCAAAAATCCTGCTTTGCTTTCCCCTCCTTTCTGAACAAAACTAATTTCTTTTAGAAAGACCTAAATGAAAGTAGTTGAAGACCAAAAAAATGTCACCACTAACAAGTTACAAAGTAAGAAAGAGCAACCAGGCACATTTGATCTTGTTCTATACAGGAACCCTTCCAAGATGACAGCTCCAATTAAAAAAAAACGTTGAATTTAACATTTTGATGATTGGAGATTATGAACTTCACTATTATATGCATATATTTTGTTTAATGGCTTAGTTTATTTTAATAACAAAGAGAAACTAGATCTTTACAGATGAAAGCTTTATTTCATGGCCTTGGTACAACTGGGATTTTTAAAATCTGTGATGTTAACCAAAATGTGATAATGGATGTTCTCAAGGGCCCTATTTTGTAGCATTTTATGCAGAGCCAAACTGTACGCGAGACATTACAAACATGATGTTTAGCCCTATTTTAAGAAAGTAGAACTGACTCCAGTGTCAGAGGCCCCTGTAATTGTTTTCCATCTGCTTCTCATGCCTCTGAACTTGTGCAGCAAAGTCTGGCTGTAGAAATACTGTGACAAAGGAATTAGCGCTCTGAAGATTTATTATGAAATTATACTGGAAGGCACCATTTGTAGGATTTTGGCTAGAAGGGGACAGAAGTGATTGCAACGTAACTACTTCCTCTATGGCACCCTTGCCTTGAAGGGTCTGTTGACATCCAGAAGAAGAGAGACAAAAAAAAATGCTAGAAAAAGAAAGCTACCATTTTTATGTCATTTACTTCCTAAGACAGAGTTAATCAGAAACACCTCATCAAACTTGATCATGTTCTCAATGCTTCTGAAGATCTTCTCATCTATTCCGCTCCCTTTTACTCTCATGTTAGTAGATTGAAAAGTTACTTCAGACGACGGCGGCACTCATGTGTATGCAGCATCATTCTTTAATATGTTTTATAAGTGTACATAAATCTTTATGCACACAGAGGTGTGCATACACCTATGGGGGTCGATGTAGTTTTGCGAACCGTGCCCTCCACCCCCAAAAGCAGGGATCCAACCACTGTTTTTGGGAAGGAAGCCCAAGATGGCAGCTCATGATTAATGGCTATATCATCCCTGGCTCGGTGGCGGCGAGGCCCCGGGTCTAATCTGCCAAACATCCCCTTCGTCTGCAGCCGATCAGCAGATGTAAGCACACAGGCCCTGTCAGCTTGACATATCATTCCTGCGACAATGTCAATGAGTATTAATGTTCAATTATCTGTCCTAGAAATAACCCTTGCCTTTACGCATTGTGTAACTGGGCGCGTGGCACTGTGGTAATCCGAACGACAAGGGCAGAGATGCCCGCGCTCACCCGCTCGCTGTGAGTTGGCTTCCCAACATCGTCATGACATTGCCTTGCGGTAGCGCATGGACGCCTTCCCCCTCCTTCCTCTCCCTGGTTGTGGTTTGCTGGTTTGTTTTTTTTTGTGGAAGGCATGTTGCAAAGACCCCAAAGAGCCTTCTCCTCCTCTCTGCATGTTGCTGAGATACACTTAGAAAAGGCGTATTTTGATTTCACACCCGTGCAGAACCATGAGGACTTCTCTTGTTTACTTTCATGGAGAGCCAGAAGCTGCCCATCACCTGGCAGCCTCTCTTTATATCCCCTGCTTGTGGATATATATAATCTCATTTACCATCAAATGCAAATGTCAACAGTGTCTTTTTCCAGGGCTGCATCAAGATCAATTCAACACTCAACTGCAGGGCTGGAACAATTTGGCTAAATGAAACATTACAGGTTCCTTTTGTTAAAGTAATTTTAAAGTAAGACCCCCAAAGGAGAGACGATTTGAAGAATAAACTCAAGTTTATTCTTGGAATATATATATTTTTTTTCTTTACTACTGCTCAAATATTAATATTATTGATCTCACTAAATTCAAATAGAACTCTAGGAGCAAAAAAAAAAAAAAACTTACCAGATACTTTTTCTTTTAAATCAGAATCAGGATCAAATTGCCAGTTGTTTGAATAGTCTGTGACAGAGTTTGCATAATTTCTCTTTTTGTTGTTTTTACTATGGCACAGCTTCCTTGAACTAACATTCAAAGGTTATCAGCTCTAAGTTATGCTTGCTAAGTCTTCTTATACAACTCACAATCAGAGGGAGGGAGTGGGAGGAAGCAGTGTGATAACCAGTGCCAGCTTTGAGATAAAGCTCTCCACCTAATCTCTGTTTATTTAGACAACCATCTAACTGCAGCACCGTGCATAAAAACAAACCAGGTGTATGGCTAAGGGAATTTTTCCTCTCTTATCAGGACTGCATTATATTTTTGGGCAAAGGAAAGCAGAGTCCCCCCCCGCCTTTTTTTTTAAGATTATTTGAAAATTTAAATAAGCCCAAAGTTTGAGGTTGTCATGTTTGGATTTGCTTGGCTGGACAGGCTTTTTTTGCTTTGCTTTGTAGGAAAGGGAGGCAATGGTAACAAAGCACATTCTATTCCAAGCTTTTTTATTTTTTGAGGTTTTGGAGAAAAAGACTTTACCATATCACATTTACAAAAAAAAAAAACCTTTAAAAATTAAGTTCCGCTTTGAATTATTTTCCACTGGAGGGGATTCGGGATGTTTGGAATAAGTGCAAATATCATGGGATCAAATTGGAGTAAACTGAGCAGTGTTTTAAACATATTTCCCTAAGGAGCTGACAGAGAGTTGGGCATCCAGCACATCTCTGCTGCATCAGTGCTGAAGCTGCTTTTCCAGCCCAGGTGCCAAAACAGAAAAGCTCTTGCAGGTCAGGCTATGAGGAGGAGTAAGGCGTCTGGCTGAAGGATAACTGAGCCTCCCTCCACCTTCAGCAGCAATATTAAACAGCAATATTAAACAATATTAAGCATGTTGGCTGATGGCTCTATTCCTCCTGCCATATGAGCCCAAAATTGCCTCCAACATATTCAAACTCAGTTGTCCCCCTTTTTACCCCCCTGATAATTCAACTCACTGTTTACTCAGTCGTTTTAGGTAGGGGGAAGTGATGAATATTGCTGAGTGCCAGTTTTTTTGGTGCAAGATGAATAACCCCAAGGAGCAACTTACACTGAGTCCCAAGCTCCTGTCAGCCCTATAATTGATGATGTTTTCACTGTAAGGGGTGGGGACTGGGACACATTAAGGCTCAATAGGGGAAGTAAATGGAGTGAATTGACTCAGCAACTCTGCCTTTTACCACAGCTTCTAATAAGGATAAACTGATTACTGCCAAATGTACTTTAACATCACAGGGAGGGGAGGGAAAATAAATCGATCTGCACAAAGGAAATAAATGCCATACCAGAAGTTTTTTTAGAAGTGAACTTTTATATGCAGAAGCATAGAGGCACATTTTGGCAGTATGCTGCTGCCTCTTTCCGGCTTGCCGTTTGCCACTAAACCAAAAGTGAATTTGCAGCCTTAAAACGCATCCTAAAGATGAACGCAGCAAAATGATCTCTACAAAGCCAGCTTATCATTTTTGTAATCTCCCTCTCAAATGACTTGGATAACAAAGAAGAGCACGGCAATGCTCACACTGTATTTCAAATGCCGACTTTATGTCAGCATCTTTTTACAGGAACTCCACTTCCGCGCCAGGCAGTGGGGAAGGCAAGCAGGCAGCAGCCCAAGTTGCCAGGGGTGACTATGGAGCTGACAACCCCGGGATCCAGCAAAACCTGCCCTGACTGATGACTTCTGGGCTCCTGCTGACCTTTGATCCCTTTTGGTTTGGTTGGGAACAAAAGAGCCTGTTCACCAGGGCCCCTCACACATATATTTAATGAAAGCAGCCATTGCCTATATGCTGATTAATGTGTTTGCCTTTCATGTGGCAGGAGGAGGACCATGGCCACCCTTTGCTGCTGTGCAGGTAAGCACCAGCTCACCTAGCTTGAATGTCACACAAAATAAATCAGGGAAATCCACCATGAGGCACATAAAAATTACTAAAACAGGTAAAGACAATTTTTGCCACTGATGCAAGAAGTTGCTGAGACTGGCAGTGGTGCCACGAGCACTATCCCCGTGGACCCAAAAACCTGTGGAGAGTTTCTGTCATTAGAAATTTGATGCTGCTCTGACACCGAGGGCCATCATCAGCTCAAACATACTGTTGCAAAAAATGCTGTCGGCTACAGCAGCCATGGAGGATGCTGTCCAACCCTCCGCGGCAACTTTCATCACCACATATTGTCACCATAGCAATGGAGCTGAATGCGGGCAAATGACAAGGGTCTATCATCACTCAGCCCTGGCCTGACAGCCCTCAGCACCAGTCACTCTCATCCAGCCTCAATACACAAATAGGTCCTCAGCAGGCCCAAAAGTAATAATCTGCCCCTCCACAATGTCATCGTTTCACTGGCACTCCCAGTAGCAGTGTGCTGTGCATATATCCCCTGGAGATGGTTCTGCTTTATTCCCCAGTGAGTTTCGTGCTTTAGGGAAAAGAAAGAGAAAAGACAGAAAAGAGGGAGCCACAGGGAGACAATGGTACCCAGACATCAAATATTAGAGATAATCAAGAAACAAAACAAAACAAACAAACAAACAAACAAAAAAGAAACAAAAAAAAAGGGAGGAAAATCTATTGAACAAATGGAAGCAAAACATGAAAATTAATGTTTGAGAGCAAAACAACAACACTTCCTATGTAATGGCTTCAGCAAGGAATAGCAGCGGTACTGTGAAAGTCTAAAGCTCCTTTCTAATATTAAACATGGCAGTTGTATATAAAATGCATCCGCTGCTCCCTTCACAGAAACAGGTGTTTGGGGTGAAGTCAGGATAACTGGCAAGGTATGCTGGGCTGTCACCGACAGCAAGCACGGCCAACACGCTGCTCTGCCTTCACGCCAACACCAAAATCAGGGTCCCAGCTATTTTCACGCTCTTCCTGCCAGAGATGCCACAAAGAGACAATTAACTTGGTCTACTTCCCTGCTGCCTGGGTGGAAGTACAGAAAGAAATGACAGAAATCAGAGATGGCAAACACTATCTCATCTAGAGCTTGTCTGCCTGCTTGAATTAATCATAACATCTCTATTTCAGGAGAATTTCAGCGTGGGGTCAGTTTTTACTCATCCTGCCCATGCAAACTCGCCCCTTCCAACTGCAGCACGTGGGGAAAATGGTGAGAAAGATGTCTTGGTGGTTACCTCACTTAGCTCATCTTGACCACGCACTTTGGATTTTACTTTGTGTTTAGTCATACAGAACACCCCGATTTAACAGCGACCCTATGTTACCACGCCAGCCCACTCACCATTTCAAAAGCTGCCTTTTAATGATATTTAATTTAGGCTGGCTTATATGCTACATTTGCTAGTGAACACACTGGCTATGCAGCTCTTATTTAACATGATCACTGTCCCCCCACAGTGTGCAACACGCTTGCCCGTCTGCAGCAGCCCTGGAAAGACAATTCACTGTTCAAACATTTTTTAAACCTGATTTGCCGTTCCAGAGAAACAACTCCGCAACTAATCTTCCAGGACAAATGTAATGCCGAAGAGCAACTAAACTGAAACGTATAAATTCCATATATACTTAAAAATATCATTGTCTGTAATTTAATATAACAATATATCTAGGCCTATAACCTTGCACGCAGAGGCAATTTCCCAAGCATTAATACTTAAATGGGTCATATGCACCACATCTGTCATTCTGTCCTGAAGTCTATGAGGCACAACCAAGACTCTGCAAGCCTATTGATTTTTCTAGCATTTGCTTTAATTTACTTAACCATTGAGAAATCCATCAGTACATAAAGGGCAACTGTCCATTACTGCCTCATTTGCAGACATTCTTTCCCCTCTTTCTTTTTTTTTCTTTTTTTTTTTTTTTTTGGTAAATATTTCCCTTTAAATCGCTGTGTGTTTACAGTGTAAAAATGAATCCGGAAAGTGCTCACACCTGTTTCTGTTCAGTAACTGCTGCACTGAGGTATATGTAATGTGCTTAAAGATAGAATAAATATCTAGACATTATTACATCTGTGTGCAAAGGGTGGTAAATTAGATCCTAATTACATTAACAGGGATTCTGCCTCCCAGCTTAAATTTTACATGAGCACTCTGTAAAAATCCAAAAGCTCTGCTGTGGTTTCTTTACGAGCTGGTGATTACAGCTACTTCCTATGCGGTCACTAAATATTCTGTTTACAAATAAATGAAGAAGCTTTGAGCCAACTTGCCAGGGTAATAATCCATGTTTTTTATTTTTTTCCCCTAGCAAACCTTTACCACATAAGCATGGCAACAATCAGAAGCCCTGGCTTCATCTAATTACTCTATCACATAATTTCACAAATTGCCTTTTCACTGGGGAGCCAAGTGCAAAACACGCTCACAGTGGGATTTCAGGCAGCAGCTTTCATTTACTACTCATTTCTTGTTAAATTAAACACAAAAACACCAGTTGTGTGAAAGAAGTCAAAAAGAATGCTTGCAAATGAGCCAGACAAGTGTATCTTATATTTATACCATTTGCACAAAATAGCTCATTGGCAAGCTGGATTTTTAACGGCACCATTAACATCTTTAACCCTTTTAAGGCCTGGCACAAGGCTGTTAACTGGATCATTCTGACCAAACAACACAACAAAATGGCAACAGGCAAAATCAGCTTTATCCTTTTGTTCATAACCAGGAAGAGAAGCATCATGCCTCATCTCTGCCTCCATGTAAACCCTCTGGCTTACCAGGGGTTAGAGGACAAAATCAATTTCACTAATTTCTAGGTATTACACCCACCTAATGCAAAGGAGGGAACAGTCCTAGAAAGAAATCAAGTGGGATTTGTAAGTACAATTTCACTTTCATCCAGGACAGCCCTCCAAGGTGTGGGGTACCAGTGAGACTTAGGGGCGCAGGGACCTGCAGAACCAGACCCCTGCTAATTATCTGAGAGTTAACAAGGCAGGATTGCAAGCTGCCACCAAGGAACACAAATTATTTTGAAAATAATTGCAGGCAGTGTACCATCACTGGTGGAAGTGAACCAGAGGTTACACCGCTCTAAAATGACATTTTGTACATCAACAAGTACAAAACTAAAACACAACCACTAGTAATTAAAGCTGCTCCTTTTGTAGCACCAAAGCCAGTAGGTCAGGTACCATTTTACATCAGAAACCAGCCTTGATGGCTGCAGATTTGCCAACACTATCTACACAGGGAGAAAAAAAAAACATTAGCAGCAGCTGTCTGTGTGCCTCGACATTGAAAATCCTATTCATACAGACAGGTGGAGTAATTTAAAAGCCAATGTGGTGCAATTTTGATGCAAGTAATGCCACTGTTTACTAAAATGCCACCATTACTGCTGTATATGAAAAGATTACTAAAATTGCATTTTATTCATAAGAATCCTAAGGTTTGGGTTATTACCAGTTTCAAAATTATTTCGACCCCAACTGCAGCTTATGGCTCTCTGGGGTTTACAACCTGCTGCACTGACAGACCCATGCTCAGGTTTCACCAACGAAATCAAGGTTTATCCTCTTTGCCATTCCCACACAAGCACAGTGCAGTTCCTGGATCAGCACAAATCCATGGCAAATAAGCAGAGTTCTGCCAATGAATCTATTAACTAGCCAGATTGTCTAATATGGCATTTACCTTTCCTAAAATATCATTAGGAGCCCCAAAAGTTCTGTCTGACATGAATAAGGACGGCCTAGGAAGAAGAGTTTCTCTTCAAAGCTGACCTTAGAGCAATTAACAGAGCAAGGTACCCAAGGCAAAGTCCCACCATTTTCCTTCTGAGTTCAAAAAGCGCTCTTGGAAAACATCTTTACACCATGAGCAGCCCCGTGGTTTTATTAATGTGACTCAAGTGACCACTTTAGTGTCACTAACATGACTACCTTGCTTTTTGCATCACTGGGACAGAGGTCTCACGGTGAGAATAAGTTTTTTTGTGGCTAGATTTTTTTTAAAAAGTACTTCCAAATTTTTAATGCTGTACAGGTTGGATTACAAAGTGCCAACCAGTAGTCAAGAAAAGAATATTCATGCTGTATCTAAAATCTGAGAAGTATTTTCTGGGCAGAAGTTTCTGCTCCATAAAGCAAAAGATGAAGTGGTAAGACTCTTAGACCTTGCCTTATAAAAATGATGGCCCACCACTGAAGTGAAACGAGCACTCTACTAAATACTCTGGGTCTAAATCAGGCAATGATGCAAAAGGCGAGGTAAATTAGATAACTACATATTAACTTAAACTCTTTTCTGCCTACTTACCTTCTCTCTACACATATATTTAGCACTGCTGTAGCTTACAGGGTGAGGAGCTGGAAGTACAATGATGACTCATCAATAAGATAAGATTGGTTGGACTTGATGATCTTAAAGGTCTTTTCCAGCCTTAAAAATTCTATGAATACATTTGTTCCATGAATAATGACCCTATGAATATTGAAAATTGGATTTTCAGCTGAGCATTTTGTTGGAAAGGATGGCATTACCACCCATGGAAAATTTTAACCTACACCACCAAAAAAAAGTTTCCCTTCCAAAGGAAAATTTTTCTCTGGGTGATTTTCATGGGCAGACAGTAAACATAAGTACTTAATATTAGGAATTAGAGCCTCTTGAATATATGCAACAAGAAAAAGCATGCAAGCTGTAACAGTGCGGATTTGTGTAGCTGAAGGTAAAGGCAGGAAAAGGGAAACAAAACATTTTCAAAAAGAGTAAAAACCCAAATCAGTTCTCATGCCTGTCCTGGAGCAACAAGCAGACAGTAATCACCTCAATATCACTGCTTTAGCTTATCCAGACAAGCATTAAGTTCATGCAAACAGATGTAGGATACTGTATACCAGAGCAAGGGAATGCACCTTACACAACTTGATGTACCACTTCCAAATGTGACCCTATTTGAAAGGCAGCTTATCTTACACCACAGATTAACACATCTCATCAGATATGCGCCTAACTGGTTTGGTGCCTCATATTTTGGCACTTTACCTGATCTGATTAAGTCATTTGCTAGCATACTGGCATGCTGTGAAACTGCTTCAAGAGTTTGATTTACAACAAAAAATTAACACTGGCACTTATATACATAAGCATATCTGAGAATCAACATACGCTCTTTTGTAGCAACTGTGTTAGAGGACAAGCTAAATAAACAACTAATAATGAACAACGAAGCCCATTAATTTATCCTCATTTCCTGCTCACCCACTGCTTGCCAAGACACTGCTGCTGCCTTTAGTGCACTTCATATTGCAAACTATTCACCAAAATACTTCCACGGAAACTTTCAGATTTAAAAATTGTTGACCAAACTTTTCCCCTCCCTCTCTGTCCCCCTTCCAGAAGTGATACTTGAATTTTGTATGTCTGCTTTGACTACAGAAAGACAGTGCTGTAACACATTGCTGTGTCTTGACTGGAAGAGGCTAATTTCAAAAATGAAGCTGCACCCGCAAAATATCACAGCTGCAAATATAAAATGAAAGGAGAGGGTGGAGAAGAAAGGAAAGCATCTCCTGCTGACTTAAAAATTCTTATTACTGCAAACATTCTTGCTGGTAAACTCATTTCCAAGAATATTTATGCAAACAAAAGGAGTTCTAGTACAACCAGAGCAAGTGTAATTTAGCATCTGAATTAATGTTTATCATGTTTCAACTTTTCAGTATTCCCTTGCTTCTGCTCAGATGTGAAATCCTGCTGGTGTCTAAATACTAATGTGTTTCAGCAGCTTCAAAATAATTCAAATTCTTTAATGAGCTAGTGGCTTTCACATTGGCACAATAGTGCCTCCAAGCTAGAAACTGTAGGAAATTGGGGAAAAGGTAGAATACTCCTTTGGGAATAAACACAAACTCTCTCTCTAAAATCTTGTTGGTTCAGGTTATTGGCTACCTTCTGATTTCAACCAAAATACTTCCCTGGATCACTGCCATTCCCAGGAGCTGTGAGGAGCCCTGATGAGATGTTGCATACCCTGCACTTTAAGACATGTGGCTGTCCTCAATAGAAATGGAGCTAAATCACAGGTATTAAAAAACAGATGCTGTAACTACACCACACTTCTGAATGTGAGAAGAGCCTAAGTAACTATTTTGCTTGAACTGACTAAAGCAGTCTCTATTTTTCCTTTCTGTTCTAAAACCAAAGGTTTGTAGGACAGCTCAGCACTGACAACTTAAATTATCTAGAAAACAGTGCATGAGACATGCTCTTTCCAAGAAATCATGAAACTTGAACAATAGCAGCATTGCCAAGGGTATCACCCAAAACCAAACAGTTTTGGTTTTCTTTTAATGGCAAAATTTCCCTCATGCTAGAAAATGGACCAATTCTTGGAGGTTGGACAGCAGGTCAAAGCCACAGATTTAAGGACTACCGAAGAAAATGCTGGAGGTTTTGACAGTCACTGTCCTCCATAAAATTCTGTGAAGGCTGAAGGATCAAGAAGTTAATTCAAACACAGTTACCTAAATCCTCTTTTTCCTCCTTTCTGGAGCTTTCAACTCCATTTGGAAAGAGCCCCAGAAAAATTATATTCTCTCATAATAACATTTCCCATTTTCTGCCACTGGAGATGACTGCCACAGCACCTCCCCCAGCAGAAGGGAGTTGAGGACCCTCCTTGTGGGTTACTTGCACCAACCTGTGTTGGATGCTTTTGTTGAATGTTCTGAAGGTCTTCCTGCTGCCAAGAGCAGGAAGAACCCTGGCTCCCACCTTCCCAGTCAAGGGGATGGCGGCACATGAGTGACTCAAGGCAAGCTAAAAAGCCCGGCTTTTCCCAGGAATTTGGGACAGCTGGCACTGAGAAGTCTTGCAGATGTGGAAGAAAGCTTTTTACAGCTTTGTCCACAATAAAATCAAGTGAAAGAGGAGACTTGCGTATTTGGGATAAAGTGGGAGGACACTCCCACCCATTCTGTGTCCAATATATGGAAATCCAACCCCTGTAACGCAGATGAGCTCCAGGAGCCCTCTGGCATTTTGCAGAGCGAGTACCAGTTGGAGCAGGACGGAGACTCATTGTAAATAGCACTTTTGGGGGGGAGAGGGGGGAAGGGTTGTTATTTTGTTTTAATGTTTCCAAATCTCTCAAGAGAAGAACAAAGAAAACTTGGTTTAGCCAAGTATTTTCCCGTTTCCATGTTTTCGGTACCCTAATTTTGTATCAATCTACCCTTTCACTATACTCCTTTCCAAAACTGCAAGCATCCCACATGGGAGTAAGGGCAGGCAGCCAAATTAACCCCATTCTTCTCCCAAGGCAAAATCTCATAACTATGCAGGGATGAGAAAAGACATGAAATCCACTTGTTTTAACTTTAAAAAGTTGCTAGCCAGTAAAATATCCATATATAAAAAAAAATTTATAGAATTAAATGGTGTGAGTTTTCTAACACAATAGTGTCCTTGAAGCAATGGAGATTATTTTTCTCAGATAGATTCAAAATATCTGCTTCCAATAATTTTTTTTACAAATAACAGCTTTACTAAATAGATTGCATATTGCATATTTTAAATTTTCTTGTTTCATATCATGGCATTAAGTAATCAATAAAGGTTAAAAATCCAGATAAATAATAGAAAAAATCCTTTTGCTTTAAAGTAAACATCTTTCAGCCATGTCTTTTACTTTCTGCTCAGTCTCCCCTTTCAGTAAGATTTAACCTCTAAAGGAAATTGTTTTAAAAGCAGTTAAAAATAATGATTAAATTATGGGATTTACATGAAAGAAATCCTCAGCCCATTCATTTTTTTTAAATCATGGCAATTTGTTTTTTAAAAGGTGTTTGAAGTCCTTGAATCTACCTCTTGACACCATTAAAAGGGAGTAGTTTATAATCCCCTAATGTGCTTAAATAAAGCCTTCAATAGTTTAAATTGTTATTAAACATCTTTTGGGATTATAATTTTATGGCTTTTTTTTGCCTGATTAGATGATGAACGTGAAGATCATCAAATACTCATCATATAACAAACCAATTACATTGTATAATCCCCAAAATGAAGTTTGAATCCCAACATTTTAAATTAAGCTGGATTTAAAGGATGCAGAGTATTCACAATGAGTGAAAAAAACACTTGAAATGACACCCCACAAACTCCCTTCTCCTAGTTTTGAAAAAAAAAAGGAATTTATACCAATTCCAAATACCAATTTATACCAATAATACCATCGCTGGGACAAAAGCCTAAAATGGGCTGAAGCAGAAACTAATCCTGTCGCCACAATTAAATTGACGCAAATTTTACTGAAAGCAAGATTATTTTTAATTCCCCTCCACTTCCCCTGAGCTTTTCCCTTACTTCACAATCCTTGCTGAGGGATACACATTACAGTGAGGAGATATGCTTAAAAAATTCAGGGGGAGAGATGAATCCTGAATGTTAAGTGATCAAAAAAAAAATTAAAAAAGAAATTTGGAAGTCTAAAAGGCCTGCAAAACAGTGCTGGGTTGTAACACACCCTGAAATTATCCTTAGGGTGACTTTCTGAAGCACTAGTTTGACTCTGTCCCTCCTCCAGCCCCCACCAAGGTATTTGATGCTCATCTGATGCCACTCCACAAGCCTCTTCTCAATTTTGACTCAGCTTTAACAACTCTTCACAAAATTATTATTCTTCTTTTTTGCCCCCCTTTTATTCCGCATAGTAACAAGCTTCCATCTCAAATTTATAGCAAAATCCTAAAAACAGATTTTATAAACCTCCAAATTTGCCAGATGGTGTGATAAGCTACCATGAAAAATTTCAACAAGCTCCACAAAAAAAACCCCTACATTTTGCCCAACTAACAGCCCACCTGAGCAGCTCTTCCCACCCAGATGTTTAATCAAAATTAAATCAGAACAGTAAACAGTTAAAAAAATATCCTGTAAAGTCCTAAGTGTGAGTGTGGTCGGCACTTTTGCAATTGTTTTAGCTGATTGTTTTTGCTGTTATTGTTACAAGAGGGAAAAAAAGGCAATTTGGATGAATTTATCCCCTGATTTATCCCCTGAGATGCTTCAGAGCATACTGCCTGCATCTGCAGAGGACAGCGCTTGCCTACCCTTTGGGCATCTGTCAACTCAGTTCTGCACATCAGTCAAAATACTGGGGGGGGGCTGGAGCCTGACACTGAGTGGGAACTACTGCCCAAACACTTCAGCATACGGAGAGAAAAAAGTGAATTTCCTCCTAAACGGGAAACAAGAACTTCGGAAATGAAGTCAGTTCACAGAGGAAGACTTAATGCTCTTGGAGATGGAATAACTGCATAGAAGGAATTAACCCAACCTGTCCACTTTTGACAGACTATATTTGTCCGATATTTATTTTAGGTCTTTTCAATCAGTAATCATTATTATGACAGACACAGCAATTACTGTCTATTTTATTTAATCCCATGCCATTGATGGGTATTAATATTATAATTGTGAAAAAAAAATTGCTTTTGAAAAGGTGGACGCACAACTAACACCCCAGTTAGGAAGCAGCAATGGTCAGGGGGATGCTGGATTGTGCACTTAACTGATGCTCGTTTCTTCTCTGCCATTTTTCAGATGGCAAAGTGAAGGCAGGTAAAGTGCTGGGGGCAAAATGGAGGTATCACCAGTCACGAGATATCCCCTGCCTGAACAGAATCACCCCTCTGTCTTTCCTCACCTCCCACTTTAGGGAAGATGTTGTGTTCACCCTGCAAAAGACCAAATCCACTGATAAAAAAATGGGTAAATAAATAAATAGTTCCCTCAGGATGATCTCTCTCCTGCAGCAAGGACATCAGGTGGAGGCACCACCATACCACTGCAGTATTATAAGAGCAGTCATGAAGCCCAGATGTCCTCAAAAATGAATTGGAGTTTTAATTCCTTCAGTCTCTCCCCTCATTGCTCCCCAGCTTGGATTTCAGTCATTATTTGGGCCTGGGTTTGTTTTGGGTTTTGTTGCAGTCAGGACAGTACCCCAAGCTGCCTAGAAAGATGCTCTGCTGCTCTAGCACTTGGAAGAGCCTACAATGTTCTCCAGACATGCTTTAATTTGAGGAAACTGCCCAAGATCCCACCTAGAGTCTGTCTCGAGGTCCTGCCTGGAGAAGGTCAGACTGGATAAACCAATTCTGTTTTACTGAATTGATGAGATAAGTCTGGATCTACTATCCTCCAGGAGAGGAGAAAGCTGCCCTGCAATAAAACTGCAGACTTTACATGGCTGGGCTGGACCTGCACAGAGGACCGTGGATTTTTAAAGCAAGCTTTAGCTCAGTGCTACAAGGTAGCAAATACAGCATTATATATGTCCTGGGGGGAATGGTTCTTTCTGTATTTGAGTCTTCCAGAAGAGACCACCTTACAAGCAGATGTCCAGATGCTGTCTTCCAGGGACTGCTAGGAGCCCTGCAGCAAGCTCAGCAGGCACTCTCCTCTTTTAACACTATTATCACACAGGAGAAGAGTGAAAAGCCACTAAAACCCTGCACCTAACCCAGTGAAACAGTGAGGGGATATATTCAGTCTGTCCTCTGGTCCTGAGACATGCTTCCACTCCAGTAATATGGAATTAACTACAGGGCCAGGTCAAGCTCATGGAGTTAAATGCTCTGCACAGGGTGGCACCACCACAAGGGCTTTTTAGAGACACCCTGTAGCCTTCTGCCATATTCCCAGGAAGGCATTTGGTGCGGTGTACCTGGTCCAGGCTGAGAGCATGCTGAAGACTGCTCATGCAGTTTGCCAGGATTGACCTTTGTGCTCCTGTGCTCGGATTTGGGTGACACTTTATTTACCAGCACAAACAAAGCAACAGGCCACTTTCAGAAAAATGTATTTATCCTACTTAAGTTGCAATTCCTCACTGGAAACTACAAGAACTGACATGCAGTTGTCCAGTGTTCCCTGGTGTGTCTTGCCCTAACAGCAGAGCTCCCAGGGCCTCCCCTGATTCCTGAGCCTAAATCAGGTGCATCAGGCTGCTGTGAGCACTGCTGCTGGCACAGCATCCATGGACTGTTTTGGGGGTGGATGTCCTTAACCTCACATCTACCTGCAGAGAGATGCCAGTTATCAATTCATCCTGGGTGAGGACCTACAAATGGGGAGCCATCAACACTAAAGCAACCTCAGCCTTTGGAAGTGATGGCACTGAATGCACCAGACAGGGCTAAGGACCTGGAAAAGCTGGGGCATGACTGACACAGGGTCTGCCAGAAAGAGAGATTAACTTGGAAATATCCGAGGCCCTCTCTGGCCTCTGAGGAGCAGGGCTCCAACATGAAGGTTCATTCATAGCAACCCAGGACTGCACAGGACAGGATTCCCTGCCTGATCCCCATGCTGACAAGAGTCACGGCAGGTGTCTGGTTTCTTGGCTCAGCAGGGGATGCAGGGGTGATGTGCATGAGCGCTTCCTCTGCTTTACGAGTACACCCTTGGCAGAGCTCCCACCGGGGCTGGACAAGCTGCCCAGCTTCTAGTTTCATCCTGACCCTAGCTACAGGCAGAGGAAAGAGTCAGCTGCTGTGGTCAGAAGCAAGAGCTCTTCTTCATTACCACCTGCAGACATCCCAGCAACTCTTGCCCAACCCTTATCCTCCTGGCACAGAAAGGCCGGGACAAAAAACCTGGGGCTCAAAGCCCAGATCCCCACAGTGGATAAAAACACAGATCACCACAATTTGATGAAGAAGGATAAACACTTTTCTAAATGCTAATGTTAAAAGGTGTGGTACATTTTATAAAGCCTTGAAAGCAGCTCCAGCATCCAGCTTAACCCCACACACCTGTCCAGAGCTTTGATTTCTAATCCCAGGAACAAAAAACCCAATACAGGTAGCTGTGGTAACAGAAATAACTGTGCATACCCCCACCACTTCCTAACATTAAACACAGGGGTAACTTACACTCTGGGAATGAGAACGTCTCAAAGAAAAAATTATACTTTGCTATTAAACCAGATACATTCAGACCTTTCATCATGAAGCTTCTGATGATCTCTGACAAACATCTGAATAAGGTCTTTGTTTGCTTTTGGCTTTATTTTTAATCTCCCCAATTGTTTTCTGCAGTTCTCTGGAGCACAGAACCAGGGGCCAAATGCTGCTCTGTGCTTCAAAGCAGCAATTCCCACTTGAGCTGAGGGGATCTGCAAAGCAGGACAGGTCTGCAAGGTTATATTAATAGAAGTTTTAAGTAAAAATTACATTTGGCAGCGATGTCCTGTTAACAACTGTCTCAAACAAACAAACAAATCTAAAAACAACACACAAAAAACCCCCCATATGATAAAAACATACACTCTATGCTCTTCTCCTGGCATCTAGCAAATGAGGTAACAACAACAACTCTGCTCGGAAAAGTTCCTCTACTGCCTGGCAGCAACATCATACGTATTTTTTGCTTTCTATGACTACTACAACTATGACATTATCCATGTTTTATTTTGCATATGTGATCTAGAGTTCACTTACTGTTAGATGCTGGAACAGCCATGCCCTCATGATATTTGTGGCTACTTTGGGAAAGATGCCACGCTTTTTATGTCGCTTTTTGTCCTTATCTGGATCATCATCATCACCTGTGCTGGGGGAAGCTACACTGTTGTCCAAGCCGTCACCTGTAAATATAGTGAATCAAATTTTGACTTATGCTACCTTTATATACTTCAGCCGAAGCCTGGCTTTGGGTATAAACTGCATGAATATTTAAATGAGGTATAAATTCTTTAACACCGTAATTCACCAGGGTTTGAGGGGATGGGGGAAAGGGCGGGGGGGGAGAGGGAGGAGCTCACAAATGTGTTGGCCCCATTCTGGATTATCTTGAAGGACAGTGTGGCCATCTCTGCCATTGTAACCCAGAACAAAAAGTGCTTACAAATTATAAAAAAAATTTGCAAGCACCCTGCTTGCAAAGGTGGAAATGCTGGCTCTTCTTCACACCGGGTCACTTCCCAAAGATTCATCCCAATCAGCTACTTTGGCTGAGCTGACAATTAGGAAAGTATCAATGGTTCTGGGATGGGGATCATGACGTGTGTGAAGCTGTGTGCCTCATCCCACCCTGAGATATGAAAAGGGGGGTGAATGTAGCTCTCCTGCAACATCATATTCTCTTGACATATTCAGAAAAAAACAGATGATTGAGGCATTGCTTATGTTAAGTCCTTTACAGATGTTTGACTTCCCCTGATTCTTTGATGGGAGGTGGGTAGCTAACTGGCTCCCCTCTTCCCAGCCCCAGCCAAAAGAAATTCAGAGTGGGATAAGTAGGCACCAATTTGACATACACCATTAGGAATTAATACCCTGCTTTGTGCCAGTGTGCCATATCTGTAATAGGTGTCTGCTTGTGTGAAACAACCACTGATCCAGAATGAAGTTCCTTAATGCAGAGAAGGTCTCAGACAGTTCTGATCTCTATGGGAGGATGCCACTTTGCAGCAGCCAGCTTGGGTCTGGGCTGATGGGTTAGCAGCCAAGTGAAAACAAAAGTTGCAGTGCCTAGCAGTTTGCATGCAATTTTTTGTTGCAAACACTGAAAACAGTTTATAAACAAGCCCACAGAGCAAATAAGTCTTTGCATTGAACGCATGTGGACTGAACAACATATCCTGGCTTCCAAAGACACTGTATTTGTAGCAACATGGAGTTGTGATGTTATTAGGCAAGTGTTTTTTACACCCCCAGGCAAGAATGATGAAGAAAGTAATCTCAATTCAGCTGAATACAAACTATCTTCGTTAGGGACAAAGAAAAAATATATTTTTAAAAAGGGATGCAGACTGTCATAATTATGATTTGTTGAACAGCTTTCAGCACAAAAAAAAAAAAAAAAGCTATTATTAGTGTTATATTCTTAGCATGTTACAGACCGTGGCAAATTTATAATTGTCCTTATGACTTGGCCTGTGTCTTTAATGAAACTGTAACCTTAGGTAGTTACAGACAAACACAAGATTTTTATAAAGAAATCCAATGAATTAGATATCCAATGAATTCTTTGAAAGCCCAGTATGTAAAAAAAGGGCTTTTATACAGAGAAGCAATTCACCATATAAAATAATAATTCATAAAAGAAACATGAGCAAAGGAAACAACTCAACAGCATTTAAAATTCCATGGGCTAATCTACTTTCTGTCTGCGAGAGGCAAACAAGGAAAAGTATTACGCATTCATTGATTAAAAATGAAAAGCTTCTAACCTAATGACACTGCCTTTCACCACCTCCCTGCCATTGTCCACCCACCCTCTCCCCCCATCCCATTTTTTAAAAAATATACTCATTTCAAACCCCCTTCAGATTAATTTAGCAGGCATTGCCTCATGCCTGATGGGAGGAGGACTCATTGATAATTTATGGAAATATCTACTATAATCCAAGGGAGATGACTTTTTTTCCAGCTTTGTGCATCAATAGATAATCAAGGCCTTCAAGCAGCCTTAGCTTCCCATTACCTCGGGCAAGAGAATTCCTGAAAGCATGCCTCCAGGGCACCTGAATTATATCCTCCATTAGGGGAGGAAAAGCTTTCTGCATTCCACATATAACACTCCCCAGAACCTTTCCTGTTTATTTCTGCTGTATGAAAGCAGAAGCATTAGGAACAGGATTTTTTAAGTGAAGACTTATGTAGATACAATGGAGAAACCTTTCAAGCGCGAGCCAGATCACCTCCTTCAATCCCGGGCAGTGACCTATCCCAAATAAAAGGTTTCTGTTACATCATTAGCTCAAGCCAAAAACAGCCTTGGCTTAATGCACAGTTTGTTCTTCCTACTGTTTTTAGGCAAATACTGCTACTTTACTCCCATCTGGGAGGGAAATTACACTGCTGGGCTGTAATCTAAGACGAGATTTTCATTGGAAGCAAATGCTTTCAATCCAGTGTAAATACTGGTGTATGTTCGGAAAAGCCTAAAACAATAAACCCTGGCCTTGACCGACATGAGTTAGAGAAAGTGAAAAGCAGGGAGAGGATAAGAAAGCGCCCGGCTATCTGCAGAGCAAATGCTTCAGTAGACTTCTGTAAATTGTTTAACCTCTTCCACTTTTTTTAAATGGAAAATTGATCCCGTAAAGACTGAAACCACAGAGAGAAGTCTAAATGGTCAATTGTGGATTTTAGTATTTCCATCTACTTTGCAACTCGATACACTCACCTCTGTGAGGTCTCCAGAGACTTCCCTCTCCTTTTCTTTTTTCCCCCTCTTTTCCTCCTTTTAAAGATCACTAAACAAACTTGAAGCACCACTGACCAGCCACACGGTAGCAGCTACGAACTGCATTTGTAAAATGTCGGTGGCAACTCTGTTCCTGAAGTTGACTTCTCTTGCCGCCAAATGAAGGCAAACTGAAAAGGTGGAAATAATCATAGAAATGATGCTAGTCCATAAACAAGCTTACAGCCTCATTAGTATAGCGGGAGGCTCCGCTGGGTGATTTATGCTTGTTTTGCTGATGCCATGAGGAAATGCCATAGGGCAACTTTAGCCAGCTGCTAATGGTTTCTGACAGCTTCTTAGCAACTAGTGCAAGCAACGCCGTGGCGTTTGCTAGTGACAGAAACCGAAAATGTCATATTATCTGCCCATGTGTCACGAAGTCTGCGTGGCAATTAACTAGTAGGCCAGTGACTGAGGGGCCACAGGCTCTTCAGAATGGCCCATGGCTATTTGGGGTCAAAGCGGGCGCACCGCTTGCCTTTATGCTGCACATATGCATGGGTGTGTGCATGATCCCCACCGTGCTCCCTCTGCCCCACTCACTGAGCAGTTTGGCCCATGCAGATCCTTTGTCCATGGAGAAACTCTGTCTCACTTTCTCTTTAGGCATGGCATGACATTATCAGAGGAACTGCAAGTAATCTGTCTTGATATGATGGTTGGAAATGGCACTTTAATTGGCAATACCTGATTCCCTGGTTTTGAGTGCTGGATCCGAAGGTGCTAGCTGTTTTTCTGCTTGCTCGCAAATTAGTCTAAAAGGATTTAAGATCACTGAAGCAGACTCGTTGCCTGTCAAATTGCTGGGAGCACAGCAACTCTGCCCAGGAACTAGACGCTACTTGAAAAAAAAAAAACAAATGCAGGGCCTGTAAGGAGCAGAAGGAGAGCCCGGACTCCGCACGCCCATTCCCTGGCAAGCAGAACCAGGCGCTATATGTCAAACTGTCAAACCTTTCAGCATGGCCGTTTGCCCTTTCAAATAATATTTTAGAATTGTTTTTACACAATTTTTTATAGGCCATGGTCTAGCGAAAGAGGCCAACCAACAAAGAAAGGAATTTGTACTACAATTCGTCCATGGACGATTTCTTGCCAGACCTGGGCCAGTCCCCATGGAGCGAGGCAGGTGACCTGTGGCAGCTCCCTGGCTGTTGGGGAGCTCCAATTTCAAACGCCCTCAACTCAGCATCCCAGAGTTGCCTATTTAAGCACACCCAGGCATTTAGGCTGTGCTATCTTGTTCCTTTCAAGAAAGGATAAAGCAGCATTTATCGTATTCAACCCTGCTGAATGCCTCAGACTGGCCATGCCAGCAGGGGCTCCTCTCACTGCATCCCCCTCTCTGCTGTCATGGCCTCTTATGACTTCCCTTCCCCTCCCACTCCCAAAAAAATCAGAGGAAGAAGCAGCAAAGGGCAAGTGACTTTACAGCAGCCCCGTGAGTGGGTAATGCTCTCTTTGTCCTTGGTGATATGTTATAAACCTTTGTTGATAAAACAGGTGCTTCTGGACAGCAACCTGGCACAGGCACTCGCCTACAGCAGCCGTGGTTGTGGCAGGAGTTTACTGGTGATTCAAAGTCTCCCTCACTCCAACACCAAACCAAAATTAAATGTCATCACCCTGCAATGCTGGAAAGTCTGTCAGTGTGGCACAGATGGGCAACTTTCAGCCACTCCAGCTTCCAAATCCACTCTCAAACATCAACCATGGAGGCTGCCCAGATGTGACATACATATTCCCAATCCCAAGTTGTGGAGGTTTCTGAAAGGTTGGAAATTCAGATGTCCTAAAAACTCCAGCCCTTTGCTTCACTACAAAATCCATGCCTCTGCACGAACCTCTTTAGACAAACATCCTTAAATGATTTTAAGTGACCAGAAACCTCAGTATCAACGTTCCAAATACATCTTTACTAAAAATACCTTCACCAATGTAACAGGTTATTTCTCACTCCACACAGTCCTGTCCTACTATCAAGTCTGCATTTGGAGTACAAGTATTTTTTATATCCAAGAAAACCAGACTATTCTGAAAAGCCTACTTCCTATTTCTCTGACAGGAGACCTGAGAGAGCTTTTGGGGTCTACCTTTCAGTTTTCTGGGAGGGAGTAAGAGCAGGGCACTGGCTTTGCTGAGGTACACCAAACCATATGATGAACACCTCCAGCTTATACAGTCCAGTTCTAGACAGGCATCTAAATCCACTACTTAAAGGAGTTCACAGGAGAAAACATGAAAAATGTGCACCCCAGAAGCCCTAGAAAAGGCCTGGAGCAACTTTTAAGTGGACTGACCAAAAGCTCCTTACATTAAACTTATTTGTATGTGTCCACATGTCTCATGTCAAAACCAGTTTCTGCTTCCTAGAAGAACTTCACAGTTTGAATTCACTTTTGTATTTCATGAGCTAATATAACTTAAATGTATACTGTGTTTGGACAAAAACTGTTGACTTCTGTACTAGATTTATAACGTGTTCAGTGCTATGAACTGAAACACCTAACATGATGGCCCAAAGTTCATGGTCTTTTCAGTAGTGTCTTTTTTTTTTTAATTCTATCATAATTTTTTTTACAAGCATTTAGATTCAAGTTCCTCAAATTCCTGCTTCTTGCTAGCATGAGAAATCCTAAATTGCCTATGCCAAATATTTAACTGTTCACTGTCCATCCACAGCTCTGCTGGTGCCTTTCTCTTTTAACTACTTCAAGAACCAAAATCTCTTTAGATTCATTAGCTTTAAGTAACATAATGTACTAGAGAGATTGTAAGTGGCAAAATTGCTTTCCTTAACCTTTCTTCTGTGTCATATACCAATTTAGAGTAACTACTGTAATTTCCACAGCTTTTCCTATATTATCCCTTACAGAAACAAAACTCCAGTTTGCTGGATACCCACACATCCACCATGACGACTTTTTGTGGAACAAAGCCAGGCTTATGTGTGAGTTTTTCCTATAAGGTACAAAATTATGAATTCTCAAAAAAAGCAGGTCCACAGATGCAACACATTTTTCTGTGAAGCAAGAGAGAGAAAACTGTTCACAAGAAATAGAACAATGATGATCATTTCAGACCACCAGCTTTGAATGGTCTTGGGCAATCAAAGAATGTGGAAATTTCTTTATATGTATATATTTTTCAATTTGTTTCTGACAAAACCAGCTCCAACTTGGCACAGGAATGTGGTGAGCAAAAGTCAAACACAAATGACTCTGATGTGAGTCAGTGCAGCTATTATTCGTGTCCATAAGTACTGAAGGACAAGTTCACTACTCAGGAAGTATCATTCCTCCTTACAGCAAGGTGGTTAAGGAGGCAAGCTGAGCAGCACAGGGGCTGAGTACTCAGGTATGCCAGGGGAGAGCTGGGAGGCACTGACAGTCTGTGGGTATGTGTCCAGCTGCTAAACCAAGCTGAACCTACCCATTGAGGAGAAACAGAAGTTTTAACATTAAAAGACCTTTAATTTTAGAAGATTTCCCCAAAACACATTATTTTAAAATGTTACACATGCACATATTGCATATGTAACATTAACCCACTAACGGCTCTCAATCTGCCAATGCCCAAGCAAGGCACACGAGCTGAGAATGGGACTACCAGCAAAAAGGTACTTCAGAAAATATAAAATAACTATGAAATTTCTTTATTAGAAAAAGAATTTTCTATTATTTTGGATCCATGCTTAGTCAGATATTAGGAAGCATCCACTCCTGGAGCTCCTGGGGTCAATGGCAATCGGCACACTGAGCAGCCTAAGAACACCCAAAAAATAATTTACAATTATAGTGTAGCTCTTTTTGTGAATTTGAAATGTAGTGTTGATGAGGGACCTTTTTTTCTTTATATTCCTTAAGGAGAAAGCCTTCTCAAATATACTTAATAAAAAGTTAATGAGGAACAACAAGGCTGAAAGTGAGCATTAGCAAGGAACAAATACCACGTGTCTGGGTGTGCACACATCTCTTAAGGAGATGCAGCACATGTTTCATGCAAGGATTCAGACCATGACATGAACAGTGGGAAGTTGTCAGTCACAGATAGTACCCAAATTAACAAGATACTAAAGGACACAGTTGCAAAAATATCCTACACAAATATTCATAGATAGCGCAACCTGGACAAGTATAAATTACACTCTGGCATTTCATAAACTTTTGAAGTTTTTTCTTGAATGATAGCACTTTGTTCTTCAGAGACTGGAGCACCTTTTTCTAGGAACTCAACCATCTCTTTTTGTCTTGAATTCCCTTCAGGCAAGTAACGAGCAAATTAGTTGTCTATGCAAAGAGTAAAAACAGCACTGACAAATAGTGGGGGGAAACCCACAGATTTTACTCATTTTCGTTTCTTTGGCAGCTCTGTATAGCTGAAATGAAGGAAACCTCTTCTCTTGCACCAGGTAGCACTTCTTAATGAGGTTCAGAAAACTACATTAATGTGGGTAAGTTGTGTCATATTTCTGGAGCAGTGCATCACAGAATGAAATACTAAAAAGAAAGCAGTTCATTGTATGGGAAGCAACAACTTTCTGCTGCCAGCAACAAAAGTTTACTTTGACCAGTAGGAACAAATACCCTACAGAAAAGTATCTGGTTAAACAGAAAAACATCCTGCTTTAACCAAGAATGGTAAAAAGCTTATGAAGTTGGGGGATTTTTCCTAACCTAAAAGCCACCATGATGACTACAACTTCTTGGGAAAAATTGTTTTTTCAAGTCATCCTTCCTTGTTCAAATACAGGTCTTTTTTATGAAACTTATTCTCTCCAACCTCATCAGGAGAGCTAATCCCACCAGTTTCATTCTCCATGAAAAGTCAACTACACATGACTAGGACAGGTAAATTCACCACTGGATTCCATCAGACTTACTTCTTTGTAAAGGAGGAGCACAGATCTGCTCCACCATTGGGGAAATATACCCAACTAATGCCCCAAATGGCCATGAGGTCAACTTCTGTAAATCTCCATAGCTTCTTAACAACTGGCTCTATCTTTGTGTTTATCCAGCTCCTAAGACACTTGACCCTTGGACTGAGCTCAAGCAGCTATAAGAGGCTCAAAGCAAAGATCAGAAGTATATTACGTATAAACTAAGGGACATGTTATCTGTAGAAACAGTTTATTATGTGCAGCATTTAAGTAGGCTACCTTCCCTAAACATAGCTAAATTGCCTTGGGCCCTGCCTACATGCCCACTCTAGAGGAGAAGATGCTGTAGATTTCCAGTTTTACAACAGAAAATATGTGCCAGAACCTTGACACTGAATAGAATAGAGATTATTCTATTGAAAATTGGTTGTCTTTTTTTTTTAAAGTATTTTATTAAAAAAATACTTGAGATTGTTGAACCAAACGAAAGCATTTTACTTTAGGCCAAATCAAGACCAATCAGTGCTGGCCCAAGCTGCAGCTTGCACTGCAAGAACTACTGATCAGATACTGTTTGCCCCAAACCCTTTTTTGCAGACCTGGACCTCCTATGCCACCAGAGTCATCCAGCCATGATGAACAGGAGAGAGTTAGTCTGGCTGCAGCTCAGGCAAGTCAGGATTCATGATCCACCAAATCCACACAAGATATTTCCTATTAGAAGCTGCAATGTGGTTTGCATAAAGTAAAAAAGTTCTTGCAGATACACAATGTATTTTCTTCTGCCATCTGCTTCAAAGTAGCATCAAAGCCAAAAAACCTCCCTGTCTCTAGTCTATCAGTTACATCATCTGACAATAAAAATCAAGACACAAATGAAAGAAAACTAACATTGAACTTCACTTTGCATGCCACTGCTGCATCACATACTCTATTACCCTTCATACAGTGACATATATTGTCACTTTGCAACTGCAAAAGGCAGATCTAAAAGCAATGAGAATGCCCCCATCTCATCTACTCTTTTGGCAGTAACAACATCTCCGCTGTCATTGTTAAAAACCAACCATCATGTCATACAGCCTTATAAAGATCCACTTGCTCCAGCAAAATCACAACCACTGAACCCTCCTGACTGGGCAGCTAGGGAAAAAACATTTGGCTTTAAAGTCATGACACAAATAAATTATTTCCTCTTACTTAAAGCAAGAGGAAGATAATTTTGATTTGTCACGGAGCATTAATCCCAAAACTTTCATGAGGCAACCTGGTAATTCCCACTGCATGACCCTGTGTCTCACAGCCATGGAAAGGAGGGCAAAGAAGAGGGTTGGCTGTGTCCACCCAGAAGAACCACTTTCCACAAGCTGTCTTTGAGGTCCACCTTCCTGCTGGCCCAAAGTACTGGGCAGAGAGGGTCTGGGACTTGCAAAGCTTCCAGAGCCTGGGCTTCATATCAACAAAGCAAGAGCTGGATCCAAAACAAGTGCACTTCTGTTTTCTAAGGAAGTGTAAGAAACATTTGCAATCATGAACTGAATGGATGGCATTTCGACTGCACCATAAATTTACTCTCCTCATCCTGTCCTAGTGCTGTCTGGGATGCTCAGAAGCAGCCTGCTTTGCCCCCAAAGACAAAACCTTATGTTACCATGCATGTAATCAACCCAGGAAAAACACCTGAATTATAAAATATGCATCCCTCTGCCAGACCTTTCAAGAGAAGGGCATACACTTCTTTTTCCCCACTGCTCTTTGCTATCCAGAATCCTAACTCCACTGCTCTTGTTCCTCCAGCAAAAGGTGGTTGCTCTGGAGTATCTGTGACAACAGTGGGAGGCTGTTCCTCAGGAAGGGGGTGAGGAGCCAAAAGGAGTAAATTTGACAGAGCCAAGCTCACAAAAAATTTTCTTCCACTACTGCTCCTCTCCCAGCACAAAAGGCAAATCTGCTGTGATGAGGTGACACTTAAGAAAGGCACAATAGGAAAAAACAATCCTGAAGTCAGGCTTTAATGTGAAGGCGTGGTGACACTGGGTCTGGTGACAGCAAACAGGCACACTGCTGCCACTCACACAGCTCCTGCTGCCCTCTGCTCTGCCCAGACTCTGTGGATCAAGCAATGACCACCGTGGTGATCAGGCCACTAACTCTTCTGCTGCAAACACTTTCCCCCCAAATGGAAATGGGGAGGTGGGGTGGCACTGAGGGGCAGCTCAGGATACCTCTGCACATCCAGGTGACTGATGTGAACCCAGCCCTCCATGGCAGAGTCCTTTCAGGCATTTCAGTCCCACTAAGTTAGCACATTCCCTTAGGCTCCAACTTAATGTATGCATGCCACTGCTCTGTTTTTGGCTTCCTACGATTTTCTATCACAGCTTCTGGTGTTTTGATGTTTGATTTACAGTGCAGTTACAGTTTAAGGTGTGGGTTTTTTCCAAATTAAAACAAACAAATAACAAATCCAAATGCAAATCATTGCAAAATGAACAGATGTTAGAGTCCAAAACACACAATGAAGGTGGAAAGAAAAGTCAGATCAATGCTGGACACTTACAGACTTCCCCTGAATATCACTTAAGGGGAATGTTCATCTTATTTTTACCCCTTTCATCTTCCATCACTGCATATTCCTAGATACCACCTGCCTAGAACTACCTTGATTAGGCAAACTGATAGGAGGAAAGGGACAAGCTTCGGGTTCACTCAAGAATTTGATTGTTATTTATGTCACTACACCTCATGGCAACAAAGTTCCAGCTGTGAGAGTGATGAAGAATAGGAAGGAATTAACTCAGTCATTTCCAGCTCATCTCTTTGACTCTATATGATTGTTAAACCAAAATCCCACAGAAATCTCAAAGCAAAGCTGGGTCATAGCAAAAAGCCATCCATGTCCTAAGAAAAACCAAACAAAACATATTGATCCTTCAAACAGTAAGTCAAAATTATTTCTGGTGTCTTTTTCAACTCACAGCATTTGTCATTATCACTAAGATCAACAGCAGTAGAAATGTGTAGGAAACAAAAATTGTAAAAGCTTTCAGTAATTTGATGCACTTTAAATTACATGAATGAGTAACCAAGGAAGCTAAAGAAAACCTCAGGTTCTAGCAGGCTGAAACCACAGGCATCAGCTTCCCCATGGCAGGTTAGACCATAAGGAAGAAGAATCTCGCTTTCCTGATGCAACAACCACATCCTTGTTGAAAGGGCTGAGGACCTTGTCTCACTCCTTCCACCCACCAGTAGTGGAAGAGGACTCTCACCTGCCCAGTTCACCACTCCATCTCTCTCCTCCTACAGGCCTTGCAGGGCGTGCAAAATCACTAGCTTCACCTTCATAACTGCCAAATATCCTGTTCAGATGGTACCCTCTCAGCTGAGGCTAACGAGGAATATATTTCTTCTGTGTACCCCATCTTTTTCACCTCAGCTCTCAGGATGTGCTTCTGAGCTGATGTGCAAGGACACACCACACATGCACAGAAGCCAATTCTGCACTGGGTCAAGCACTAGCAATGTCCCCGTGCCCTTCCTGTCCATGCAGATATCAGGGAAGGTTTTATAGGCATTGGTTGCCTCATAAAGGAAAAGACAGACTTTTCTAAGCATCCTGTAAATGCCAGGAAAAGAGAAGAATGGAAAGGAAATGAAAGGAGCAACCTGGAAAGGAGAACGGAAAAGCAGGAGACCTTGGCTCCAGGGAGAGAACTGACCACAGTTTTAGCCCTGCCTTCATCTATAGAAGATGTTTGCTTTTATTAATCTCGGAAAAAATGTGGTGTGTGAGCTAAGTCAGCCCCTGGGCAGATTTAACTTGGGTGACCTGAACTTACTCTGCAGATCACCATAGGTCTCTCTGACCTTGGCAGTAACACAAGGATCATATTTTCTCGTGGATGAATTACTCTGGAATAATTCTGCCAATGTATTAGGCATAAATAGCCTTTTATTTAGGACTGTGAAAATACATTTTCTCTTTCTGCCTCTCACCTTTCCAAACAAAATCTATTTATTGGAATAAGGAAAACCCCACCCTTCATTAAGGTCTGGGTACACATCTCAACAGCCAGACAGAAGCTTGGCTGCTTCATGCTTGTGGCAATGTGTTTGCAGACATTGACTTCAGCAAGATGCATTTTGGAGTTAACTGGTAAGACTTGTTGCTTTTGATTGGAGTGGTCAGCCTGCACATTTGCAGAAGAATATACAAATACTTTCTGACATGAAAGAGGTGGTATATTTAGATCAACAGTGGGAATGTTCAGCTTCAATCGTCAAAACAGAAAACAGAGTCCTCAACGTACATCTACAAGCTAGTGAAGAGCAGCTCTGTGAAAACCAGCCAAGCTGCAGTGAGATAAGCAAAAAATCCCCCCAACACCCACATCTCAGCCTTGCACAAAATTGACCAGTTTGGAAGGAACAGGTAAACAGTGTGTTCTTGGACAAGAGTCAGCACAGTTTGGATGATGTAGACCTTTCCGTTCGAGAATTGCACTGGTTTTTGTCTGGTCACTTGAGGTCACACAGAGAGCTCTGAGGCTCTGCAGAAGCTCTGCATGCTTCCTCCCCTAACGGAGGTGGCTAAAGTGGCTATTAAAATCAGTTGTTATTCTGATGCTACCTGAGTCTTAATGGCTGAAAAAATGGGGACTACAACCACAGAAAGGGCTTTCTGGCACTGGGTAATGAAGTAGCAGTTTTTGAGGTCAGAATAACATCCCTTAAAAATATGAATCAGAGTGGTTCTTTCATACTGCAATTTGATAGGCAAAACATTAGCAGACTATTTTGATGAAGGTCAGGACAGATTTGTTATACATATATATATATATACATATATATATATATATATATTAGAGATGTGCTTAGATGCGCATAAAAATGAAAGAAAATACTTGAAAACCTGTATTCAAATTATGCTGGAGCTGTCAAATAAATCCCAGTAAATACTATTTCCCACTCCCACCCTGAATGAGTCTCTACTAATAAACTCATTGCATGTTGAGCAAACACAATTTTCCAACTGTGTGTTAGCTGTTTTCTTCCTCCATACACAACTTTTGCTGTTTGGCTGATGCTTTAGGACCTGCAGGCAAGTGTCTCAGTCTGAAGACTGGATCACCAGGGCTTGTCAGGCAGAAAAGCAAGTCTCTAGTCACAGATCTGAACTCTTTCCCATCGCAATTCTGGAACAATACTCACTGGTGCCAAAACAGATGATTCTCTTGAGACTGGAAAAGGCTTTCAACAAATACCTGAGAATCATCTGAGCAGTTGCCAACAATGCCAGCCTCTGAACCATTGCTAATCATGATGCTGGTTTCTATGCAAAGGAACTCTGAATTCTGTCATTTTAAATGCCTGACCAGCTGCACCTGCAATTCATGTCTGAGGCAGATGAGGGGACAGATTTTCATCTATAATCATGTGCTGAAATTCAAAGTTCAGCTAAAAAGCATTTTCACCTACACTTAACAGTTTCTACGGAAAATACTTTGACATAAGCACCAGATTTGCAATGAATATGATCTCAGCAGTGACCTGAACAAGGAAATACTGACCTGGAGAGGGCAATTGCCTGTAATATCACGGGGAAGCTATCCTTTATGCTCACCCCTTACCAGCCCAGATAGATTTCATGCATATTCAAAGCTGCAATGAACCTCACCGAAAAGCATGAAAAGAGAGGCTCAAGATGGTAGGCACTGTACACATCCAAAGATTACACAAGTTGTAAAGAAGGAGGTGCAAGTCTCAGAGCAGTCAACAAATGCTGGAAAGCTGAACTTTCCAAGGCCCTGCCAGTACCTGTGCTAGTTATGACTCCTGCAGAGCAAGCAGAATGGCTCACAAAAAAGCCTCTGCCAGGCCAATCCTGGAAACACCTCACTCAGCTCCCTTCCCTGGGCTTACCCTGGAGAGCCATCCCCCAAGATCCCAGATAAGGCACATGACAAAGTGCTGAATGAAAGCCCACACTGCTGCTGCCAGTAACCTGCCCTCCCTCCACGCCTGCAAACCTCCAGCACCATTCCTAGGTTTTGTAGTCGCAGGCTCCCAAGGAAGCAAACCCTGAATTTCACCAAATTTCATGTTTCTGGGGCACAGTGAGCACACAGTGCACAGTTTGGAGATATCTTTCAGGACAGCATCCAAAGTGAACTTCAAAATGGAAATAAGAGTTCGATATTCTGCATAAAAATTATTAACCTCTTACCTCTCTACCTCATTTGCTAGTCAGGATTGCTACAAACATGACTACAAAAATGAAGTGGAAAAACGAGCTGGTTTGAATGCATATTAGTACACTTATATGGACCAAGGTACATTTTGCTAGTTTGAAGTAGAAGTAGGTTAAACTCTGATTTTATATTTAAAAGCAGAGAGAATTTCTGACAGATGCAGTGCCTGCTGCCAAAGGGACCCTGTGCCCAAACAGCACAACAAAGCTAAATATGGCCATTCCTACCACCTCAACTCAGCAACAGGTTTTGCTTCAAGGCTTCCCTCATGGAGCCTCTGATCTCATGCAAGACCTCAACGACATTTAGCTGGAGCTTCAGCAAAGTTCTGCTACACAGTTCCAGAAGCCCCATTCATCATGTTTTATATTTAAGTCCTCAGCTCCCATAGTCATATGAAAACCTTCAACCAAAACCACGTATGCACTAATAAAGCAAGCGATCTCTGGATGACAGGGCAAGCTGGAATCCTGGCTTCTTGACAGCTAGGCATGGGAATACAGTTACTAACCCCCCCAATTAATATTGAAAAAAAAAAAAATTAAAAAGTTATATGTATTTTTAATAGGAATGCCAAGATATTTGAAGTTACCCATGCAGGTCTGCAAACTCAAGCGTCATGAGATGTTCAGGCCACTGTGCTCAGGAGCTGCAGAGAACACAGCCTGACCTACACATACAATGCCTGAGCCCACTCCTCTAATCTTCAGCAGTACAAAGCACTTTACTCTGCTTCTCCACACAGAGCAAACATTTCCTTCCTAAAGAAATGCCAAGTTTTAGCACAGAATCATCCCTCCTCACTCTGAGCATTTAAGTCAGACTGCCAAGCTAAGTGTCTGAGCGAGGTGATTAGTCCTCTCTGAGTCCCTTCACAGTCAATGGAGAGAAAGAAACTCTCCGGAGGGAAATTCAGGATTGAGATGACTGCAAGAATATGTGCACTATTAGCTTTGAATACCACACAGAACAGTAAAAAGTTACAAGCAGCAATGCTGTAGCAAGGAAACTATGGCTAATGAAGACTGAATAAGCCCATCTCTGTCTCTAAGCAAGATCTGGACTTCTGGGCTCTTTCTAAAATTACTCAGGATGGAAAGGCTGAATTTAGCTCCCATCCATCACCTTATCACAAGAATATAACCTCATGCTTCCTGTCACAGAGAATCTGGGAAAATGCAAAATTCTGCCTCTTATCACCAAATCATAATTAATTTCTTCTTCCTATTTTGCCTTACTTGAGAGAGGAAAAAAAAGAAAAAGCCCTCCTTGATAGATAGCTAAATTTATGTCTTACCAAACTGAATGTAAACGCAAGAAACAGGAAGTTTTTACTTGGAAACTGGAATTTCAAGCACTCAGTGGCAAACAATGAAGCAGAGAGATAAAGATGCAATGGCAATGGTGGGGGACAGACCTGCCAAGCTTCCTGCCCACGCTGACTCAAGAGCATGTGTCCCACCATGATACGGACTGGTCACACTGCTTGCTTTTATTTTGGTAATTGGTATTTGTTCCTGTGAAAACCCTATAAAAACAAGTCAGAAGACCAGACAATAGTAGACTCCACATCTCTTATAGCCAGATCTTTTACTTAACACTTTAGCAAAAGATGCAATCAGCAGATCTTTGTCCATTTGTACAATTCTCTGCAGTGACGAGGATTGTATTACAGTCTCCAGGACCCGCCAGATCAGAGCATCCAGTCTTCCCCATCACTTCAAGAGATTGAACTGATACTTGAAAGCACATTTGCTATTATCTACTCCAGCCCTTTGGAAATGACATTACACAGATACAGGGGGCACGCAAATATTGCCGCTCTTTTATTATTCCTGATGTTCCCTCGCTTGTAATATCTGAGAAGTTCCCAGGTCAATGGGATTACTTTATCTTCCTCCCCCTTTCTTTATCTCTTCCCTCACCCCACAGGTATCCATGTCCAAATGGGACACTTCGGCAGGGGGTTTGCTTGACCCAGGTCACTCGAAGGTCAAGCTTTTCACCACTTGCTAATGCAAAGCTTCCCCCCAGCCCTTGCAACCCCAGGGGTCTGGGCACCCCTCCCCACACACCCCTCTCCTGGCCACAGTGCAGATGGAAAAGGCAAATGCTTCTCTCTGAACATACAGAAGCAAAATCCTCCCCATATGGAAACCAGAATATGTTTTGTGTTTTTAAATAAACAAAGCAAAGGGAGAAGCTCATGAAAAATCAGCTCAGCAGCTACTTTATTCCCGTATCAAACTTGAAGGATGTGAGGCTTAACTAGTTAGGAGCAACTCAGACTATATTTTTGCCTTCCAGAACAAAGTTCGATTTTGATTTAGATTGATTTTAAGATTTACATGCAAGAAATGGATACAATTGGATCAAATATATACTAAAATAAATTGCTGACTCCCATGAAAGCCAATATAGCCAAAACAAATTTTACAGATCTCATCTACCAGCATTTGAGATTTGTTTTATTTCATTATTTTGTATACATTTACAGAGGAGGAATTTTCTTAACTCTGTTCCACTTTTTCTTTTACTGAAACAATAAGACTCTCTGCAGAATATTTTCGACTTGAATATTATCACCAGGATAGCATATGGCAAACTAGCAGCAGGCAGTTTATCTTCATCCTCTTTGTAAGCTAAAATTAGCACAATGCTTCTGCAACAGCATATGATGTATTCAGACCAGTACAATATACCTAATACAACTTCAGATCCATCCATGGCTAACCTCCAATATCCAAGTAAATTGATTGCTAATTTTAACTGAGTACTAATGTGTTTAGTATCAAGTTGGCATTTATCAACTTGAGAGGCACTTTTAAGTTTAATACTGTCATTTCACATACACCAACTGTAACTGTAAATAAAATTTGTATATTGGTAACACACAGAATTTCAATTCATCTGTACGAAGCAATTCTAATTTATATTAACACATTATGTATGGAAAGCCATTCTGTAAAATTGCATAATATGCATATTCTGCTTCTCAGTGATGCAATATAATTAATAGTGGTGAAGAGCTGATAAACCCATGTCATGACTAATGTGTTCCTCCTGCAGACTGTTAGCTGGTTACTTTATTGGGATTAAATTCAGTCAAGTCACCAACACCCTTTGGATCAAATTAAACCAAGTCATGACTTCACATTTCTTGATGAGGTGGGTATGTCAGCCCTCTCTGCTCTTCAACCTGGTAAATTATGGCCACCTCAGGGGTTTTTTAGCTGGATTAAATATGTGGTGAGACACTAATGTTAACACTGCTTCCTAATTTGTTTCTTGTAGCTGTAACACCAAGGAATTTAGCACAATGCTCCTTGTAAAGGAAACTTGAAATGTTCTAAAAGGTTCTAAAAACGCCCTGTGCTTCACAAGGGTGATTGTTTAACCACCTTTCTTGCCAGGCTGACAGAATAAAATGTGTACTAGTGGGAAGCAGTCACATCCAAGCACGTATATGAACAAACACACACACAAACAATAAATATTTATAGACTGACATTAAAAGATTTTGTGGTTCAGCCTGCTCATTGATAGAACATCCCTCTGCTTTCCTACAGCCCATTACAGAACTACAATACAAAACCGTACCGAGTCTGTCCAGTAGCTATTCTGAATTAACATCACTGCTACTCTTGCTCTACACAGCTGGCCTCATGCAGAATTTGCATGGGGTTAGTGCAGACAGAACAAAAAAAAAAAAAAAAAAAAAAGAAAATGGGCAGGATCCTGCACAAAAGCTTCTCCTGGGGCATTCTCATTGCCACAGGCAGGATGAGGGGACAGGAGAGGATAAATAGATGCTTTACTAAGTAGGGAAGGGAGAAGAAGTACAGAACTAACACATTTCAACTCCACTTTTTTGTCTCTTTCCCCCCTTGCTGCAATTTGCCTGCATCTTATGCCCTGCTCTTTAGCAAGAAGCTGCTACACTCGGATGTTACAGTACCCTGAAACCTTAACCCCATTTTAAATGACACTTCAGTTCAAGCCGTTCAGTTAATGCTGACCTCATTCCCTCTTTCCTCTGCTTTAGGAAGGCATTCGGTGCAGTGCATGTGCTATAATCCAGGGCCCCAAGCAGGAACTCCACTGTGGGGTTTCTCCCTTAGTTCTGTGCCAGGGAGAGAGAAAGGGAGGAGATTCTCTTGGCACAGCAATGAGCCCAACAAAAGATCCTCCATCCTCCAAGCCTTGCTGCCATGACCTTTACTTGCTGACCAGAGAAAGCTAAGATATGCCTTCTTTGAGAACCATGGGGACACTACAGACTCGGGAATATATTTAGCATGCATCCATGTGACACTGCTATTCAGAGCACTGGGGAAGATTTAAGAATAAATTAGGGTATGTCTGCCACCATTAGGTCTTTTCCAAGGGCATAAGTGGTGTCTCCTTGTAGGTCTTCTCCTGTCCTTCTGCAAAAGGAGACAATACGCAGTACTGGGGTTGCAAAGGCCATATCTCACCTATAGCACAGAATCAGCCCCAGGAAAACTAAAGACTAAGGGACAAGTAGATGAAAAGGCTGTCCCCACTGTATTTTTATTTATCTATATGCTGTTTCTTCTTTCCCACACTTTCACATTATACTTCGGCAAAGAGCAACTGCAAAAATCTGACTGCAAAATCTGTGTGAGATTTTAAAGACTCAAGAGAAAAAAATAAAATAAAACATATAAACAAACATCAATTTATAACAGATAAATAAGTTTTATATATAAATATAGATATATAATCCATGGCTATTAGATGCCAAAGGTACCACCAGGCAATTGAGGAAGTTCTCAAGCCACAGAGGGAGGCAGGGTGGCAGTGCCTATCCTGATGCGACACTGCTCCTGTTGCACATCACAGGCCCAGTCACACTCTCCCATATCCTTTCCCACCTTCCAGGCCTGAGCAGCAAAAGTTCAAGCATGTCAAACCAAAGGCTCCATGGAGGAGGTGTCATGGTTAAAGAATGAAAGCAGAAAGGTGGAAGATTTTACCAACAGCACTCTCATTCAAAGACCTGCCAGAGCAGTGTCAGGCATTTGCTTAGTCACAGCCCTACAATCCTACCCCAGCTTGGGTAGAAGGGACATCAGGTATTTCCCTCTGGTATTTCTCAAGTCACCAACTAGTGGGTCACCAGGCCAGTGTGGAGTGGTCCCTGATGAATTATAGCATGACAGGTGGCTCTGACATCACCAGTTTGCAAGCTTCAGAGTCTGCTCTGATTGCCCAGAGAAAGTCCCCATCTCATTCATGAATTTAAAATTGGGAGAAAAAAAAAATAGTAATAATAAAAGCCTGTGTGCATCGATGTGCCTAAAAAAAAATTATGTCAGCATCTTACAGTGCTGATCCTATTAATTAATCCCTTGAAGAAAGGCCCCTGCCCACAAAAATATAATGTAATGCCAGCTTAATCTTACCTAAAATAAATTACAATGCAATAAGATTACTAGTCTGACTCTGCTAACTGTTACAGCACTGCTTAATCCTGCATTTTGGTGCTTTAACAAGCTCCTACAATACTGTACAGAGTTTATCAGAGCAGTTGCCGAGACAAGAAGGACTTATGTTTTAAAAAATATAATTCCACTGTCTTTTGTGCTTTCTATGTATAATGTTTATACAGAGACTTTCATCCTGAAAGATCTCAAAGCCTATTGCCTGCTCCTGTTTCCACTGAAGTCTTCCTTTCAGGTTTTATAATAGAGCAGGATTAGAAATAAATATGTATAAATATATATATATAGGGGGGGCTATAGCAGGAAAATTTTTTGCAGCGGGAGCTCACCCCTCCCTCCCATTCCCCAAATGCAGCTGGGAGGGGCACCACCAGATTGGCCCCTCCCTAACAAAAACCTGCAAAGGACCCTTGGGAACCTTGCCTAACGAAGTGGGTGCAAACTTGAGCTACAAAAGTATCATCTCTCCATCCCTGCAATAACTTTGCATTCATCCCCAGGCTTTCCTCCCAACAGCACAGCCCCACTCAGAAAATATCCATGTACAGCTGCACATATCCCAGTCTTTGCCAGTTATAGACATATTAAGCTTCCCATGGAATAGGAGAAGAAAGCTCTACTTCCTCCCTGTAATTATCAAATCAGTCCAAAAATGAGGAAGAATTGAGAATCCTCATTATAGCACATCATAAAACACAGCGAGGTCTCGTGTTTGCTGTCTGTTATTGGCACAGTCTGCCAACAAAACTTTACAAAGAGCACAGGAATACATGTTTGCAGAGATATTAAAGTCATAAAAGGGGAAATTTGGATTTTATTTTCCCACAGTCTAAATGAAGGTGAACCAAGCAAATTTGGCAAAGAGTGCTAGTCAGATGCCATTTCCCACAGCAGTGTGGTATTTTCCTCTGGGAATAAAACATTTTCCTTCAACTACTGTTTATAACTCTTATCAGTTCAACAGCAATAGAGCCATCAAGTCCAATATCTTGTGGAAAAAAGTCAAGGTCAACAAGTACTTGCATTTTCGTTTATCTTTAGCTGCAATTGCTACTGACATTCAATTGGGTAATAAACATGAGGACTGTCAAATGCTCTCAGCAAACAGGTGATCCAAAAGCTATCAGAGAGAAAAAGGCTACCGCCAGGTAATCAAACAATTCTGTTGCAACAATTATGATTTGAGTGCATTCATTTACAGAAGCAATCACCTGTCAAATTTGAATGAATAGCATCAAACCATCCCCACCATCAGGGTAATAAGGGCAAGAAAATACAAGCTATGTCTACTTTCTTCCCAACAAAAGCATGCCAGCATTAGCAGGAGCCTTTAAAAAAAAAGGGGGGATAAACAAAAACATCCAGCATCTTATTTCCTGAATTGAATTATAAAAACATTATTTCAACATAAAAACTAGAGGACATCTGTCCAAGTAACTGGGTCTTGTGGTGGTGTGTCTCATGAACAATAACGGGTGTTTAGGAAAAGGCTGCAGAAAGTGGGGGCACGCAGAGGCAGCTGTGCCACCGCTCTGACAATCAGCACTTGGGCAGCTTCCTGAGCCAGCGGTTGCATCTGGACCAGGGTTTTTAATAGCTACAAAAGAACCTATTTTTCCATTAATTGGTCTAATCTCTTTTTGTCCCCTGCTGACCTCCTCAGAATGTTGTTCTGCTAGCAATAAATTTAACACATAAAACATTTTTGTTTGTTTTAAACCTACTAACACTCTGGAACAGCTCCTGTGGCACGAACACCCACCATTAGTTCTTGCATTATGGGACAAACACCCACTTTCTCCACACATAACTAATTTTAAAGACTTCTCCTCCAACCTTAGTCATCTTTCCTCTCCCAGCCTTTCATGTGAGAGATAGGAAAATGCTCTGTGCCAAGCAGCCTGATGGCACACCCTGTTGCTTCACTAATCCTGAAACATGGCGTGTTTATGAGCTTATACTCCTTGTGATAAAATGTCTCTCAAAACAAACATCTCAAGATCACAACTTTTGTTTTTTAAACCTCCAATTTTAAGAGGTCAATGACCCACACCTTAAAGTCTCACTCTGCCTACATCAGATTGTGAAAGACTCCGCTGAAGTCACCAAGAACTGGAGAGGCAACTGGGATAGAACCATTAAAATGGGAATACTAAGTTGACCTTTAATATAGGCCATATGGGAAGCTCATTAGCTCAAATGAACCATCAAAACTTAAGTGAAAACACCTAGGATGTGTAGGAAAAAAAATACCATATCTGAATAAAGAAACCAAAACAAAAAAAGAAAAATCATATCAGCCATCTTGAAAACACCCGACTCTGATACTGTGGAAAGAGGCATCTTTCAACTTCAAACCTAATTCCACAACTTCTTACAAAACCAAACTTCCCTCTGCCCCAACCAAGGAAGAAAGCAAGATGCCTTTCAGTCCAACACCAGACCTTTTAGCTAACAGCCCAAGATGTGATTTAGCAATGTGATTGTTTCCAACACAGTTCCCTATTTGGCATATTAAAGATCCTGCCCTCAGTAAGACACCTGGTTCTGTGCAGACACACTTTGAGGGTGGAAAAGCCAATGGATGTTCAGTTCAGGGTCATGGCCATGTTCTTACATACACATCTATGTATACATGGGCTTGTGTACAGCCTCACAGATGTTTAATGGGTAGACATTTCTAAGTTTAGAAAAACTTGCCAAGAAAATAGGAAAAAAAATACTCCACACCACATGGATTTTGCTGCGTGATTACAGATGGGCTGAGAAGTCAGGAATATTTGTATTTCCATAGCCACTTTGAAGGTAAACAGTTTCCAAAGTATTTTTCCCTCCTTCTGTTCTGCCAGTGATGGCAGTAGCCTCCTGACATGGTCGTCTCTCTGCTCCCCTCCCAGCTGGAAGCTTTTCCAGAGCAAAGACTGAAAGCCGTATTAAACCGTGCTGAAATGGTTGTGCTGGTTTTGAACTGCTTATTATCTCTGGGGGCTGACCTGAAAAACAAGTTGGTGCTTAGAGAAATTCAGGTTTCCCCTGAAAGGCAAATGGAAAGAAAGAAGGTTTTTTAAAAGGAAAAGAGTTCATTTATGATGATGTTACCCACAATTTAGGGAAAACAAGCAACATTTATAAGTATTTAAGTTGGCTTTGCCAGAGCGAAAAGAAAAACACCTGTTAATAACAGACATTTAAGCTAATGTGAATGATTGAAATAAATCCTGACACTGGGAATAGATTAATTCTCAAATCATGACAGACACCCCCTTCCAAGTAAGAACTTGTTCCCATGTACCACTCTGGAAGCACAATGCTGCTTAGCTGAGGCACTCAGACTTAACACTGCTGATATCTAAGTTTAACAGCTGAATCAAACTGATGAGGCAAAAAAAAAAACCAAAAAACCCCAAAAAAACCAACAAAAAAACCACAAAAAATCCCCACAAAAACAAACAAAAAACCCGAAAACTTAAACTAGAAGGAAGAAAAAAACAGTTTCACGCTCCCCAGTTTTAGAGCAGAATGATAAATTGACATCATGTTATGAGCATAATCCTCAACCACTCAATCACTGTTAAAAAATAAAAAATGATTGTGGGGAGATAAAAATAATTAATGCTGGTACTGCTGAAGAATACGCACCTACATGAAGAGTTTCAGATAAATGTGGGCCTGGCTTAAATCTCGTATCTTACATCAAAGGAAGAGGGCACAGGTGCTCACGCTGATTTAAAGCAAACCAAGCACTGCCTGCTTGATGGAAAAGCAGGAAAAGAAAAGGCGATGGCAGAGCCTCAGCAAGAAAACTGATACTGCTCCGTTTCCAAACAAGCCTATTACGCTTAATTCGGGATTCACAATACATAAAGCACCAGAAAAAACACAGGGAGCAGCCCTGTTGACTAATGCCCTGTCTTTTCTAATCGAGGGTCACATCCAGTCTAACCGATCACATGATAATGGCATCAGAAAAGGTCAATCAAAGACAAGCCGAAGCTTCCACTGCCTGGCTGACCTTCGGAGCTTGTGACAAATTACTATCAGTCAATGTCAGCTAATGACAGCGGCTCTTTGGCTAATCAATTGTTCTAAAAATGATCAAGAAAACTACTCGTAGGACAGCTCATTTTCACATCAATGCCTGTGAAGTATGAAAAGCTCATTTTTTTTGAGTTTTTAATAAGCTCATAAGTAAAGCAGTTACTTGGTAACAGGGGTCACCTTAGTGAAAAGACAGAACCTTTGTCTGCCTTTTACATATTCTTTTATTACCATATTATAGTAAAAATATGCCATGCCATTACTATGCCAGAGGGCTACATAATAAAGAAGGTAATACTTCATACTTTTTTTTTTTTTTTGAGATAAATACTTCTGTGGTTTAGGGGGCCTCTGTTTGGATATAAATAATTGTCAATATAGTCTCCATGTATTTAAATGTAAAGCAATCACCACTGGCACACAGGTGACATGCCCACTCATTACTCACCCAAATTTCACACAACAGAGCCAGTAGCAAAAACCACACTGCAAAATCCAGCGGTGCTGCTGGGAAGTGAAGGTCTAACAGCAGCTATTTTGTTCTTAAACTCACCCACCCCATGCGAGCACAACTTATTCCAACTATTTCCGACAGAATCCACATTTGGTAGGAAAACCGCATGCTCCGAAACCCCCTAAGCCCTGCAAAAGCAAACAGACATTTCCGCCCTGGAAGGATTCTGCATGTAAAAGCCAACGTGGAAATGCACACAGGCCTGAGCAGAGGGAGATGTATCTTGGTTCCAAGGGCTGACTGCAGATTTGTCCGTCTCTTCATCATACCAGCCTCTCCCAGCATTATTCTCAGCCACTTCTCAAAGCTTTACAGCCAGGCCACGCTCAAATCTGCATTCATGCATTAAATATTACCAAAACAACAAATCCACACTGGTCTAATGCTTGAGAAGTGCATGGACAATGATGCTTTGCTTTTCCAAAAGGAGAATGTCCAGCAAAGGAGATTGCGGGGCATTACAACACAAGAAGCCATTTGAGAAGACGCTGTGTTGAGAAGGAAAGAGAAGCCATCGTTCGAGCACGGCACTGATTTTCATTTGAGTTTACCTCTTTACTTCAGTGACTCCCACCCATGACACCTGTACTGCCAGAAAGGATTTACGCCAAGGAAAACACCCATCACTGACCCAATCACCCCCAAAGCAATTCCCCACATCACCACGGTAGGGGGGTGGGGGGGAAAGGAGGAGTGGTGGTGAAGCGCTAAATAAGAAACATTAAAACTTTTGTTTTCATCGGGGAAACTGTCAAGTGACAGCAGTTTCAGGTTACACCCTAAACCTGCCTTGCTATGGTAGTTTTTCAAATTAAAATATCTTCTGTGGCCTTAGCCACTCTCAAGCCATCCACAGGCAAGAAAGAAAGAAGGCAGGGCAACACTTAAGCTCAGCCATAATTGGAAGTATGTGAAAAATGAAGTGTCAGTTCGGTCAATAAAGGGCAAAGGTGAAGGGGAACTGCAGCCCAAACTCGGTGCGAAATGTGCTCATTAAGACACCCAATCCGAGGGCTCCTGCCCACCTATCCCATTAGTTATCGGCCATCTGACCGCTTCAAATGCCTCCCCACTCTTATTACTTTTCTTCTCCCATGTTAAAAAAAAAAAAAAGAAAAGAGGGAAAAAAAAAAAAAAGGCGAGCTGGTATATAAATCCTTGCTCAGTCATCTGGAACATAATGTGGCCCTTCTCTCCCCCTCTTCCCGGCTCTGCCGCCTGCCTTTGCAGCCTCCAAACAACCGCCTGGAGATTCCCAGCAATAATAAACCCGATTGCCTTTTTGCCTATACGTTGCTCAAATTCCTACAAAACCTTGGAAAAAAAATAAACCATTGCAGCCATTGATACATTTTTATAAAGAAATATCACTGCTTTCTACTCCTAGCTTGAAGGAGCAACAATTATTTGGAGGTTAAAAAAATGTTTTCAACGCAGGCTGAGGCTTGGGGGAAAAAAAAGAGAAAGAAACAATACACACAAATAAGGTGACACTGATGGATTATTTTTCTTTTTCTTTTGAGCTGTGTAGGAGAGCTAAACATGGGAAATAAAGAACTCCACTCTAGATTAAAAGTGACTGTACCAGGGCTTTGTTCAGCATCTTCCAGGCCTCACTATTTTAAAAACAAACAAAACAGATCTCTCAATATCCAAAACAGGAATCTTTTCAAGTTACAAGACTCAGGAAGATAAAATAGTGCTGCCGTGAGCTTAGCATCACCTGCCTGTTCGTAAGAATATGCTTCTCTTCTTTTATAAAGAATTTAATGAATTATTTCTCCACTATGCAAATTCAGATCTCTTTGCACCATTTGGAGACAGACTTCCAAAGGCCTTTCCCATTAAGTTCAGAGCAACGGGAAAACTTTTTCATAATATTATTCTGCATTCCTGTACTATAACTATCCCCTATGATGACACAATACCAGAGGTTGTGTCAACGTACTATGCAATAACATATCCCGCTGTTCAGTGGCACGAGACTTCAGAACAGCTCCCTAGCAGTTAAATATGGATTTCTGCAATAGATCGAAGCAGCTGGGAGTTATTACTATTTACTAAGTAAATAAATTTACACATTTAAAAATACTTTAAAATGTTTACAGGAAAGACCATCTCCTGATTTCAAAGGCAATCATTCAACGGGTGTTATACGCTGGGACATAAATAGGTTAAAAATACACTTTGCAGGATTTGTAGTGATTAATAAGGTAAACAAGAAAAATCTCCAAAAGGTCCAAAAATAGAACTTAACACACTTAGGGTTAAGGACCAAGGAGAAAAGTCTTGCTAAAGGCATAAGCTTTCCAGTATGTGGGCCTCTCTGAAAATGCAAAGCTTACATTTTCATCCTTGTGATACTTTCAGCCAGGTTGTAAACCTGGCACAGAAGGTGTTTTTACCCAGCCATACAAGGGAAGTAGGTTGTGAGAACAACCTAAAACCAGACAGTTTCAGAGGGTTTTATTTCTGGTGATCAGATTTGCTTTTTTTTTTTTTAATGGCAAACGTGATCTTGACAGATGGAAGGAACCAAAAGGAACTTTTACAAAATCCTAAAAATAGGGGAGCCCATAATATACTGACTATATGTCACGCAACACATGCATCTTGAGTTAACTCCTTTGCTTGCAAGCACGAGCATGTGGGACCCCAGCCTTTTGCTGCCACCCCTCCGCAGCACCTGGCTGCTATGGCAGTGCCATGCTGGCTCCTTCTGCTGCCAAGAAAAGCACCCAGCAGTGGTGAACACAGGGGTTTAACCACAGTGTTGCACTCCTAACATCAGGCCACAGAAGAAAAGCCACCAAATCACAGCATCTGGAAATTAAATGCAGTCGGGGAGAGGCAGAATATTTGCTATCTTTTTGTGCTCTTCCGTTTTGGTCCTTCAGGGTCATATTTTTTTACTTCCTTGATTTTTCCAAATGACACTTTGGGGTTTTTTTTTACAAAGGTGCACATGCAGGCATGGGTGTCCTTAAACAAATGAGCCCCTCCCATAATCTCAACCTTCAGAGAATTTCATGTAAACAGACATAAATCAAGGCTCAGCAAGACCATTGCTACCCTTACTACATTCCTGTTCCTCAAAAACAACGCCATTTCCATAGGTGGCCAGTGGCCTGAAGGCAAGTCTTGGTAACAGAGACCCCCAGAACAGGAGCTCTTCCAGAATTCCTCTCCCAAACTTGACCCGAGACCTCCAGTTATCAAATCCCCACTTCTGTTATTCTTCTCCAAAATTCTAATGCAGCGAGCCTTCTTCACAAAACACTCTATCAAATACTAGCAGCAATTCCAGCCTCAATAAACCACTGGGATATGGGTAACAGTTTCAGAACTCACTAAAGCATCACTGGCAAGTCCTGTGGATGTTTCATAGGACTGAGGCTTGAAACCTACTTTAGAAAACCCTTCCTGACTGAGGCTGCAGCATGCACCTTGCTAGGAACTGACCAGGATGGCAGTAATACATCACATATGACCAGCACTCCAGTCTACTAAAATGCCACATTTAGGAGAAAATGAAGTCTGAAAATCTTTAAAAGTACACCAGGAACTAAGCTCAATTTCCAACACGGTCTAGGAGCATTCTGGCAAGCCTCCCCACAGATGTTTTGTCCACGCACATATCCACATAAACACACGCACATCCGTCTAATAAAAGAACAGCCCTAACCAAATACAAAAACCCTCTCAAAACACCACATTTTAGTTCAAAGCTTATTTTTGAAGCAGCTTTTTCAGCCTTTAAAAAACCCCATGGATTTAAAGTTTGCTCCGTAAGCAAGGGGCTCTAATGAACAAGTTGACACCATTTCAACTATAGCATTGTGAACAGCACCGCTAGAATATATATGTATACATACTTGAAAGAAAAAAGGCCCCCTGAATTTATGTTGCATATCATTTTCCAGTAAAAGTCAGAGGTCAGAAGGTTACCAGTTTCTGCCTCAGTTCTGCAACAGTTTACTATTCCAGGCCCCATTTTTACTAGGCTACACTTGCGATGAAGTCAGCAACTTTTCTTTAAACAATAACGAGTCTCAAATACTTAAAATTCTATAAAGAGATGTTATTCACCATGTACGTTAAGTCCATGCATATAAAAAATTAAAATATACTGGTTTAGTTTAAAAACTAATCTTGTTAAATGCAGACTTTGCAATGCTAATCAGTACTGTTCAACCTTTTTTTGGAAGCACAATTCCTTTGTTGTCTAACAGCACTTGAATGAAACATGATCATAAAACCAGATTTAAAAGTATATACCTATTGTGAGTTCAGAGTCAACTTCAATAAAGCACTTTCTTTTATATTCAGATTAAGGATCCTTTTTAAATTTTAATTGCATTAAATTAACACTAAATCCACTGCAGTTGGTCTCTTCAGGAAAAATATGCTTTCAGCTTCTCAGAAAAAAAAAATCCAGAGATTCAGCTTTTTTGACTTCGAATTTCTGATATAGCACTGATTATTTGTAGAATGTCCCACTTCCATTGCACCAAGCTCATTTCGTACTCGCCCTGCTAAATCAGCTACTCTGGCCTGGCAGTCAAACAGAACAATTTTGCATTCAAATACATTGGAATTGAGTATAAAAAAGTAAATAAAAGGCACGGCTCAGGATTTTGTAAAATGGGCCAGCTAACATCTCTTCTTTATATGAAATCAAGTTTCGATGGCATCTTTTAAATATTAGAATGCATTTCTGCGATCTTAATTACACTTGGTTTTGAAGATTTCATTTTTTAACCCATTGGAATGAAGTAAAAAAAAAAAAAACCAAACTTCTCATTTCTTATTTTTATTAAGCACACTGCAAATTTGGTACATATGTTGCTCTAACATGTGCCTGCTGGCAGGGTCAAAGAAATAAAGATGCCAATCCCTTTACTAGGAGGAGATG
>JAHLSL010000058.1:1752215-1764715 GCA_025920805.1 Petroica traversi | reverse complement strand
AAGGAACCAAAGGTTTGGCCGTAAGTACACGAATAAAAGAAATGGCCTTCTATTACAGGTGATAAAAATTGTACTCAGCATCTTTTGATATATATCTTTTCAAAAGTTTTGTGAGCACAGCCCTCTTGTGGGCTCATTTGTGTTTGTGTAACAACTGGAGTTGGGGAACAGCTAATTCCTTTACCTGTTGGACAAACCTTCACTCCTCCAGGCTACCAGAGAATTGGTTGCAGGTATTATCATTCATCCCCTTGCCCTGGAGGAACGGACCTGCTGCCAGCAATTTGTCAACATAATTTGGGCTTATTGTTCTTGTTCTGAAGTTTTATCTTATTTTCTTTTTCTAAATAAAATACTTATTCATCAGGAAAAGAGTAATGTGCTATGTTTGAAATGTTCTTCAGATTTTCTTAACTCCTAACTTATAAAAATTTTCAGCTGCATGAGGTTGAGGGTACTGACCCACCATATTAGGAAAAAGCTGTGCTCAGTACAGGCAAGAACTCAAAGCAAAAAGCAGGGGCTGATTCATTAAGTTATGGCACTCATCTCCTCCTACAAACATAACCCAACTATTTAGCAAGGATTTACTTTTTGCACAGCTTATCCTTCTGGTTGTCGGCCGTACTGATGTCCCCAAGCTCACTTGGACAAAACATTCAATACAGCTGCTCAATACCTTAAGTGTATAATCCATAGGATAGATACCAGAGCCACAACTGCATGATAGACAGACCTGGTCTTTGCAATCCACAAGTCTTATCCCTCTTCACTTCTGGAGGGCATGGCTATTAAGAATCCTCAGGTAGCCTCTTCCCCATCCAGCATATAATAAACCTTTTGATTTTTCTCTTAATTGGGGAGAAAAATACAAATTGGTACAGGGGATTAAAAATATACTTTTATAATAAAAAAAAATATCATGCCACGTATTTCCAGGATTATACACGATTTGTTACAAACATAGAATGGTTTGAGTTGGAAGGGACCTTAAAGATCATCTAGCACTAACCCCTTGCCATGGGCAAGGACACCTTTCACTTGACCAGTTTCCTCAAGAGTGCGATTTTGGGGACCCTGAAATCCAGACTCATGACTAACCTCACTTTCTGAGAAGACCCACTTATGGCTTTGTCACCTGAACATCTAGTGGGACTAACCACAGCTGACAGTCAGCAAACCCATCTCCCAGCCTGCCAAAACCAGGTGGGGACATCATACCCAATACAACCAAAAGCAAGGCACAGGCTCAGAATAAATCATTCGTGTAGAAACTTCAAAATGCTAAAATATAGATTTACTTTTTACTGTCAACAACCCTTGCATAATCTGCTTCATGCAGCTTTGATTCAAAGGTGAGTTATTTTTAATAGAACAACAAGAGAGGCACAAAGATCGGGTTCGGATGGAAAACACGGTGCTCCAAGTCTAGGGAAATAAGGTCGTTGAAATGACAGGCAGGCAATAACTCCGCCTGCAACTAAGCAGAACAGCGAGGGCGACTTGTGCACAGATGGAAACCTTTGCAGTGTTAGAGGAGGCAAGGCCTGGCGAGCTAAAAAGCAGAAAAAAACTCTGCATGGAAGTCTCAGCCCTGACCTGGATTCCTTTGCTAGCCCCAGAAAAGTCATAAGCTTTCTATCTTTAGTTTCCCCTTATTGCAAATGAGGGTAAGACTCTTCTTTAACTCTTTGCAGCTGCATAGGAAAAATAAGATATAAGCTGTCTTTATGCATGCAACACAGGAGACAAATAGATAAAAGGAATGAGAGTGGATATCAATGTGAATACCAGAGAGGATAGAAAACTGGAAATAAACAGTACTTTTGCCACTAATTTCCACAAGGCATGGATTTTACCTGAAGGGACCAGAAGCACAACTAACACTGCACACTGTCAAAGGTCACCAAACCAAGATCCACCAAATAACACCAGTGATCTCCATTAGCTCTGCTGTCATGCCTCAGCACTGACCTTACCCAGGTGTGTGGTGCATGACACCAGCTGCAAACCCATGGAGGAATCTCTAACACAGCACAGCCTTCTGACTCCCCTCCTTACCCTCAGAGCATGAAGGAGAAGAGACCATGGCAGAGAGAGTAGTGTGAAGGGCCTGATAGTTCTAAACAGGATGAATGGAAAACGCGAGTGCAAAAGGACAGGGTGATAGTGCTTTCCAAAGGAAAAAGAATAATTAGAAGCAGCAAAGATAAACCACAAAAAATAAAGGAGAATGAAATGGAGATCATCAGACAGGGTGGGACATAAAGACAAAGAGGAAGGAGAAAAACCACAGCTCTTCTCTTCCAGAAGGCACCAAAGCCCTGTCAACTCTGCAGGGCAAGACTTTAAAAAAACCCGTTTGTGCGTGTTTGTGTGCACACAGGGTTGCACATGTTCACAACTATGCAGAGCCCCCCTAGCCTGGGCTGCATTCTGTCAGAAGCACAGCTCCAACACCTTCTGCCTATGCTGAAATCAAACTTGCTGCACTTGGGGAATCATATCCAAAGCCCTTCCAGGGGGGACAGCATGGGCAGATAGACTTCTCTTAGACAAAGAACTCCAGAGGTACCCAAAAAATACTCTGGCAATAACAAAAGCAAACAGCTAACAGCTTTTAGACACTTAGACTTTAGGGTTTGCTTCTTGCATTGAAGGTTACTGCACATGCCTTGATGGACACCTAAACTCCAACAGCCTCAATCAAACTGGGCCTTAAAACTTGACTGACCTTATTCTGTTCCTCGGGGCTTTTTTTGGTTTTGTTTTTTTTTTTTGTTAATCCCAGCTCCACAGTAAACACTGACTGCCGAGCCAGGTTAACTGAGACAGCTGATGGTGATGCAGGGTTTTTGTCTCCCACACAACAAACATTGACTAGTACTTTCTATTTAGAGCAATCCCGCATTGTCAACCTGTCTCCTCCCTTCGATAAGGGACATATCACTAGATAGCATTAATCCCTGGCCATTTTCTGACACAAGGAAACACAGCTTTGCAGTCAGAAGATTAAAAAAAAATGAAATCTATGTGGAGCCATGATTTTTACATTTAAGTATCATGCAGAAACATGCACAAAGTCAGCCCCAAACAACACAGCTACATCCTGAAATCTGGTGTGCAAGTCCTTGAGGTGTGTTAGCCCTCCTTGGCTCCTACTAAATTTAATAAGACTGGATAATTTTCCGTATAGTTGTAGACCAGGAAAAAGGTCTTCAGAGACAAATAAGAGTTTCCTGTTCAATATTTCATGTAATGATTCTTCCAAAGGTGTAAACAGGAAAAACGTCTCACCACTTAGCCTGAAAATGAGCGCCTGCCGTCCCTTCCCTTTATTGCATTTATGTGTTAAAAGTCATTTAGAAGGGGATCTGCCAGATGCTCAGGTACAAATGAGACAGCACAGGCTGTCAGATGACTGGCTGAGGTCCCAAAACTGTCCTACACAGACAGACTTGGGCAGGAGGAAGACCTTAATCTCAACTTCTCCCACCCTCTTCCCTTTGGTCCCACCAGGGACCCAGCAGGCAGCCTCAGCGGGAGTTAAATGCTACAGAGAGATGTTCTCTTCACCCTGAGTATCTGGACTCAGACCAACAGCAAAGGTTTACTTACAGCAAAACCTCCATCTCTAAGCATTCCCCTTACAGATTTTTAGGGATGGTACCTTTTGGAAAGACAAAAATTAACCCATTGCAGCACCCACTGCAAATTTTTTTGCATTACTTAAATGCAGACTCTGACTTCCAACATCCCATCGACCCAAGTGGGGCTCCTTAGGGAGAAAAGGCACAAGCACAATCCTTGCTCTGCAGCAGCCATGCTTCCTTCCAGCTCCATCACAAGCAGAAACCCTGAGCTTGTGTCACAAATATCAAATGGTTTTTTTCGCTAACTGACAACAGACGCCATTCGGAGTCAGCGTATTTTGATTACGGCACATTGTTCACAGGATTCAAGAGCCCGCTCGCCTTGCATTGTTGTTCAACACCAAAATTAAATTGCAGCATAATTAACTTTGCTCCAGCTACACCTTTCTGCCTGGATGGATGTGATACCTGCAAAGCCTGTGTTGGGTATAAAATGTGTTCCTGATTATAAAACGTTTGCTTAATCTTGAGGGCACCGCCTTGTTTTTCAAGGCCCTCTGCAAGTCACGCACTCCAGTACGTGCTGCCCGTTATCTCCAGAAGGCTTAAAACTGGAATCCCCGTGATTCACATTTTCCAACGCTCATGGCCAAACCCTTCCACAGAGCAGCTCCTCCACTTTCTCCCATTTCGTAACAAGCCAAATCTGCAGCGCGGCAGGAGCAGCCGCTCGGTTCGGCTCTGCAAGCCACATGCTAGCGAGTCAATGGCCACAAAACACAGCCAGCCCCAGCTGAGGGAGCCAGAGGCCAGTGAGCTCTGGGGTGGTTTGCCAGGCTGAGGTGGCCATGGCTCCCTGACACTTCCACCCGCTCATTGAGGGGTGGCTTGGAAGAACAGTTAACTGCCAGAGTCACCCAAAAATGTTTGGTGAGAGGTCTGTGTGGTCCCACTGCACCTCCCAGGGAGGTTTTGGAGTACCCAGTGGTGCTTGTAGCAGCACAGGGCTCATGGCATGGCCCTGCATGGATCTGAGCCTCGGAACAGGCAGACCAGCCATCACATCATAAATGTTTCCAGTCAACCCCACAGCTCTGCTCCTTCTGCAGAAGTTACCAGCAGCACTGCTACCAACTCCATCCAGAGTTTAAGTTTATCCCCTTCCTTCTTTAAATACTTTTTTAAAATGCTAATGAAGTGGAAAATAGCAGAAAAAGCCAAAACCAAAGCATAAAGCCACCAAAAGCAATGTTTACCATCAGCCTTCCAATTCAGCATAGCGCTTTCCTATGACACCAAACAGAAACATTCTGCTTTCTTTGCAACATTTTCTTCAAATAATCCACAGAGTGAAAAAATTACTATAACATATTATGGCTTATTTTCAAATATCTTCTATATTTATCCTTGCTATCCATACTAGATGACATAAATTAAGATATCAACCCCACCTGATGATAAGGGAAAAGGAGAAGTAGAAAATCTCAGCTCACAAGCACCTAATTGTCTTGCTCCAGAACCTCAGCGACAGACCTGGGAAGAGAAACTACATCTCCCCTCCTGCCTCATGCTGTCAGCAGAGCAGCATTCCCCAACCCTGCCCCTCCAGGATCGCTGGATCACTTCTCACCCAAAGGATCTCTCAAACACTTCTCACTGAGGGCCAAAATCGGCTCGACACACACATGTGCATTTAAGAACAAAATTAATCCTCCCTGCACATACTACTCATGTGCATACCATCACTCTGGCTCTAAGGAAAATAGTAATAAAAAAGAGATACCTCACAGGAATTAGATGAATGCAGAAAGACACGTCTGTATGTATTCTGCTTTTTCTATGTAGCTGTGTGACAAAACACTGCCACGGGCCTCAGGGACACAAGGAAAGCACAATGACACTCCCGTAGTAGGTGGAAGCCACGCCAGTAAAACTGGTTGCACAACAGGGAAGAAGCCCAGGAGCCTCCAGGGGTAACAGAGCTGCAAAATCCTCCAGGCAGAGAGGGGTAAAGGAGGGAACAGCTCGAGCCTAAGCTGTCACCAGTGTGCACAAGAATCTCATCCCAAGCATCTATGCAAACACAGGGATCCTCTTCCCAAGCATCCCTACAAATATCGAGAAGTTGCCTGCCACCAACTTGTGCATGTGCTTCTCTCCCCATCACCCTCCTGTCACAGTGATGCTCAGCGGTGCCACTCACCTACAGAGCAAAGCTGTGACTTCCAATGACCTTCTGGTGACACGGCTGTAGCCATCACCAAAATACAGCAGTGACACTCCTCTCCCCTAACGCTGCACAACAGTAAACAAGACAAAATTTATAAACCAAAAACCACTGGAACAACCCCCTCATCAAAAAATTTGGCCAACTCTACCTACCCAAGGTAACTCCATGATGCAGGTGTGAGTGTAGGAGCTCAGGTGCCAAAGTACCTCTGTGACTGCACCCCAAGAAGAAGAGTCTCCTACACTGGCTGAAGCTTAAAACCAAAGTGCCACCTACTGAGTCTACAGTATTTGTGTTCACCCAAGGGTTGGCCATGGTTAATACTTAACTCACCAGATCAATCCAAACATCAGCAAGCAGCCACTGACCCCCAAGTGAGAGCACTGGGGCCACTGCTGAGCATCAGCAAGCAGGTGATAACCTCACCAGCTCTGGGCCTGAGCACCCCAGCCCAGTGCAATAAGTAGCACCAGCCCAGCCAGGCATCCACAGATTGATATCCACAGATCAAACCCAGCTTGCTCTGACAGAGCTGGCCTGGGTTCAGCACAGGGCAAAACACCCATGAGACAATCGGTTCTACCATTTGTATTTGCACAGACATCTGTAGCCCTGCACCCCAACAAAGCCACAGGTTTTTAATCTGCTCTTACCTTCCCTTCTCCTGAGAGCTACGCAGACTTAAATGGAGCTATTTAAAGCAAGTGTTAAAAACATCAGCAATGGTCTGACCTCAGGAAAAAAACTGGACCAAAACCTAAAGGCCAAATGAATGAAAAGAAAATTACAAGGTAAAGTTTGCCTTCCCTGAATGTGTGCCAGCTGTAAGAATCTTATATTACATTGATGCAGCTTTCCAAACTTTAAATACAATAATTTTCTGTATTAAGGGCCCAGTAACCCTAATGGAGGCATAATTAGGCATTGATGCCATGCCCATATGAGAGAAGCTTGAAAAACTTAAATAAACGGTGAATGGCAGAATTAATACTGCAGCTTTGCATTTTGTACAGCTGTTTGAATACAGTGCACTGCCTGTGATGGCATCAGCTGTTGCTTTACTCTGGGTCAGTACTCCTAAAGTTAAAACAGGCAGTTCTTTTAAGTAAAAAACGAATTATCCCTCTTGTTGGCCCGTTTACTTCAGCAAAGAAGGTCTGGATGCATTTTTGCTTCATATTAAAAACAAACAAACAAATGAACAAACAACAACAAAAACAGAAGAAAAAGAAAAGGCCAAGATGCAAACAAAAATAAGTGGCTAAATTCAAAGTCTGGTGATGTTAATAGGAGAATTTTAATTTACTGCAATGGCTTTTCAGGATGAAGAAGTAGGTAATGCAGTTTTGGAGATCATCTGCCCAAGTGGGAATATCATATAGATGCCTGGAGAGTCCTTAAGAAAATAGCTCACCTCGGTACTGATTGAAGCGGAAACACAATACTTTGGTGAAATAGAATTCTGTACTTCTAGGAAAGGCTCCAATAGCAAATTGCTTACTAATGCAAGAAGCCTTGTAAATTTTATTATGAATGAAAGGGGCAATGGCAAGCATGTGACATGGCACAGTGTATGCACAGACGGCCGAGTCAGTAAAATGTAAATAAATAGGTTACTTATAAGCTCTAGAAGACACCTGAAAATATCTCTAACACAAACTCAGGCTCAGTGAACTTTAAGCAAAATATAAAATAACTCCAAAACTATCTTTCCATTGTTTTTTTCCACCAGGTAGATTAGCTCTCCTATTCACTCTTGGCTTTCTTAATGGAAATATTAGCCAAAAACGTTAATCCAGATTTCCTCACTGTCTTTAGAAAATGACTTACAGGGAAGAAACTATACAGGGAGCATGTCAGGATCCCACCATTACAAAATGCTCAGATTATTGGGAGGAGGACTGATACCAGGAGCAGCCTGATGCCAAATTCACCTGGGAAACACAATGCCCTAACCACTGCCCCCCCCGGACAGGGTGCAGGCAGCCCCACCCTGCCTCACAGCCTGGCTGAGCCCTTGTCCCTGCCATCTCAGCCGGATCCTTCCCCAAATCCCTGCCACCATAAAACTTTCCAACTTTTTTTCCCAGGCAGCGTTAACAACAATATCTCTCTTGAGCAGGAGGAGAGGAGGGTGCGCAGCCCTGGCTGGGCGATGACGGGCGCCGGCGGTTAAGTGCTGCTGTAGAGATGAAATATGCCTAATGAAAAGCTTACCTAAAGCTCATGGGGAGCCAGCCCCAGCCAGCCAAACCTCTCCAGAGCGCCGGGCACGAGGCCGCCAGGACGCTCGAGAAAGACGAATTAACTAAAAGTTAATGTGGATGCTCTCATTCAGAAGTAAAGTGGCCTTAGTTCACTTTAGCCTAATCCCCTTTGGAGTAGGCCACTTTTCTTTTGAATGAGAACATCCACACAATAGTGCAATGCACTTTAACTAATGCACTTTAATTTTACACCCAATCAATTTGTCTTACCTCTCCTGAGTGTCCTTGTGTGGACAAACCCAGAGATTCATCGAGTTTTGAGGCCAGGCAGGGAACATTAGATCAACTCATCCCACTCCCCGTGTGTTATGGGCCATTGCCTTTCACAGTTATCCCTTTATTGATCCCCAAAACTCATGGATGACTTACGTATAACCTCTGACAGGGGCAGGGAGGAAACATTTCTTCAATGGCCTAGATTTGAAGATGCTCGCAAAATAAAAACCATTTGCAAAACAAGAAGACACCATGACTTTCAGCAGCCCATCCTGTTGCCAACAAAAGAGGCCAAATTTGGGCAAAAATCCATCCTACCTTCCATATGCCCTGCAAGTTCATAAGAAAATGGCAGTCTCTGTATTATAACTCTTCAATCTCTTTTTTTTTTTTAAACTGTAAACAGACCCTTTGCCTAGGACCAACTCAGGTTTTTTTTTAAATTCACCTCACCAACATTTAAATTTTCAACATTTCCCCACACATCTACTGAAAAATCTCAAACTCCCTTTTCCAAAATATAATAACCCCCAGAAACCACTTGCTGCCTGCGCTGTTGCTTTCGTATGCACAATGACTCATGTAAGCCTGAAATCTTCCCGTCGCTCTTTACCTCTTGGATAGATACTTCCAAAATTAATAAATGAACCCACGGTGGCAGCAACCAGTGAGGCAACTCAAGGAGTTGAGCCCTCAGGGGTGATGGGGCTCCCCTGTGCCAGCAGCCTTCTCACTAACGGTGACCAAACCTCCACCGCTCAGGGTCTGAAGTTTTCCAGGCATCTCATCTAAATTATAAAAAGGAATCCTGAGGACACTGGCTTGATTGGACTCTGCTCTCACCTATGCTCCAGGTTATATCTCTTATTTTAGCCTTTTGAAGGTAGTGAAAGTGAGGCTGATCAAGCCAAAGAAGAGCTGAAGCCGCTGCCGACAAGTTGCATTTAAGACGTGTTACAGAGTATCGGCGGTGGGTTAGATACAGAGCCATTAATCAGGGGCGGAAAAACACTCAAAGAAGTCCAAACACAAAACATGTGCTCTCTCAGAGCTACCCTCTCCAAATATTGCTGCAACTGCAGGAAAAAAATAAAAATATAACCGCCAATTATTCCAAATTTGCCATGTAGGTCAAAGTCTGCCCTGAGAAACAGAGCACGTGAAGAAGGTAATACACCAAGGACATGAGGTGACACTGCAGCGCACCCCGGTCTCTCCTTCTCTTGCACTACCCTCATCAGGAAACAATTCCAGAAACCTTCAAAAACGTTCCTGACCAGAAACAAGTTTCCTCTTTATTTTCTTAAACTTGTTTAGATTACACAAGATAGACCCTAACTGCATGCTCACGTGACCAACAAAAACCCAAATGCAGAAATGCAAAACAAAACAAAAGAAATCTTCCCTAATTTAAAGAAGCTGTGCCGGATTTTCAGTGCTTTTTAAAGTAGTCTTTATCAGCACGACATACACTTACTCATTTTGATAGAGTGCGATATAATCTGATTTCTTTAAGGTCTAACATTGCCCACCCGGGGCTGCAGTAACCCTTCCGCATGCAGAACCCATTACCTTTATTGTTACCTGCGGACCAGCAGCCAGGGAAGACTCAAACCCTCAGCCATAAACGTTAAACTTAAGGTAAAACTATTTTTTTTTCATAACTTTCAAGCCTCCAAGTTGCCCCAAAATAACGATCTACAGTCCCTAACACAGACACGGCAAGCTTTGGCTTACAGGAATGCCTTGGGATACACTCGCAAATGTTTAGGATCAATTCCGAGGTTAACTGGGGTTTAAACTCAGCTCGGTCAGGTCTGATGTTGAAAAGAATTCCCCAAAAATGTGGGAATTAAACTATCCTTTGCAACAAGAGCTAACTTCAGTTTGGAAAACTTTACATGGAAATTAGGCCTGAGCATGCAACTTCAGGAAGGCGGCAAATCTTACACCCAGCTGCAAGGATGGCCGCTTTTGGGCTCTTACATGATTAAAAAATAAAAAAAGAACCCCAAGGATTTATGAACTGAAATAATAAACTAAAGAAAATATATTCAATCTTATGTCTACTCAACAATGTATTTACTCACTTAAAGAAATGGCGAGCAAAGAAAATCTTATTTTGCTAAAACAATTTCAGCCACAGTGTATTAGATGAAAACATGTCTGGAGCAGAAATTAACGTATCCTATCTTCACATTAAATAGCCTGCCAAACTGGGGCATGGTAACAGCTTCTAAATATCACAGCAAAAACAATAAAAATTTCTCAAAAACAAACAAACAAAAAAAAAAGGATTCACTGGATCAAAGTGGCAAAGTTACAGGAAGAAAATTAAATTTCGAGTCTTTTAAACATTATTTTATCGGTCCTCCTCAGAGTCCTACTTTGCCGTAACTCTTTTACTATGCAGAAATAAATTCTACCTTGCACCCTCTGCGCCACATCTATTATTTTGATGCCTGTTCCTCTAATATGGGAGCACATATCCTAAAGGCAGCAATATTCTTAGCTCTTCTCTTTAAAACCATACATGGTTTGAAAGTACCTGTGAAGAAGTCCCGAAGTAAAATAGTATTTCTCAGTAATTTTTTCCCTAAGGCAATATTTTTGTATTGTCTACAAGGTATAGCTAATATATTTGAGAATTTGGAAAGTTAAGCCTAGTCGTAACTGGTCGATGCCTTGAACAACTCTACCACCTTCAGCAATGCTTTATATTGGATTCCAGTTTATGATTCTTTCTTCGTAAAGAATATATTTGAAGTAATTGTTCCATTTAAAAAAAAAAAAGCTGCTGTCTATCCACATTTTTGTTAGAGCAACTCTGCAACTGCACACATTAAAATAAAATCTATTGCAACATAAATAGAGGTGTTGCTTTATTATATACGTGTGTATATGTGATATATTATCAACCAAGAAGGGCCATCTAAAACGCCACAGTTGCAAACATTTAAGACTGCAACAAAAATGACTGAGACTCTAGTATCGGTTTACTATCCTTCAACAATTTCCCTGACAGTGGAGTCAAATAATGTTAAATTATGGACCTTCTTGCAGGAAGTCTTATTTCATGTTCATTTTTTGATCATTTCCCTCATAGCTCCTAGAGGAATTTGGCTCTTTGCCGATTTGCCTTTAAAAGTTTCTGCATCTGTAATTGGCTTGTGCATTATTAAATTGTAATTTTTGTCAAGCAATGCTACTGTGGATGGGCTCAACAAGTTTATTTTCAGTAAGAAAAATACTGTTTTGTCCCTATAAAATCTATCTTACGCAGCTAATGCACTTTATTTGGATGTGGTGGGCACTTTGTACCATGTTTTCCTTAAAGGACTATCCAAAGGTTTTCTGTAGTGGACATGCTCTTGTAGGAGAATTTTACAGTTTGGACTAGAGCCCCTGGGTGCCAAGGTAAAGTAGCTTCAAGTAAACAGCCCCACAGTAACAGTTCAGGATTACCTACAAAACTGAATTTCTGCTGTCGGACTACAGGCAGTCTTCAGGCTTTTTTTTTTTTAATCAGAGGGAGTTTTCCCAGACACATCACACAACAGCTGTGTTCTAAATCTTTCTGGGCTCTGACAAACATTTGAAAATTTAAACATGCAAATGTTTGAAAAGCTAATGATTAAAAAAGGTTTATTTTGAAACTTTTGAGGATGGCTGCAATTCTTCAGCTATGTTTTTTAAAGTGCCAGGGTCTGGACAATTTTGAGTTCAGCTATCCCCAGCAAAAAGCCCAAACTCCTGCCTCGTACTTGTGGAGCCGTGACGGTAAACACCAACTCCGCAGGTCTCACCCTGGCAGGCAGCAGGGTCGAGCCCGTGGGAGAAGGATGCTATTTTAGTGACCTAGTGCCACTGAGCTGGTTAAATCACTGAACAATGGTTAGTGTTATAGGGCTTTACTTTGCAAAATCTAGCATTAGTGTCATTGCTTTCTATTAACCGGGGGGACTTAAAGGCACTGGCTTTGAGGGGCCTATGGGGAAAGAATAAATAAGGGGAAACCAATAAATTAAAAGAAAAAAAACACCCTGTTAACTGTAACCTTTACTACCACAATATAGGAAAATGTAATTAAATCCATAATAAAAGCTTTTACATACTTACTCTTTTACTACTCTCCCAAGCAGAGCCGCGGGCAGGCGGGGGCCCCGCGCCCGGAGCCAGCCCCTCGCTCCCACC
>JAHLSL010000058.1:1497038-1736027 GCA_025920805.1 Petroica traversi | reverse complement strand
GAAAGAAAGAAAGAAAGAAAGAAAGAAAGAAAGAAAGAAAGAAAGAAGGGGGAAATTTACGAATGGTTTAAAAACTTCCACCCTGCCACAAGCCGGCTGAAGCCTGTGGGCAGAGGGAGATCCCAATCCGGGCAGCTCCCAGCCGGATGATGCTCTCGGAGGGCAGCGGAGGAAATCACTTTGATGCCGCTCCTTGGTGGAGCAGCAGGAGGGGAATTTACGCCGGCCCAGCGTTAGTCTCGGTTTAGAGGAAGCAATGACGTTGCTGTTTCAAGTTCCCGAACCTTTGCCCGTGCCCGAGCCGCGGGTGCTCCCAGGCAAATGCAGCCTAGCTGGGTAATTTCCCTCTCCCCTCTCCCTGTCCACTTGCTTCTCCGCTCCCGTGGCGCATGGAATGCTCTCCTCAAAAATACGAAGCGCAAGAAGAGATTAAAAAAAGAGGGGGGAAAAGTTTTTGTTTGTGTTTAAAAAGAAAAACCCCAAACTTCTAACAAAACCCTTGACTTTTACGAGGCGAGAGCCGCAGAAGGGCTGTGAAATGCAAAGCCTTTGTCGTATTTACAGAGAGTGTCAGCAGCCGGCTGGACACGCAGATAAAAATCTAGTGGTCTTCGTGAACTCCAAGGAGTGCTTTAAAGTAAAAATCTCTAAGAGCCTGTTCTCAGTTCACACATATGCCCGCACGTAGCCCAAAAAGACGGCTACCCACGTAGCCGAACAATAGTGGGATTTCTTTTAATAGGTTAAATGAAGGTATAAGCAAACCCTTCTGCCACTTGTAGCAGACCAGCTCCGACAGCTCTTTGCTTTCAGAGCCACTTGCTCGAGTTCAACAGAGGGTGACATTAGCCTAAAATATTCGATACTTTTTCTTTTCTTCCGGAGACTTTTCCCACTTTCTGCTGGGCTAATTTCAGCTCCCAGTTCATCTCTGCTGGTAAAATTGTTTGGGTTTTTTTTGAAGGAAACAACAACCTGCCTGATCTTTTAATTTTTATTTGATTTTAATTTTTATTAAGAAGGTATTACGGATACTTTCCTCAGTGTACATAATGCAGAAATTAAATGTTTGCGTGTCCCTGGTGTAAGAAGTCGAAGGCCACTCTTCTAAAAAGTTGAAAGAAGTATTTTACCCTTTCAAATGAGTCTGAAAATACTTGCAACATTGTACAAGGAGCAAGTTACCGAGTAACAAAATAAAACCTCCATTTGAAGTGACGTAGAATTGAATATTGTTGTCTGACAGTACCTCGGCTGAACTAGAGCAAAGCGGAGTTTTGTCAGAGCTTTTCGTTTTGATGTTTCTCTCCAAACTAATTTTCACTATCGCTCCATTCCCATTACCTAAGTCCATCTGCAGCTCGGCCGATGAGCCCATTACAGCGTTATTTCGGCCAGACTCTGATGCCGATCGCAGGGGATGGGCATTAATCAGAGCGGGGATCTGGGGCTATTCAGCCCGGTGGGATGGGAAAGAACTCGGGGCTCTCTGCAGGCTCGGAACTCTCGGACGGGGCTTCCCGCAAACGATACCATCCAGGAAAAATCGGGTAAAAATCAATTACGCTTTGTAAATTAGAAAAAACCAGAGGAAAATAAGAAGCAAAGCCCTGTGCCCGGTGGCGTGATGCGGGACGGGGCTCGGGGCGGTCCCGGAATCCCCGGCCCCGCCAGCTCGACGGCGCCGGGCACCGACCCGACCCTGGGCTGCGAGGGGCTGGGCAGGCAGGGGACAGTGACAGGGACCCTGCAAACTCCCGTCCCGAGAGCCACCAGCTGCCCGCGACTCCCCCCAGGACAGCTCCGACCGCTGTTATCTGCATCAGGGGGTATATTATCAGCAGCTTTTGCATAATTGCATATTGACTTTACTAAATGGATCTGCGGAACTATTTAAACATCCCTCTCTTCCACCCGCAAACAATTCTCCTGGCAAGAAAGAAAAAAATGCGGGGGTGGGGGGAGCTGCAAAAGAGCTTCCAGTTGCTCTTGCTCCTTCATTTTGTAGCATTTCTTTGGGCACAAGTAGCTCAGCTCGAAGCAGTTTGGATCCAATTTAGTGCATACGAGTGCAGAGAAGGAGAGAGGATCTGCCAGCGGGGGTGACAGCAGGAGGGGTGACAGTCATTGATGTGGGGTCTGAGAGGTGAGTGCATGGATATGTGTGTCTCTGAGCTCCCTTGGACAATTTTTGGCCAGCTCTGACAGCTGTGAGAAAAGCCGCTATGGGTGCGTGTGTGTGCATGCACAATGAAGGACTGCTGTAAGGACAATTTAGGGAAAACCCTCCTAGTTCATCATTTCTGAAACCTCTCTTAGAGGAGAGGCACTCAAACGTGGCACTCGCCTTTCCCTGTATTTTCCCCACTCACTGCACTGCCCCACAAGCCACATCAACCCCAAACCTGAAAGCTGGGCTTTGCCTCCAGGGATAGATGTGCTTATCCCACTGCCACCACTCTCCATCCTGCAGAGGAAGCTGCCCTCACCCTTGAATCCTGTAGGGGAAGGCGGCCTCCTCCGTCACCAAGGCTGGGTCCCCAAGGCAGCAGCTGTGAGAAGCAGGGAATGGGAAAAAAATTGAAGGAGAGAAGGAGGGAACTGGGGAGGGAGGCAGTGAAAGCTGCACTTTCCTCTGAGCAGAGCAAGCATCCCCTCGGAGGGGCCCCAGACCCAGGAGCTGCCTCCCGAGCCCTGGGCCTCCCACAAGGCAGCAGCAGCATCTCCTCCTCCACAGCCCCACACCCTGGCTTGGCCCCTGAATGCTCCATGCTGGCCTTGCAGGTCTGCACAGGGACTGAGCCAGCCCAGGCACTGGTTTCAGATGGGAAACCCCAATGGTCCAGGGATTCTGAGCATCCTTCATAATGGCGTGATGCTAGCAGCAGCTTTCTGTGGCTTGGTTAAAGGGTTCATATAAAAGATCTGCTGGGATCTGCAGCTGTCAAGATGAAACTGGAGTAAGTTTCCTGCTCTTATCCTCAACTTAGTTGTGGGAAGAAGACTCAAAATCAGACAGATACCCAGACTCTGGAACAGTAGTACTTTTTACGTGGAACCAAAGACATATCTCATAGAATCATCAACTCAGCTCTCCTGCAGTGCTATTTCCTTGCATTTAGCAGAATTTAGATTAATTAAGTACTCCCTCTTTTAGCTAAGAGGTCTTTGAGGAGGACTATGCTGCATTCGACTTTTCAGTTCAGATTTCTAAAGATGTTTTTTTTCTTCTCTCAATACAATAGTGACCACAGTCCATTGAAAATTTAGCACCTAATTTCTGCAGGAGATATAAACCATCTCCAGTGAATGTGGACATTAAGTCCCACTTTAGGAGTTGCCTACCAGCCAACTCTTATTGCAAGACATTTGGATTAAGTCCCTAAGCCATCTTTTGAAAGGGTTGTATCTGAAGGCAGATATGCATCACAGCACGTGTAGACATGACCAAAGTAGCTCTGAATCCCTCTGTGGTGGAGCTAATCAAAGCATGTCAGATAGTTCTACCCATCCAAGCAGTTCCTGAGGGATTTTGGAGACACTGAATTTTTTGCCTCACCTCTCTTCTTGCCTCAAAACAGTATTTTTATTTTTGCAGGTGCAAGCATGATCAGACAGAGTCAAGTTTATGAGATACCATGCAGATGCACTAAACCATCTATTGCTTCAGTCCCCCTTTCCATTTCAGTTTGATCTTCCTCAAGTGCATCCCCTGAAACAGGACCATTCACCCAAATAATATGTAACAGGTCTGGTTTAGGGGGTGCCACTGCAGCAGCTGAACATCTTATGAGCATGTGTGCTTGACAGGAAATCCTCATTCCATGACAGAGCACTTGAAACACAGAAAGTTTTTAAGGGCCTCAACCAAAAAATTGTGATGGCGCAAGAAGCAAAGGCCAGATGCTTTTCCTCTTGGGCCCTGCTGGAAGACAAGCTGTTCCCACCCCTCTCTTCATTAACTCATAAACAGAAACTTTGGACCTTACCCAGATCTCTCCCCCCACAGAATATCTTGCTTTGAATTATTTTTCCAATATCATCCAACATCATATTTTTTCCTTTTATGTTTCCAAGTTGAAGTTTATTATAGTTGTCTACACTGCTGGTCAGATGTAACCCTTTGTATTATTTTCCTGTCCTTGCTACTATTTGAAACCCTTCTTACTTGGATCCCATTCAAATTTTATTACTGTGCTGCTCACCTCATTTTTGTACCAAGCCTTGCATTTATTGTCATCAGACTTGAGGACACAGCTGGTCCTTCTCCTCTGCTGTACAGCATCACCAGATCCACTTTTTTTCCAACTTTTCCATACACAGTTTGCCTCTTCTGATGAAGAGACTCTTGCTGGGTTTAACCAGTGCACGCCACATTGTCCTTACCATTAGTGTCACATTTCTAGTTATTCTTGCTTCTTCCCAAAGCCTTTGAAGTCGTGTAGAGACAATTTGATTCATTAGTACACTCAGACTTGCAGTAACTCTAGTTTCTGATTTAGTTTCTCTATTAGAAGCACATGTTTGGTCTGTAACTTAGGGAAAAGCTTCACTCTCTGACTTCCCCACACAGTTCAAATTCTGCTCTGCCTCACTGAACTCGAGGGGCTGGTGGCTTTCTGCCCTGGGTTTCCTGGGAATGCCACCTCCTCCTCCTCCTCCCTCCCTATTGGTATGACAAACCTCTGAGCAATACACTTTCTCTTTCTGAGTGTCTCCTCAATAGAGGCTTTTACAGCAGTTGCACATATTCGCAGTTCTCTTCACATTTTTTTTCAGAAGAGCTGCAATTATCCCAAATATTTCCTTACTGGCTTCATGTAGGCTGAGCTCCATCAGCAGCACTTCACTAGATGTCCTTATGTCCCCTTAATAGTCCTTGTAAGGTCAGGAGGCAGTAACCACCTCATTTCTTCTTGCCTTTGGGGTGCAGAGCCAGGCTCCTCCATGGCTCCTCCACTCCAAAGGATCTCTTGCCTTTTTGAATCAGGGGCTCCTCACAGAGCTATATGCCACGTACTACTCTCCAAAAGTGGCAGTGTTGGCTCCAAGAATATAAAATATGGCTTGACACACATTTCTTGCTTGGTCTTCTTGTCTGCCCTGCTGCTGTGCTATGTCCCACAGAGGGTTTTCACCTCCACTGATTGCTTTTTCACTTCCTTATAGGTTTTTGTGTTCCTCCAAACACACACCAAGACCATCACAACCAACCACTAACTCTCAGAGGAACTTTACCTCATAAATGTGTTCAAACCTCCCAGTGTTTCAAGTAAGAGACCGCCTAAGAAACTCTATCATGGGACCACTTGCTGCTCTGGGCATGTAATTTATTCCATTCCCTCTTTCCACTTTCCAGTGCTTTTCATGAAGTTCTTCTTACCTGCCTGTCTCTTAATATAGATTTTGTTTAGGATGCCAGGCTTGCCTGCCTCATGTTTTCCCTTGGATCTGTTCCCTGCTCCTAGCCAAGGTTGCCTGTGGATCCTGCTTTGAAGTTCTTCTGTGACATATTTTCTGCCATCGATGACTCTTCCCTTGGCTGACATCACCTTGGGGGTCCCTCTCCAGTGGGCTGAGAATCACACTGCCTCTTTGATCAAAATGAAATCCATTTACAAGTGCCCAATGAGCCGGCACAAACAGACCACAGGTTTCTAGACAAAGCTAGCTGACATAAAAATATGCTAGTTTTAACTTCAGTTGAGTCCTTACTCTAGCTAAGGTGAACCCAGAATAATAATAATAAAATTCAATTTACAAGGACTTCCTTTTTGTTTAGCTCAAATTAATCCCTCATCATCAAAACTGATGTAAGATAAGGTTAAATCAAAAATGTGTCCATACAGGGCTTTACCCCTGTATTTTATAAAGTGAACTTAAAATTATACTTCAAATAATTTTTATGGTTGGAAAAGGCCTTTTTCTAGAGACCAGCTGGGCCCTGATTATGAATGGTGTTCAGCTCCAGAAGGTCTGGGTGAAGACGGTAGAAGCAGATGGATCTCAGTGATGCTGGAAATCAGACCCAGTCTCAGCACCTATGGCAATTCAGCCAGCACATCCTTCAACCCCCAATAAAACCTGACTCTCAAGGGCTGTTCAAATGAGCAGAAGTGGGCACTTTCTCTGTTAGAAAAGTTCATTTTTCTTTGTGATTATAACCTCAAGACTCCACATGTGTTTGTGAACTTATTTTCCTGAACCAAATAAACACAGCAGTTGTCCAGTGTAAAAATGAGGGGCTTCAGCCCAAAAGATTACCTCCACTTCAGTAACTTTTTTGCATTCAGGTACTTATAACTGTTGATGGCTATATCAAATCATCTTCAAAGGAATTAAGGAAGGAAGGAAAGAGTTTTTGCAGCCAGCTGACTTTGTGCAATCCATATTTTCTTTAAAACTTCAAGTCCTTCCACAAGGAGGACTTCAGACAAGCTGTGGAAAAGAGTTTGAAATAAAATATATTTGTAGCATTGGGGAAGTACCTTCTCTATGTGCTCAGTTCTTCGTTTCCCAGCCATTTCCAGCTGTGGTGTCCTGAATCCATGTGCATGCCAGATGTGCACTGACACTTGTGGCCATGCCACCATCCTCCTTCCTATGTAAAATCATCCATCACCCCAAAAGCTTCTCACCTGCAAGAGGGAATAACTTGAATTTATTTTGTTACTGTCTTTTTTTGACTGGTTTTCATTGCTGTTGAGCCTGTAATTTAGTTTTGCTGCCGTAAAGAGTTAACCCCAGAGTGGGAAGCTATGAAACAATCCCTGGAGGTATTTGGCTAAATTGATGCAGCAGCCAGGTTTTAATATTCAGTTTTACTTTTTCCCCCAAAACCCAGAGAAATGATGGGTTATCAAATGCCACTGGGATCACTGGTAGAACTGTTCTCTTGCCAAAAAGAGGGTACAAGCTTTCATGATGTAAAGAATGGTCAGGAATAAAGAGAATTTGAGTTCCAGCATCATGAGGCATCAGATAATCAACCTGGTCCCTTCATTTTCTCACCCAGTAGGATCTTATTCCCAAGCTGGTTTTATGCCAGCACAGGGACACAAAGGCAGAATTTATGTCCACTAGTGTGCATTAACTCCTGTCCTAACCAGTACTAATTACCGCTAATTATGTGGGACAGTGTTAATTCTTTTAGCAGCATTATCGCTGGCCTTACACTTCTGAAAGTGCCTTTGGGTGAGGCAGCTCACTTTGAAGAGATATTTATGTGGGGAATAAATATAGAGTAGCTAATACGCTGTAAATTTACACCACAGGATAGCAGGCTTTAAAGGAGGTCTTTGGGCACAAAGACAGGCAAACCCTTGAGTAAGAACTACTCAATAGAAAAGGTGGTAGGATCACCCTGCGTGATCTTGGGAAAGTAATTTTGATCTGGCATTTCTCTTCTGTAAAATTGGAAAAATAATATGTCCCTAACCCTCTCAAGGGTATAATATTTATTTTCTCTGCCTTGCCCATCATTCTCTTTGCTTTTAAAAAATATTCTCCAAACCCTAATTGTTTTTATGTGTTTGCAGTATAAGCCATAAAAGACATAAACCCATCATATTTTTCTATACTGTATTTTCCCCATTGTGCTGTACTGTTAACATGAGCACTTTGCTGTGCAGGAGCTTGGCTATTTGCTGGAAGGATGAATTAAGATGCTTCAGCATCTTGGCTGAGTGGCACTGCAGGGCTGGAAGGTATCATTAGACCAAATGGCTCTTTTCTGCCAGTGAGTGAGAAGCCCACTCGGAGGATTAAGGAAAACCAGTTCACATTCCCCTGTGACCTCCATCCCGCAAATATAAGGCAGGAGGCCACAGCTTTGAATCACAAAAGTCCCTTCACACCCTTTAGTTTGAATGTTTTTCTCCTGGCTGGGATGTCAGCATTCAGCTTGGGAAGTCAGGAGATATCAGATGACCCCAGCCCACCCTGGCATCAGCAAGTCTGCAGTTTAGCTTGGTATTTCTCCTTCCAGAGTCTGCACAGCCACCAGGAATACTCAGCAACGTGGTCCTGAATGACTTTGTTGATGTGGCCGTCTCTTCCAGCAAGAGCACTAAGTCAGCAGGTTAGACCATCATTGTCTGGTCCCTCTGACCCCATCAGGTGGATGGTGCCCTCCAGTCCATCAGATCCTTGGAGAAAGGCCAAAAATAATCACACAGTGCCCTGCCAGGCAGCAGAGCTGCTGCTTCACCACACAACCAGAGTATGCATCAAGCCAGGCGGTCTCTGCCTCTGAGGGTTTGCCATCTTTGGATGGACCCTCGCCCCTGGGTCCCTCCTTCAGTCTCACTGGCAGTCAGTCATATTTTTTCAGCCTCTCCCATCACTGGGATTTCATTGTTTTTCCCCGGTTACTGAGGTGTGGCAGTGCAGGGCCTGAGAGCCTGCTCCTACAGCACTGGGGCACTGGGGACATCTGGGGCTTCAGGGATGATCTCTGCATGCATAGCTCCAGAAGACACCCTGAAGAGATGCTTCTCCCCTTCCAGAAAGGGTAGGCTGGGACACCCTTTCCACTCACCACATTGGAAATACTTAATCCAGCCTTTTTTGCTGCTCATGCAGCAATGTCCATGTCAGGCTTGGGGGCTATAACCTTCCCCAGGCTGCTTTCTCCAGGACCTGTGTACTATATTTGGGGTTGGTTTCACTCTTTCCCTCACCATCTGGCTATTTCAAATAATTTTTCTGAGCGTTTCTCTCAACGTTATGTCCAGTAAACTAGAATCAAACGTACCACAAATGGCTTTTTAAGTAAGTTATCTTTATATCTGCAGAGAGACGCCAAGGTTCTTGACCCTGAATAAAGCAATTTTCCATCTGCTTTTATGGTTTTTAGGTGAAAGAACAGGAGTCTTGTTTGTCCAAATGCAGCAATACAGAAATATGCATCAGTACTGGGCCTGGACGTTTGGCTGTTTCCTCCTCTGCCTTCCCCGCCTACTTTTACAAATAAGAGGCAACATTTGGCCTTTGCAATCAGAATGAACTTTTGCACTCACTTCTCTCTCAATTCCTAAAATTTCAGACTTGATAAAAAAAAAGAGGGAGGGAGACTGCACTTTGAGTAAGTTACTTTCCTTTCCCACTATGACACTTTCTCACAGAAGTTCCCTGCAAAATGACAGAAAAGCAAGTTCCCTGCAAACCAGAAAAGGCTCAGGTGAGGGGAACAGGACAGCTTATCCTCCCATTTCCCCTAGTTTTAACTCACTTACAAAAATGTACTGACTTGATTCATGGGGCTGTAAGAAGTGGGACTGACCTCTGTCCTTCCCTACTCCCTGCCAAAGAGCCAGAGAGAGACAAGCAGCTTCCGAGAGGCTCGTTGGTTTGTGTTCATCAACAGCAGCTGTCAGACTGATCTCACTGAAGCTCCCCATCCTTTCAAAACCATCACAGCTTCCTGCTTCATGCAGAAATATGCAGCAGTTTCGTTTGTGTAAAACCTGCATGAATAAAAATTTAATCTAAGGCTATCACTACTATAACAGCAATAATTTCTCTTAAAGGCTCAATACAAAGAATACTAAATACTGTCTATAAATAAGATTGTATTTAATAGAGGAGAGAAGAAATTTAATAAGCTTACTAGTAAAATCTTCTCTGCCACTTTCAACCCCAATATAGGTCTTTTTTCCTGAGCAAAACTGGCTTGCTACAAGGAAAACTTGGGCCCCAGTAAACCGTGATTTTTTAAGGTGAAGTCATTCAATTCAAGCTTTCCTGACCTAAAGGAAGAGGAAAAATATCTACTTAAAGGAAATATTAGTTAATCAGAGGACATCCCTTTCATAATAGAAGCTACTAGGGGATTTAAAAGCACATTCTAATTATAATAGTTCCCTAATTATCTGCCTAACATCTCATTTTTCTGTCTAATCCCACTTTTAATTATAGAGTATCTTTTTTTGCCCATCACACAACTGAAGTACTCTATTTTACTGGAAATAAATCCTTTTAACTGGCCATGTCAGGGAAGAAATATTGTCACTGCACACTGGAACGTGCATGCTGTCTGGGAGGGAAATGCCTTGCCAGTGGTTTTGGATAAAGGGCCTGGATGTGCCCTTCAGAAACAGTCTCACTTAAAGCTTTCCAGGTTTTCTCAAGAAAAAGAAAATGCTCTAAATCACACTGTGCTCCACAACTGTGCCTGGCTGCAAAAGTTTTCACTTATTTAGCCTTGTTTTCCAAACTCTTGCAGCTTGGCCTCCTTACTATTGATGTTCGATGGGATCCCTGCCACCAGCTGATGGAATAGGATTTGGCCTTTGAACCAAGCCAGCGTGCAATTTGCAGAAAGGAAGCAATATTTGAGCTGTGTTATCTATGAGCATCTGGTCATCAAGATCTAATGCAGAGATTAGAGAGCCAAGAGGAAACACTATGGAGGGGGGAGAGGAAATCCCGCACGCAGGGTTCCCATTTCCAGCCCTGCCATGAGTTTCCTGCCCTATCCTCCAGCATATCAGCTCTCCACTTCCCGAGAATTAAAAAAAAAAAAAAAAATTACCCTTCAGGGAAGTTGTCAGGCTTAATGGATGTTTATAAATCACTTGAACAAAAGGTGCTATGTCAGTGAAAAGTACTCATCCCAATGATTATTCAAATGCTCATTAAAATGCATTTTGCTCTATCCTTTCCCTTGGTTTGTGTGGGAGGCAATTGAAAGATTTAGTCTTTGTGGGAAAGCGGGAGAGCTTGAGCACTTTCCTTTGGGTGTGGGAGCGGCAAGTTTGGGGAGTTAAGGACCTCTGGCATGCAGGTAGGGTTTCATCCAAGGCCTTCAGGCTCCCTTCCAGGCTGCAAGCTCTGACAGACCCAGGACTGGCAAGTTCCCTCCAGGAAGACAAGCCAGCGATTAATGGTACCAACCCCTGCTCAAATTTGCATGTATCATTTCCTTAGCTTTGCTCCTGATGGAATTAGGGATCATCCTTTAGTGAAAATTATTCTTAATGTGTATTTAAGCATTAAAAATGAATATGCGTGTGTGATAAAACTTAGGGAATAATTTATAAACAGCTAATGTAATGTGAGATATGGAAGAGCTGGGTGCCCTGCAAACCTGTGCAAATGCATGCGTAATGCCAGGATGCTTCTTCCCTCATGGATGTTTCATTATGTCTCGCTGACCCCTTCATGGCAGCTTGGTCTGCCAGAGTCTGCTGGCTATTCCAGGTATTGAAAGCTGAAGAAGACACAATATATTTTTTCAACACACCAGACAGCAGCTTGGCACTGAGCTGGCAGCCAAGACAAAGTATTTTTCACCCTCTGCAGTTCCCTGAAGCTGCATGTGCAACCACAGATCCATTCTATCCCCTCAAATAGCATCCATGATGAACATGAGCTTTTTCTCTGCTAACTGAAATAGCAAAATTTCTGCAATAGCTCTGAAAATGAAAAATATGGATTCCCTGGGGAGGAGTTTCTGTCCAAAATGCAAAGAATTTTATGCTTTTTGGGCATAAAGTTGCTGCAAGTTATAGTTAATTCTGTTTCTAATTAAAGTGCACTTACTTGCTCTTATCACCCTGTTTAGAGGATGAGAGATGCTTTTGCAGGACACAATGAGTGCTTCCCCCTCACCCTTGCAGCTGTCACATAAAGCATCAGTAGTGAACCCTCCACTACCATTTTGACTTCTCCTTTTTTTCCCCTCCCCTGGGGGTTATTTTTTCTGCATTGTCCTTCCTTTATAGGCAAACCCTCATTGCCACTGCAGGCAGCTGCTGGGATGAACTCAGCCTCCTCTGGAGTATTAGAGAACCACGTGAACTGGCACCTCTTGCACCTCCTCTGCAGAGGCTGGAACAGACTGTGCAAAGCATGAACCAGGGGTGAGTCAGCTTCCGTGAATTTCTCTCCTCTGTGCAAGCCCAGTCTGATCCTGACCATATCCCAGCCTTTCTCTGCACCCATCAGCAAGCAAGAACCAAGCTTAGTATTGCCTTGTGCTCTACAGTCAGCCAACAAACTGCCAGATTTCAAGTCTTCCTTTATCATTTTTTTTTTAAATTTTGCAGCCAGTGCCTTCTTTCCCTCTGGTCCTTTAGTGCTTTCCTTGTGTTGCTCATGTGCTGTTCAATCTGTGCTCTTGCAGGTTTTGAAGTGGCCTTCAAGGTTTGCCCCTCTCTCATCCAGGACTTGGATGCAATGCACACCAAAGAACTGGAAAAGGGGGCAGACTTGTGTCCCCTGGAGCCTTCCTGCCCTACTCTTCCTCCTTCTGACTCGTCTTCATCCACTGCCCACTGTGGCGTACACTGACTCTACCATGTCCCAGAAGATGGAAGAAGATGCTCCTGCTCAAATGTTCTTTAATTCTTCTTTAATAAAGAGATTGTTTAGTTTCATTTTTAATCGCTTTATTTCTCAGCTAAATCAAATAGCATCTGCTGGACATACCAGTGGTAAGACTGGCTGCTCTTCTAGCAAACCTAGTTGATTTAGTCAATTACTCTGGCAAGTGAACTTTTCCAGCATGGTAAACAGTCCTGTGCCAAGGGCTGATGATCCACGAGAATGCTGAGTCTCAGAAAAGGGGCAGCATGACCTGATGAGGTTGGTGGACTGACGACAAGAGTATGTGAGGACAAATCTAGTCCCACCAGCATCCCCAGGGCAGACTGAGGTTTCTTAGGAAAGGCCTAAAGTGCCTGCATTCCCTCACCAATCTGCTCCTGGTGTGGCACTCCAGCTAAATCTTGCAAGTGCCTATGCACATATTCTTCCTTGTCAAGTAATTAAAATGCAGTGGGAAAATTATGGAGTAGTGGGAAGGTGGGGATAAAGCACTTCAAGCACTGGGCAGGAATTTGTTTTCCCATCCCCTTCCCAGATATGCCGTAGAAATTTAATGGTCATTTGAAGCAGAACTTCCCTACGGATTCTCAGCACTGGTCTGAATTCAACTAAGGGGCTTGATTTGGCACACAACACTTTGCTAACCCAGCTTTGCTTTACATCCCATATCTAAGGTCTGAAAACCTGGTCCTCAGCTCTTTGGAAGCTTCATCTCTGCAAGAGGAGCTGAAAGATCATATAAGCTTTTCTACAACCCTCCATGACCTTCAAGTCTCACAACTTTACATGAAAGAAGCTGGTTTTGCACAAAAATGTATTAATAAAATTAGTCTTGCTGGCACAGAATATGAAGGGTGTCTTCAGCTCTGGAAGGACACAAGCATGCAGATGATATTACTGCAACCAGGCAAGAGTAACAATAGACCTTCCTCAAATGCTGCCTTGCTGTGGCCAGTAAGATTGTGGTAAACTTCGATGCAGAGTTATCCACTACTTAATTATCTAGAAATCAGCCCCCAGGTAATGCTTATCTTTGTCTAGAAGCTTCTGTCACCCAACAATGAGATCCAGGAGCATGGTCCCACCACTGCCACTTGTTTGAAGCAAGGCTCAGATCTTGCTCCTCACACATGACTGACTGAGCCTTTACCAAAGTGCAGGTGCAAAAGAGATTTACACGGACCAGGAGCTTCTGCCTAAAGCTTGAAGAGATGTTGGTGGGGATGCAGAGGCAGGTACAGGAGACCCAACAATGGCAGATGCTACAAAATCATCAAGGGCATGAGCTAAAAGTGCAAATTGTTGGGGGTTTTCTATGCTGAAACTTCCCCCATTCAGCCCTACAGCTTTCATTGCAGAACAGTAGTAAGAGGAGGTAGCTCTTGGTCCTGCTCAAGGACTCCTTTTCTCCTGCATCCTCTTAATCAGCCTCTGCCAAGTCTCTTGAGGTAGACTGACATGACTTCCCCATCTGAAAATTTATTGCTAGAGACCTATCCCTCAATTTTGTTCTAGGACTTAAGGAGTGGGATGGAAATCTTTCCTTCCATAAAGACATTTCAGCAGAAACTCTTAAATGTCTTTATGGAAGGAAAGAGAGCCAGCATGAATTTACTGGCTCTACCTGCATTTGGATACATTCTGTTACATAAGATGATGCAATCTTTGTCCATCCCAAAAAAAGCACACATTAAACAATTATCTGGTGTTTTTCTGATGGTTGGAGATGCTTTTCTCAGAGATCACAACTTATTCTATGAGTTTGTTGATATTACTTCTTACATTCCCTTAGAAATAAAATCCAAAGAACCTTAAAAAGGAGAAATAAATACCATTATTTCTGCTCTTTAACAAAAAAGTATTATTAAATCCATCTAATTATCAGTCCTATTAGTTTTCTAACTCAGAAGGTCTATTTTCTTGCAGAAATCAGGGTGAAATAGTCTTCCAACAAGTCCCCAAAACTTATAATCACTAGAACAGTCTGGAAGTTTCACAGCAAAACTACACTCACCCACATTAATTTTTCCATTGCAATCAAAGGTTTTCAAAATGTCTTGAGTACTCACATCAAATCCAATGGTTGTTGGTCACTCCAGCTGTTGGAGCAACAACTTTCCCTACTAAGTCTCAAGTTTGGACCCATGAATTTTGTATGTGGCTAGAATTTACAGATGACTTGATTGCCTGGAGGCAGGGAGTAACACTTCCACACACAGTCATTTCTGCTCTGTTAAACTATTTGGAAGATACACTTCACATTAACAGATGCTTTTGCAAATACCCAAAAGCTGGTGGCACTTCCAAGCTGGTATCCAAAACTAATTGCAGAGTAGAAGACAATTATACAACCCTCAAAATATTTCACTTTTTTTCAGAGAACACTGTCTTTACCCCTACTCAGTATAAATCACTGGATGAATTTATCCTAAGTGCCCTCAGATCTCATAACCAATTCCTGCTACTTTTACAGGACCAGGCTCTTCATTTCTGGATGGACAAACTTTGCACACAGGAGTGTGTGCAACAGTGTTTTCCATCACCACAGATATTCTCCTCACTTTACTAGAACTGACATTGTTTCAGAGGGCAAAATGAAACTAGACCCTCACTGAAGGCTGAACTTCAAGGGAGAATTTCACACTGAAAAAGAACTGGAGAAAAAAACGCCCTGTTCCTCACTACCCAGTGTGACAAACAGGTAGGCAGGATTTCCTTGATGCTCTTTTTCCAAGGAAGGGTTGGATCTTTAGGAGAGGCTCCAGAGGCAACTCTGCAAAGCCCAACCCCCAAAACACATATCGTCACAAAACAAATCCCAAACTAACCAAACTCACCATCAAAAAACCTTACGAATTTCAGATGCTGCTGCAGAGAGGCACCTGTAGAAATAATAGAAGGTGCTACAACTAATCTGTTAATCACTGCTATTTATAAAGAATTTGTCCTTCTGTGGCTCTTTTCATCCACAGACATATCAAAGGACTAAAGAACACAAACATTAGCTAAGCATCACTGTGTCTGTCCTACTGACATGGCCAGAGCTGTTTGAGAGATCTGGAACTTGGCACCCGGGCTAAAGCAGTAACTTGCCGGAGATATTAAACTCCGGAATCAGTGCCAGAAGCAGGAGCCAAACAAAGCCTGCACTGGAATCAATTTTCAGGCTTTTTTGGGATGGTTCTGTTTCACTTTTTTTTTTAAATAAATATTTATTTGAGGAGCTGTGCTCATTATGGTGGTTTGCTTACCGGAGGCAAAGCTCTGTCCATGGGTAATTATGTGTGGGTGTCCCTTCGGAGCCTCTGCTGTGCAGCAGACTTCACCCATGGAGCGCTCAAATACAAACAGTGGAACAAGGTCTTTTTCTGAGATCCTGTTTATTTTTTTGAGAAATGGTCCTGATTGAGATGGAAAACACTCTCCCATCACCCCTAAGGCCAAGGGTCCCTTCTTTTTCCTGCTGGCCCATTATATACCACCCCCCCCACCCCCAATAAATCAGTTAACGCACCTATTTTTCATAATACATCCAGCTGCCTTACAAAAAGCCAATGAATTATTCTTGGTTTTTAGTGCAACCACTGAAAATATTTCAAAGTGAAAAGGAATTGACCCAACCTACTGTGCACATTATTTATTCAGAGGTAGTACAAAAACGAGTCCCTGATGTTACTAAAACAAATCCTAATAAGTACAGAGAGCATCAATTACAGGCTTCCCTTTATAGTCCTATATATCTCTTTTGCTTTCTTGAGATAGTATCACAAGTGAGGGGGCACTGTGTTGGCTTTCAAATCTATTGAGCTTTCATAATTACAACCTCCATTTTAACCTCTTTTATAGGACACACTATACCATTTCAAGTTATGTTCCTTGAATCCTAACCAACCCTAGGAGAAAGTGGCTTTAAAGCTCACTTCTGATAAGATGTGCATAAAATAGGAAATATTAAGCATTCATAACCTTATGCATACATTACATCAGGGTGCCAAGCACAAGGAAGAGCAAAGCAAAATAGATCTTGTGAGGCTCACTTGGACTTTTGCTTTTAGCTCAGTAAATATTCACCATGCACGTAACCTGACATAATGGAACCAGGGAAATATTAACTGCAGTGAAATAGCTGGATTTTTTTTTTTTGTCCAGTCTGATGGAATGTCCTTCTATTTAATCAAAAAGCTTGGAATGATTCCTAATCTATAATAAAAAATTTTAAGGACATGATTAATTCCATTGTTTAAATGCTGTTTTATTGCCATAAGAAACTCTCATAAATGATCCCACACCTTTCCCTGTGATAATTTCCTTTTAAAGTAATATACTAATTAATTTCAATTAAATATATGTAAAAGAAGATATATTTTGAAAAATGCTTCTCCCTTGCCATTTGCTAATATAGTGAAAAAGTGTAAACCTTGGAACATTTAGCATAGAAAATATTAATTGTTGGTAATTTCTCAAGGGGACAATTTATTAAATGAAAGGCTTTTAACATTAGCTAAAAGCAGCCCTGTAAATCATGGGTGTCATCAAACTGCTTCATCACTTCATTAATTTAAAAGATTATTATATGCGTAACTGACATAATTTTGAACAATGTTACATGGTTAATTTATTAATGTAGAAAAGCAGAAATGACATGCTGAATTGATTTATTATTATAATTGTATAATTTTAGGACTTTTCTCTGTGACTTTCACCAACAGAACAAACAATTCCGGGTGAAATTGTGCCATTATTTAATTTTTTTTTGTTATTTTCTATTTAAGACAGGGCTTCTCACTGATGTCTGCAAGGACTTAGGAAGAGGAGTCCAGCATGGCTCTTTGGGGTTTAAGTAGAAGCTGTTGAAAGACTTCCTTTACGACTCATAGTAATCTCACAGTTTTAATAAATTTAAAGCACTTTTTACTCTGTTCAGTAGTCAAAAAGATTTTGAAGTTACTGTAGTTATGTTAAAAACCTGATTCTGAGTAAGCCTGCTTAAATGTGCGTATTCCTAATTTTTTTACATGCACAGAAAGATGATTTTGGGTGGTGGAGTTTGCCCAGCTCCACTGCAGACTGAAGAGCCTTGCACAGCCCAGCCCTACAGTATTTTTGCTCATAATTATATTGGTGAGCAGTTAGTGCTGGCCTCGTGCCCAAGATGAAAATATAATGCAACATCATTTCTGCATGGAAAGCACAGTTCAACTTGTCTTCAAAACCAGTATACCACGCTCAGCATTTATTTTTAGATTGAAATGATGCGTGACTCTGGAACCCTGCAAAGCTCACAGAACATTGCTTGTTTCAGCCCAAAAGTGCATATGCAAGGGACGGGAGGCACCACTGAAGCAACCTTGCCTCGAAAATCAGGAATAAGGTTAAATCAGGATCTGACTAAATGGGTCCCCCGATCACCACCTGGACACACAATTTGTGTGTTCCTTCAGGAATGTTGCTAACCTGCATCCCTTTAGCAGAGCCTAAAAAAGCCCAGCGATCCTCCCTGACATCCCAGAGCTCTGTGTCCCAGTGCTGCAGCCTGACTTCCTCAGGCTAAATTGTGACCCAAACTTTGCCTGTGTTTCGGCTGAATTCCCTATCCCTAGCCCCATACTCATGCCACATGGCTATGGTTTTGTCTGGAGCTGAGTTGTGTGGGTGCCCAGGTGCCTGGGAAATGCTCTCACATTGTGTTTACACCCTAACAAACAAACTCCTTCAGTAATGGAACCTTGACACAGGAAATCTTGTAAAGGGTCACTGCAGGAACATCCTTTTTGGAGCAGGGTTTATGTTGCACGGGGAGACATTGGCAGGTGCAAAAATCCCTGGCAAGAGTCAGGCAGAGTGAGTCCAGCCTGAGCCATCAGTGATACCCTGGTGAGACCTCCAGTGCCCATTCCCACAGGACACAGGTCTCCATGGGTCTCTATAACCCTGGTACAGATGTCCCCAAAACCTTGGGTCACCTCCAGCTGTGCTTAAGGCTAATGAGGAAATCCCTGAAGGTTTGTGCCACCACTAGCCTCACCTAACGTTCCTCTTAAGCAGACAAACCAAGATTTAGGGCATTGATTGCAACCTGAAAGGACCAGGAGTGGAATGGATACACTAACATCAAGGACGAGTTGGTTTTGTTAAAATCCATCACATCAGTTGCATTGAGTTCCACTGTACCTCTGTCAGCCAAGAGCATGGGGCTGGGAGTGGGGAAGTGTGGGCTGGGAGTGGGAAAGTGTGAGCTGCAAGCTGAGTGATGTTCATGGGGGTGTAAAAGCCTGGGCACGTCCCCAGACTTCTCTCTTTTGTCCATTTTGAGTTATCTTTAGATGACCAGACACCCAAGTCTGGCCTCTAGGAGGGCGATCTGAGATGCCAATAACAAGGACAACAAAAGGCAGAGAACTTGAAACTTCACAGTGGATAAATTTAAAATACAACTTAAAAACTGGACCATTTCAGAGCAGTGGTTAAGGTCCTCCATCACCAAATGGTGTCACAAGAGCATTCTGGGCAATTACTGACAATTTTTAAGACAGTATTTTTCTTTCCCTGTAATCTTACATAATGCCTTTCATATGTAATACCTTGAGCATATGCAGTATGCAAAACACTCTACCAACTGTATACAGACAGAAATCATTTCACCATTAAGCACAGCCATGGCCAGGGTTGCAGAATGGTGACCAGATGGTCTGAGCACAACACAGGCTGCAAGACTAAAGAGCTGGGAAAAAAATTTTAGCTGGGGCAAGCCCAGGCTCTTATGAAAAGCACCATGTGGTTTTTAATGTGCACAGAGTGAAGACAGGACCTCTGATTTTAAGATACTACCCCCCAAGATGTAAATTATCCAGAAAGGCATCCTTCATGCCATGAAGTTTCAGCCCATCACTCACGTATATTATTTCAGTGCTCACAAGTTACACAGAGCATATTATAAATCTCCAATTATCTCTGGCATGTGCACAGTTGACTTTTATTTTTGATGATGTTAATTTTTAATTTTTTTTTTTCCTAAGGGTGTCAGTAAGGACATGGGGAAACAATTTAGGAGGAAAAAAAGAAAAAAAAAAGAGGAAATATTTGAGCCAAATGCTTTCTTACAGGAAACATTTATTTGCACTTGAGTGTCTCATCTAACAAAGTTCCCCCATATTTTCCCACAACAGACAGGAACTTGTCTGCATTAGCATTTTAAGAAATGAATCCTAAAGACCAGCAAGTGTCAATACACTGTCACAAGTGGGATTGATGGCTCTTAACAGAGTGCTTCTCACATGAGTGTAAATGACTATCTTTCAGTTCATCACAGACATTTTGGTCAACACAAACTTTTCTTGTGCTCACATGGCCTTCGAAAATCCTTACGAAAGCAAAACAGAGAGGCTGGTCCTATCCTACCACAATTAGGGGCAAAATTTCTCCTTGCCTGATGGAGAGAAAATGAGAACCTAATTACGAGCAAATGGAATATTGTAATTTTCTGCAACCTGATCTTACAGATCACATCACAAATAGAGAGCTTAGAAGGTGAACTAGAGGGAATTTATACAGAACAAAAAATTTAAAAAATAATTCAGACGCTCTACGTGATCTGGAGTGGATGTGTGCTGGGCAAAAGGAGCTGGGTTTGATCTGAATATTTAGCACTGCAAACATCTGCTAGCCTTATAACAAAATTGCACTTTGGTTGTCATAATTAGCAACCACACGATGCTGTTCTACACGTGACATTCACAAAATCAGAAAAAGATGGGATAGTGGAAGCACTAAATTAATGCAATTTCTGGATGTTATATACTACTAGTGTGTAACTCTTAGCTTCCCCCTTCTCTCCTGACACAGAGAGATCCCCTTTTCTTTCTTTTTTTTCCTTTTTTTTTTTTTTTTAAGAAACATATTTTTACCAAAGTGACAGCTTAATTACAGATTTTCTTAAAGTGCCAATTGCCACTGGTAATGTCACCCGCTTGAACAAGAGTAGTGCTGCCTCATGATGACTGAAGGAAATCTGAAAGCCTCTCCCACTCTCAAGCTTAAGAAGACAAATCCAGACATGCAGCAAAGATGAGAACAACAAAGGTCAACTAATAGTGTAAAGTTGCAAGGTTCAGTGTAACACGGGCTATGCCTTCCTGTGGAACAGAAGTCTCCAGGATTACAGTCACAGGCAGTAACTTAATTCAGATAATTAACCATCCATAAACCTCCCAACAAGAATATGTACAAAGTCAATGACAGAGTTCAGGGGTACTGTAGTCTGCCAGAAGTGGGGGAGGGCAGGAAGGTAAGGAAATTTTTTTTTGTTGTTTTAAATATGTTCCTGTGAGGACAGGGTAAATTCAGACATCTTTTGTGAAAAACAAAGTAACAACAAAGACCCATCAATATTGCCCCCCAACACTCCCCTCCTGCAATCGCACTTAATGAATCAACCTTTTCAGACCAAAAATGCTACAGACCAAAGAAACTTCTGACAGCTTTTTGGTTTTGAATGCCCCTTCTCCCGTGACATCAGCGCCTTCCCAGTTAAACCAGCCATGAAAAAGAGACGTTTACAATACACCAATGCATTTTCAGCATAAGTCTGGGAGTGGTTAACCTTCACCATTTCCCCACTGCTGGATTCTCCAGGTGCCATTTCCACCAGCACTGGAGATATTTTGTTATCAGATCCAACTCCTCCCCAGCTCCTCCAGCAGAGCAGCCTGCTCTCAGCCCCTCCAGCTCAGGGAAGGTCTGGGTCCTCTGGGGAAGCAGACGGTGGGCAAAAGGAGGGGTTTGTTGTCCAGATGTTCCACTCCATGGCTGGCAATATTGGATTCAGCTCCCAAAGATGGCATCTAAGCTGTGGAGAGCACCAGTGTTGCAGTTGTCAGGTTTGGCTGGGCTTAGACTCAGACATGAATGTCACACCTAATGCTCCTGCCCATTTCTCTGCTTTCCTTCAGTGGCAATGTATTCACATCCTTTCCTCTCCATATTCATTCCTTGCTTTCATTCTCACTTTCTTCCTTTCTCTTTCCTTCTGCTACCCTCTATCACCCTTTGCCCAGTTTATCTTTTTTCCTCCTGATACACTCTTTCCTCTTTCACCTTCTCATGACTACTTTCTTTTTCCCGAGTCAAAAAACTAATGCAAAAATCTGACAGAAAAAAGCAATCAAGTGAGCCATTTAGACTGATCTTACAAAGACAACATCTCTGGCTAGAGAAGTCACATCCCTGAATTCCAAAATTTACCAAGTGGGAGATAATTTGGGGGAAGTAGCCCTGTATGACACTCTTGCTCCTACATTCCTTCCAGATGTTGTGGGTCCCCATGGCAGACGAGACACTGCATTCGATTTTTAGTTTTGAACCCGTATGGCTTTTCTTATGTTCTTTTTTGAACTTAGGAATCAGATATTAGCCTCTTTATAGTGGGAAAGCTCTCTGTAGAGAACCATATGAAATTGAGATGAGTGTTGTCCATGAGGAATCATCCACACCATCTGTTGGAGACAGGATTATGTTTCCTTAAACCCAATCTTTACAGATGTGTCTCCTACAGTGGTGATTCCACGTGGTTACTGAATATTCTGCTCCAGTGCTTAAGTGTTTTTGGTATGAGGAAGTTCTATAATATCTCATCTAAATCTCCTTTACTGCATATTAAGCTGATTATTACTATTCCTTCCCTTAACAGACACGGACTAAAATCTCATTGCCCTCTCCTTTCTACTAACCTTGCAGAGAGCAGAAGACTGTCACCACTCCCTTGCTAGCTTAAAAGAACCACATACTACCAACTTTTCTGGTAATTTCATTCCACTATTATAGAAAACTTAAATCTTCTTCCCTCCAGAGCAAGCTGTGCTCTTTCTGCTTCTGCAAGAGGCAGTAGGGCAGGCACTGAATTGTCTGAGAGAAAATGGCAGAGTCCATAAAGCAGGCAGGATGCCCAGAGAAGATTTATGGCCAAGGCACTCAAGAGCTGTGTTGTCTGAGTGTTTCTCTTGGAAAGCTCTGCTCTCAGGGGCACAGCCAGCCCTACCCCTGCCCCACTGGCAGCAGGGCTGCAGTATCACTGCTGTTTCTCTGGGAGGGCATGGATGGGTAATTAGCCATTTCCACGAGCAGTGATGGAGAGGCAGAAGGGAAAACAAACATAAAATAAAACCCAGGCAAGAGGGTAATATTTCCATCATCAAAGCTGACACACTGCACTGCAAACCCTTTGAGCAGCAGAAACCTGATGTGCAAATCCCGCTGAAAGAGAAATCTTTGTATGAGCCTTTCTCCTAGGATAATTTTAGACTTTGGCACTTCTTTTCACAAGGACAATTTTAAATCTGGAATTTTTAGCAGACATCCAAGGCCATTAGGTCATGGAATATGACTTCTTCTGAAATGGAGGCCAATGAATTTCACCTACATACCTCTACAAACATATTTGCAGTGAAAAGTTTGTTTACAAGTGGGAGTTTCTAAACGAAAAACTATGTGCTTGGGAGGACAGGTAGGACACCAGGCAATCCAACTCCGGGAACTGCTGAACTCTGACACCAATAGAAAAGTGGTCAGAAAACTGTGTCCTCCCTATCTCACTTGTACTGTCTTCTGGACAAAGCCCCCAGTACTCACTTCTCCAAGCTAGACTTTTGCAGATCCCTCTGGGACCTTCCAACAAACAGAAACTCCTCTGACCTGGTGCCTAGTGTTGCTGGATAGAAACTGGAGCATATTTTCTGGTTTTGCATGGAGGATTTTGCTATGAATGAAAGATGACAATAACAGGGGAAGAAAACTATCATAAAGCTGACATGTCCCTTCAATAAATTTATTAAAAATCTCTGTTTCTTCCCTCTCCTAAACAAGGACTGAAAAGGCTTGGTTTTATTTTTCTCATGAAAACTCACACCAATATATTTACTCCAGGAGAAGATAGAATGAGAGAAGGAAACAGGAGACCCTGAATGTATTTTGGATGCTCCAATATATTTGGATTTGGATAGTTTTCTCTCTTCTTTACGATTAAACTAAACTTCTTGCACCTTTTCTGTTTAGCCTCCTAAGCAAAAAACATAGGAATTGCCACAGCTTAACTGCTTCTGCTTAGGAGAGAGATGTCAATTGAAGAGCTAGTTTTCTTTTATTAACTCCCTTTTTAAAAGGGCATCTCTTTTCCAAGGCTTTGGAAGTGAGGCAATGGAGAGTGCCATTAGAGAAGTAGTGTATCTAAGCATAAGCACACAAATTGTGGAAAGCTGCATATCCTTTCTATGCATTTCTGTACCATCCCACTTCTTTTCACAGTTTCCTTGTTTCTGGTGAGATAAGTCTCTCCCAGCTCTCCTCCTTCACCACTCTGTTTCCCGAATCCCTCTCCCTTGCCTGACGGTCTCTTTGGAGACCATCAGCTTTGTGGCTCCTTTCTGAGATGCTTTGATTTTGACCATTGGTAACACTGCCTGGGAAGCTAAAGGGGAGCTGGGGGTGGAGTGGGAAAGAGGGACAGATCTACACAGCTGTGCAGTCCAGACAGAAGATACTGGCTTGGTAACCCATCACTGGAGCCTTTCAGTGAAAATCACTACAGAGTATCAAAGTGTGAACTTCTGCCAAGTGTCAAAGAAATGTATTGGCCAAAGCAACACACACGGGTATTTTAATGATTGAATAGTGATGCTTTTGAAGGGCTAAATAAATGTTCAAGTGTAATCACAGTTGATGCATGTGTTGATGAAAAAGAAGATATCACAGAACTCAGAACAAACCAGCAGAACAATAAAACTCAACAAACCCCTCAGTTCTGCCTCCCTCCCCCGCGAGGTTAAAATCTCTTCAGATCAAGAGAGACTGCATGGGCAGACAACTATGGGAGGCTTTACACTGATGTTTTTTTTCTTTGAAAAGGCTTTAAATGCTTTTCTCATGTTTTTACAAAAGCTTTTACATTTTCCAGGGGTTCTCTTTCTGTCTGAATGCCACTGCTAGCAAAGGAAAGGAAATTCTTCATGTCCTTTTGTTGAAATTACGTCAAGGGCTTCATGAGAAAATTCCACATGCATGGAGCCCTGCATGGGCTCCTACAGACGGCAGGGAGGGAAAATCAATCCCAGCCAAGGAAACAAACAGATGTTTCATTCATGGCTGTATCAACAAAGTGATAATCAATAATGGCATCCATTCTCTACCCCCCACAGCTGATTGCCTGGCTCAGCTGGGCAGAATCCAAGGGGATTCTGCTACTCGTGCAAGTGGGCATGAAACTGGTCCCAAAGCAGAAGCCACACAAGCCAGGTGTGCTTTCTGCCAGCCTGTGCTGATGAAAGGCACCCAGACTTAACCTAGACATCCACACTAGTTAGACTGGTGATTCTTACATTTAGCATCACAGCTGGTTTAAGGAGAGAACACCATTAACCAGTACTTGGTGCTTTGATATCCATCCCCAACATGCTTTTCAAATGATTATCAAGATATTAGAGGCCATGGCCTGCAGAAGACATTGCCCAGAAGTTGCACAGGCCCATCCAAAACTCCTCTTATATCTGAGCTGCAATTGGTGAAAGCAGAGAGAGATGAGTGGAAAAAAAAGTCAGTAGTTGGGAAATGGAAGGGAAGGATTAAATGAAAAGCTCTGCCAGGATATAGCCATGGGGAGCTAATTCACCATTAGCAGATCAACTTGACTGAGGACTAAGTTTAAAGGGTCAGAGACTAGCAGACAGCTGGCACTCAGCTGGTGACACTGCTGTGGGGTGTGCTGCTCCAGTGTTGGTTATAAACAACACCAGGATGTGTTCTGGATTTTTTTATTATTATTATTGTTTTTTGAAGTGACTTGTACAGGAAATTTTTCCTCATCACATGTAAAAGCTGTTCCAATTCCCTGAAGTAAAAGACTTGGCAAGACAATTACAGAGAAAGTAGAATTGCTGAAGCATATGAACGAATTTTAACAACATGCAAGTGTAACTTTTATTGCGAACAGTAGATGCACATTGGAATTTGAGTGGGGGAAGAAACCGTGATGAAGTGGCAAAATGTAGTTGTTTTTCTTTATCTCCAGAGAATGCTGTGGTTTCATTTGCAAATGAATCATTTTGTTGTGATTTATTCACTTTGTAAATGGATGTGATTTATTGTCCCAGGGGATTTGAGAGACTTTTTTAGTAAAGCAAGTTATTGAGCTGGCTTATAACCTGAGGCAACATAATTGTACCAAAATGTCTGAAGATCCAGTTAGGGTGTCACCTGCCGGAAAATTTTGGCAACAAAACAGAATAAAATCTAAGGATACAAGAATATGAACAAAAAAACAAGCAACCCCCAAACCAACTGAGAGCTAGATTAGATAGATAGATAGATAGATAGATAGATAGATAGATAGATAGATAGATATGGAAAAACAAGAAAGAAAAATAATAAAACAGGATTTAAGCAAACAAAACACAAACCCAGCAGTTGTTAAAAGAGCCTTTAAAGCAATAGCCTCCCTTGGAACACTCTGTTCCAGGGCACTCTAATATCAACTTTGACAGAGCAATTAAGTTGTTTAGTAATCAAACCTGGATCTCATTTATACATCACATGAACATTGTAAGACAGAACGTATGGAAAGCGTGCTGTACAATAACATGTGGTTTATTTCCTATCACAAGTTTGCTGGTAATTAGATAGCTCATATCACAGGAAAAAATGTTAACACCTACCAAAGAGAATATATACAGCCAGCAGATTTGCCAGCTTCAGTAGTTTTCCTACCATCTCAGCCTTTATTTTTTTAAACTTTCCATCCCACTGAGAACATGGATGTTCTCCAAATCCAGATCTCAAGGCTTAGTGGAAAGATGCTCCAATTAACTCAGGAACTCCTGTACTTGGCTGCAGAAGAAAGCTTTCCAAAGATGTAATGGCTGTACTTAAACCTATGTACAGAATCTATCATTTTGGCAACAGTTTAAAACTAGAGATGGGCCTGCTCCAGACATAAACAACTTTTTTCAGGAGTTTCCAGCATCTTGCTTCCCTTCTCATGCTTGCGGCAAAAGAACTGAATATGGAGGGTTTTAAGCATCACTGCCAGAAGAAAGATGTAAAGTTTTGCTGTCTATTCTCTGGCTAGGAAGTACTCCCTTCAAGACATCCACACCAGATGAAACCTATGCAGACAAACACAACTCTACAAACCATCTCATTATCAGAAACATTTTCATTATGACGCAGCTTTCATTCTCAGCTCAGAGGAATGGACCAATGCTCGATTTCCTGCCACAGAATAATTGATTTGGATAATGCAGCCACATCTCCGGGCAGGAGAGGTCTCAAAGTTTATTTTAGCAGCATGTGGAACACCTCCCACTTAGAAAGTTAGTGTTCCTGCAGCAGGTTGGAAAGAGTTTACAATAGGCTTTGATGCCTTTGCTCAGCCACATTTCCTCTTCCAGGATTTGTTGAGAAGAGGGGGAGGGAGAAAAGAGAATAGGTTCCAAACCCTATACTATCTCTTCTTAGCTTGTTGTCTTTTGTAAGCCACAAAGAACAGATTTTCTTTCCTAAATCCTTAGTAATTAAATGAGTACTTCACTGGCTGTATTCTTCAATGGTCTTGCTTCCTAGGTTTTGCCTTTGACGGTCATATTTTGCAAAGGCTGATGACTGGGCACCTTACCCTGCTTAACACTAAACCAATTGATGCCCGTGCACACTGCATGAAGGAGGAAAAGTTTCATTAATGGCACTTCATTAAAAAACTGCTGGAAAGCCCTAAATGTGACCGAACCAACCAAAATCCAGAGCGAGCTGTCTATTAGGAAAGCAACAAAGACAGTTTCGGAAACTGAACTCTGGCTCCACTGCAGCGGATTAGGAAGAGTGATGGGATTAGTGCTTAATGACCTGGGGCAAGAGACAAAGGGAATTTCGACAAAGAGGCTTAGATACGGAAGAATTAACACTCTCTATCCCAGCCATGCCTCTGATGACTTCCAGCATTCTACTGAAGTCTGGGGAGGGGAGGGGAAGGGGAAAAAATAAAAAAGAGTAGTGGGACTTTAATACCTTCTTATCCTTTTCTTATCACAGTTCTTTCTCTTTCTAAAGAAAGAAAAGATATTTTAATTTTTCTTAATCAATGCAATAAGCAAAGTTGCTAAGGGCTCGTGCCTCAGTACACTGCAGAAAATCGCATCCCTAACCACACATTCATGAGTGACACTTGTGAATGTTACAGACCTGTCTCTTTAAATATATAATTTATACATCCCCATATTTTTATATGTGCACATAAATATACTTATGCACATAAAGCACATAGTTTTAAAATTATTTGGCACAGAATTTGCCTGCAACTGCAGGCAGACTTGAGAAATACTCCTTGATTTGAGGTTGTCTTGCATCATGGGGAGCAGGGTGAAACAAGCAAGCATTTGCTCACAGAGTTAACCACAGGTTTTCCCAAAATGACATGATTCAGGGCAGGACATGCATCAATGACTGGTAGAGTCCAGGAGCCTGACTTTGCATACCGAAGGTGTAACTCCTTGAAGGAACTCAGCATAAAGGGCAGAGAATGCAGACTAAGCAGGAATTGTTTAGCAGGGAAAATCTCTTGAAGCTAAAAACCAATTAAATAAAAAAGCCTAGTAACGAAGCTGATACCCCTCAACTGTGATCCTGAGACATTAATATATTTGAGCCCTGAGAAGCACTCCAGTCTCTGATCCTTTGGGCGCTAATGTCAAGGAGACACTGCTTAAATAAATACAAGGCAAGCACCAAACACCCATGAGGAATGAGCTTATGGGGACCTCTCCTGAGAAGCAATGTGCTCCTACTTTGCTCCAGGAGCCTTCACAGCTTGCTGAGCCAAGGCAAGCATCTGCACTTCTCTGAATCAAGGCCCTTTATAGCTGCTGGTCTGTGTTTCACAGAGGGAGAACCACTCCACAACTGTGCAAAATTTTCCTGCACTGTAAACCAACTCAACATGTAGTTGTTTTTTTAAATTTAATTTTTTTTTTCTAAACCAACCCAAAGTACTCACAGAAAGGCTAGGTATTCATTTCACATGTTAGCCAATATGAAATGCTCCCAGAGCAGCTTTAGACTCCAAGGTATTATTTAACCAGTGTGGTTTAGTAGGACAATGGCAGCCCCCTGCCGTAATCCATTCAGGGGCAATACCATCAGTCAGTGTGAAATTAAATACATTACAGGGTAAGAGCTTAATGCGTTTTATAGGCAGTTGTTCATCCACATCAAACTTTAGCTTTTAAAATCCTAACATTTGATCCCACAACAGGAACCATGGCTCGAGAATGAGATTGGCACATTTGCACTGCCAGCAGGGCAGGAAAAGCAGAGCATAGTATTTAGTGGGAAATGCAATTGCCTGAGAGGGGAAAATGCTTGGATTGAGAGAGCTCTGCAAAGCCACATCACTTGTAATACATACACAGGACTGGAAAGAATAAATAAAAACCCAGCTCTACCTGGCTATGGGTCATTAGAATCAGTATTTCCTACCACTGTGTGTATGGGTTTAACTTATATAATAATAACAAGAACAATAATAATAACTACAAGAGGGCTGTTTTTTTAATTAATCCATACAAACTATAGTTCTAAAAACATACCCAGGTATGGAAGGATGGTAAATACAAACTCAGGGCTGGATGTGTATGGGTTATTAGAATCAATGTTTCCTACCATGGTTTATATTGGTTTCACATATATACATAAACATATTATAAAAATAATAATAGTGGCTGTCAAAAATTTGTAGATACAAATTTTAGTTCTATACCTGTTATAAGTACAATCCTAAGTCCCTGTGGATTTTGGTGGGACTGCTTGCTTAAGTAGGGGCTATTCCCACATTAGAGCCCACAAACCCTTTTGCTGGCTAAGTGCTCTTCCTTGACCTAGCTGCCAGATCTTGCATGGAAGTTGTGCCCAACCATACTCTAAAACCCAAATTTTCTGGCTTCCCTTTGCCACAGAAACATCCTGACCTGCGAAAATAGTTTGCAAGAGAGAGGTACAGAAAACACCAAACAGAGGGGCCTGTTATATTCTGCTCTCGGTTACACTTGCTTAATGTGGGAGTAAATTCCATTTGTTTCAGCCGAGTTACTCCGGATATAAATAGGGGTAAGTGAGATCAGAACTAGGTCCTTAGAGAGCCCTCTGCCTTCTGTGATGCTGCTTCTTAAAATGAAGCACTGATAAGCCCCGGTGGTAAAAAAATTATTATTTAAAATATCTTCAGAGCTATCTGTTGCCCAAAATGGCTTTTAACTGTTGAAAGGACATCAAACATTTAAAAACGCATAATCTGCTCTCAGCGCTGGCACACAGTGCCAGGAATATTCGTCAGCCTTATGTTTTTGGATCATATGTCACAGCAGATTATCTGACACTCCATGAACATTGCCTGCTTCCTCCAGTTGCAAAACTTGTTCTCAGGCATTTCACTGGATGCTACAAGCAGCATGAAGTGGACCCTGCCTTCACAAAAAGGTTATTTATTTCTCTCTCCACAGGCTATATACCCCTTATATCCTGATAGTACCTTCCCTCTTTGAGCAGAAAGACCCAAGAGCAACCTTGATGAGTTTTCTTTAGTGATGGACATTTGGATAACTCTTTAAAATTTCCAGGGCTCCAGATGCTATTGATCCAGTGGTGTGAGCTGAGTGGCATAAGCTCCACACCCAAAGAAAGGCTTTGCTGCCTGGGGTGAGAGGGTGGGGAACTCTTTAGGCTCTGAGGGGATCAGTGAAGCTACAGGCAAGCACTGCAGCTGACTCTGAAGACAGTGGGGGAAGGGGAAAAAAAAGAAGAATGCAGGGAAATCAAAAGAAGAATTGAATTTATTTGCAGACCCATGTTGTCTAGTTGAATGTTGACAAGAACAAAAAGTTTGGGAACCTCCTTTGCAAAACATTTCACCTAGTCAGAAATATTTTTCATTCACAAAAAAAAGTCCTATTTATTTTTAGTATCCCCTCCTGATGTCAAGAATAGTCTTTTTAAAATGTACTTCTTTGGTCTCTATCTCTCCTTTCAACTGTGCATTATGTACTTGCAACAAGTGGGAATCATGTGGAAGAACCAAGAGAATAAAAACCTCTCTGCCACACAGCCACCTGCCCCTTCTCTTGCATGATTACTCATTTCTTTCCATTTTTTCTGCCCTTCACACTCATCAAACCACCTAAGGCTCAGTCCATTCTCAACTTTGATGCTCTGGAGGCATGGGAAACTAAAATATCCTGTATAGCCTTCCTGAAGACACCCTGCATCTTTGATGCCCAACAGCAACTTCCATACACGCCTTGTGCTCCCTGTCAATGCACTGGGCAGCCCAGATTCAAAGGTTCTCAATTTCCTTAATTTCTCCCCATCTCCTTCCCTGAACTGGGAAATTGCAAGATTGAAAGTGCCCCAAAATGCCACCAGCTGCCCTTGCTTACATCCTGTCCCACGTGCTTTTTCTCAAAGATGATGCCACACAACACAGTGGCGATGGCAGATTATGGAAAGCTCCTGGGAAGGCAGCAGGGGACAAACCAGGACATAGAAAGTACCTCTGCAAGGGTACCCAAACCTCCTAAGCCTGTGAATCACTTACACTGCTGCCAAGAAGAACCAAAAGGAATGGCTGCTCCTTGAGTGGCTCACGACCAACAAAATCCAGTGGTTCTTTTTGGGTCCTCTGCTCAACTGCAGAGCAGGGTGACTCAGAGACTTCATATGGACACCTCCAGCCACCCCAGCTGAGACACAGTTCTGACAAGAGCCTAAGAGCCAACCCCTTGGCCAACCCTACTTTGCTTCATGGCAGGGAGGAAGCCCTTTCCTGACCCTGAATGTCTCTTTTCCAGGATGTGGGACTAAACCCTTAAATTTTCCTCTCTTAAAGTACATTTTTGCAACCACCAAAAAGTCCAGGTTTGGTTTCTGGAATCTCAACAGGCTGGATCAGCACTGGTCACTTGTCATTAGCAGAACCAGAGGCTCAGAGGCATTAGTTATCAAAACTCTGGAAGTGCAGCTTGTTTGCAATTTTTTCAGTGAAGTGTGATTAAACTTTTTTAAAAACTCAGAAAGAACAACTAACATATTCTAAGGCAACACCTTTTTTTTTTTTTCTTTGCAAGCAGGAAAAAAGAAAAAACTCCCCCAAACTTATTTGATAACACAACTTTCATATATGGAAACATACCTATTGGGAAAAAGAGAGCCACTAAAAATCATCAATTTTATCTCCAGCTCTACCACACTTTTTTCTTTAATATCTGAAATGCCTGATCATCCAGCAGAATTTCTAAAGCAAGACAAACCTGAAAGTGCCAGACAAAGCCGAGTTTTTTTTCCAGCTGCAGGTTCCAACACTGAGAAATTCCTCGGAGGAGGGAAATGGCCTCAGGCTCTCACACCAATTCTCCTGCCTCCCACCCCAAATTGCCATCCCACTCTTACCCTTGGCCCCTCAGCATTTCTGGGTGGGTCCTGAAAACACACACATATTTCTTTGCCACTCCTTGTCTCAGCTGAAACCTGCTGCTGTCTCACCCAACCATGACCTCACCCCAACACACAGGTGCACCTCAGGGCTCTTTGGGAAAAAAACCTATATTTCTCACAAAACAGGTGTCTGTGCCTGCAGAAGTGAAAATGCACCACTGAGTGATCTGGGTTTTCCAGACCCAACACCATTATTTGTTCTCCACAGTTTTACTTGTTGACATCCTGACAGCATCTTTTCAATGAATAGGACTATTCAGAGCTCTTCAGTAACTGCTTTCCAGTTATCAGAAAGCAAGTTCTCTCCAATCTCAAGCCACCTTCATTCCCAGTAAGTTTCAGTACTTTTGGGTTTGGATTCAAACCTCAAAACATAATCCAGAAAGTTAAAAATGAGAAGACAAATAAAACAAGCCCAATATTTTTTTTCACTCTGATGCTGGGAACTATGGCTCCTGATTTTACACCCTGATTTATAATATTCCTTACATACATTTTTCCCTGGGTCTGTGTCAGCTGCACAAGGTTTCTGCCTGACTTGTTGTAGAGGGGACCAGACTCATGTCTGTTAAGTAAAGAAATAACAAAATTATTCTGGTTTTCCGGTGGTGAAATTGAGAAGGTGATGCAGCCCTGAATTAAACCTGGCAACAATCCACAAAGCTTGGTTTTCTTAGACATAGAGAACAGAAGAGGTGACATGACCCCACCTCTATGTGTTTTGCCTCCTTAAAAAACACTAAAACCACCCAAAATCTCCCAAAAAATCCCCCCCCAAAAACCCCTCAAACCTAAATAATCCCAAAAATCCCAAAACAAATGAACCAAACAAAAGAGAGAAAAATCCTTTGTTGCTTCTTCATCAACAAGTAGTAGTAGAAAGCTGACCTGCTTTCAAGATGTTTCTGGCCAAATTTTTGGGTTCTTCTTAAACCTGAAAATCCTAGCAATGGGGCATAACTATTTGCTACCCAGAAAAAACTCACACCTCTGAAATTTCTGCTGCCCTTCATTTCTCTCTAGCCAAAGAATTACCTGATTTCACCAAACTAAAACAAAGTTTATAACCTGTCTCCATGACCTGTGTTGAAGCGTCCTTCACATGAGGCTGCTTTCATAAAAGGATAATATACCAGCAGGCTATATAGATTAGACTGGTAAAGTAAGTGGATAACTTAAAAATGAAGGTGGGAGATTTTTTTCTATAAAAACCATAAAAATACATAATTCTGTAAAAAGAAAAACTGAAATGCTACTCACACGCCTGCAAACACAGCAGTTTCAATGTGTAAATTTCTTCAGCTTTCCTACAGGCCCCAGAGGAAGAATATTGTTCTCTGGGGTAGTCAGAAAGATCCAAGGCCAAATAAATGATGGTAAAACTTCTCAACAAAAAATAAGCACTGACTCTCCTTTATGGAGCCCTTTGAAAGCTTCAGCTCCATTTAAACATCTCCTCCTCATCCCCTCCATGTTTCTCCCACTTATTTCAGCTAGCAGCTGCTCAATATCCCAGCAGCTGGCCGAAATGCCAAACAAGGCTCCCTCTTCCTAGAAATCCTTATCTTCAGAGAACAAAGCCGCATCTTGTCAGTCACATTTGGCGATGCCTTGAGGTGCTCTCTTAAGCAAGAAATGACCAAATATCAGCGGCTCTCTTGGTTCTGGGCATTAATCTCTGTTACTGTACTTGTCTTTCCCCACCACAAAACATTTGTGGCAAGAGTGAGCATCCATGCTCGCATGGAAGTCAGACTCACACGCCATGAGGAAGGTTTTTCCCACCCTTCCCCCTTTATGAATTGCTGTCTTTGATCCATTTTTCATATGCTTCCCCATGCAAGTGCACAAAGACAAATATTCATTGTAATATTTATGAATGCAGCCCGATAGTTACTATGGTTTCAAAGAAAACAGGAGAAATGGATACAAAACTGGATGCGCTTCATGTCGGGCAGCTATAGGTATGGCACATGTTATAAATCCTGCTCAAACTGACTCACTTCTTTCGATGAGGTAAGTGTTGATGTTAGACAATTTGGAGGGGAGCATTTATTTCTGCATTTATTAAAATGTCAGTAACAGCAGGAGTAACACCTCCTAAAAGGCTTGCAGGTGCTTGTCTTCAAAAATGCAACATTTGAAGAGGATGAAAAGGCACAAACTACATTTAAAGAGATTCACCAGTGGCTGGGAGAGAATAGATATATTTGGGTGTTTAATTAATGCATGTGATGCATAACTGACTTTGCTCAAATCCAGGGGACTGCCCAAACTGGTAAATTTCAGCGTGTCCAAAAAGCTCTGCAGAATCAAAGCAGAAAAGAAGGATTTGTGCAGATCTTGATGTGTTGCCAAAACAAAACATTTAATTTATTCAAGGGCCATGCTTTTGACGTACCCAAATGCAGGTGAGCACTACCTCTGAAACATAAAGTACTCAAGTGAAAAGGAAAGAGATGAAAAATATATCAGTAAAAATGCATTCGATATGTAAAAATAGTTCTGCAGAGGTCAGGGCATTAAGCAGTGGAGGCGATGTCTGGTGGCTACAGACAAAGCATCGGGCTCAGGCTGGCACCACAGCACCAAGATTTTTTCATTCTGTCTCTCACAAAACCTTTCAGGAGGCTACAGGCATCCCCCTTTGCTCAGCTCTCCAAAGCAATTGGAAAGGCCGGAATAAGACGTTGGCTTGTTCACATCAGAAGGAAATATAAACTGAGGTCAAGGAAACCACAACATCTGGAACGTGAGAAAAGGATTTACTGTTAAGGGCTTAATGAACTCTGAAAATAAAGTTCTCAACTTTGCTAATTTGTTTGGGCTTCGAAGAGGAATAAAACATGATGCTGGAAGAAGGTTTTATGGCTCTCCCAAAGAAATAAGAACTGCATCTGTGCTAAAATTAGCAAAACCCAATGACAGTAGGGAGTGTGTCACTATTATTTAGCTGATGTTAGGAAAAAAGGCTACATTGTAACTGCTGGCTGTTTATGTGCAAATTATTGTGGGAAAAGAGGAATTATGGACTCTTTGGCTTTGCAGCTAAGGGAAAGACAATATTCCTGAGCTGGTGGGGGGTGGGGCTGGGTGGGGATATGCAGGTTCCTGCAGGTAACAAGGATCTGCCTAATGCCAATCACTCAGTATTGGAGGGGTGGAAGGATGCATCTGGCCTCTCATTTTAGTTTGAATTAGGAATGTGTACAGCCATAGCACTTTGATTCAAACCGTGAGCTGTTTTCATGGTGTGCAAAGCAGAGATCCATTCAGATGAAACGAAAGCTGGAAGATATACATTTAATACATTCCAGGCACTACACCAGGCACTCAGTCCATGGGAATCAGATTCAGCTAATCCCAGGGAAACCCCTCCACAGTGCTGAGTTAGATCCTCAGCATTGACTGCCTTGCTCTGCACATTCATTGCGACTTTGCTGCCCTGTGTGCTAAAATAAACAACAGCAAAGCGTAGCCATTTGAGAAGCTGACCTCATCTATTCCTTGGACTATTTCTGTGCAGCATCTCTTACCTTCAGGAATCAGTTATTTCCTTCATTCCCTCAAAAAATAGCATTTAGCCCCCAGTGAGGCCAGGGACAAGAAGCTGGGTACAGACACAGTGCAGATTGTTGCCAGGGAACTTTTACTGCATTGAGATGTCCAACATACAAGAAGTAAAAAACCTTTTTGAGATTTTACAGCTCACTCCCACAGAGTAGTGATTGCACTTGTCTTGCAACTGTCAACATGAAGAGCAAAATCTTCTGTTGCAAAAATGCCACAGATTTGATCCCAAGTCCCCTCACTGTGCTAATCAGATCCAATTCCAGTGTTTGATCCCCAGGATCAGGATTTAATTAGGAATGACACATGCTTCCCTGCTTGTAGCAAGAGGGCCACTTGTGGCCAAGTAACTGGTGCTGTAATAATAATAGTGGCCCAGGCTGGGAGGTTTGAGGAAGGAGAGGACATGGAGCAGCAATGGGTGATTTCCCTGACACAATACTTTGACACTATTTTGGTGGTATTTATGATGCTTTTACCCTCAACCATCAATACAGCTGAGGTTTGCTCACCACACAGATATGCAGGGTGCAAACTGGCTCTGAAAAGGGGAGTTGATACATAACACAACATGGTTCTCATTCTGCTCCTGCCTGGAAGATCCTGGTTTTCCTATAAGTAGCACATGCCTTTAGGCTTGGGCTACTTTTGGTCAAGCAGCGAAAGGCAATCCTTAGCAAGGAGACAAACAGCAGCTCTTCTCCATAGGAGGTACCTTGAAGGATTTTCACCAAAATCATGGTTTTGCAGACCAGAGCAAGCAACAATGGGATAACAGTGTATGGAGCAGTATTCTTCAGCAAAAAGACCACTTCTGCCCTGCACGTACACTTGTCTGCATCACTGATGTCAGCTCAGCCATTAAAAGCTATGCTTTTGTGTAGACACATTTCCCCCAGTGTTTGTGTGTACATGTGCTCAGCTTATGGTGGGACAGAGAGCTCTGCTCTCCCTCTGGAAAATCACAGCAGAAATTGGGTTCATGAGACAGCACTAGTGGACACAGATTGCTCTCAGTTTTCTTCTGCCCTTCAAGTGCAACTTACTAAACAATTCTCACTTACAAAAACCTCAACATGACATTTCAGTCTTTTTTTACACGAGAAAAACAAATATTTCCCTGCACCTCCATTGTGTTTTGAGCTTCCTCACTCCATGGAAAATACATAACAAAATAAAAGATCTAAACTAGAATATAAATATTACAGGTTTGTGCTCTTTGTGGTGCTCATTGGAGGTCTTGGTTTGGTGCAGGTGTCCTCTCTACAACTTCACCACCACAGTAAATGCCCTTTATCTTCCTCCCAAAAGGTACAATCTCATAAGGACCATTATCTTCTCTTTTCCAAATCACAAACCCAGTTACACAGCCTCCTCCCTGCAAGGATTTCTAAGGACATTACCAATATTAACAATTTATGGGGATGAGCATTATTTCTACTTTCTCAAGGACAAAACACCTCAGAAATCCCATGTATCCGGGGTCATAAGGGATGAGAAACAGACTTGAACCTCCAGGCAGACAAATTTGTCAAGATTGCCATATCCATATGCAGCTTGGTGCAAAACAAGGACACTGTGTCAGGAGCCCAAACAGCCACCAGAGAGTTCCACCAGTGGGGACACAAACCCACTACACATCAGTTTCCATAACTGACCATGCTGAGCCACACTTTAACCTCAAAGAGAAGTATGAGGTGTGGGTTTTCACACCTCACTTCATTCACTGAGGCTTCTGCCATGGAAAAAGCTGATGGGGACAGCTGGTGGGTGGCATTCGGGATGGGGACAGTATGAGGGCAAGGCTGCCTCAACTACAAGAAGCATCAAAAGCAATTTGACTCAGACCAATCCTAGAACTCTCCTATGGCAGTAGGCATAGAGGCAGGCTTCCCTCCCTTCCACAAGTATTAATTGTAAAATTATGATTTCCTCAAGAAAGGATGTTAATTCTTCAAGTTAACAATACACCCACATCTGTTTGCGTGAAGTATTTCAGAGCAACTTTGAGAAGAAGGAAAATCCCCACCACCCAAATTTACATGAATTTAAATACAACTATTTCCAAACATATACTCTTAAAATATTGTGTAGAGATGATTGATTGAAGTGCTGATGACAATACCATATTTGTGATACCAAGAAGATTACTCAGATTACATCCTGAAGGGATCCCCTTTTGCTCCTGCACTGATGGGGCATTGGGCTGACAGAAGCGGGTTCCCCACCTCCCCTCTTCTACCCACTTAGAAAAAATGGCAAAAATTGACCATTAGCTGGGGATTAGCTCATACATTAAATAATGTTGTAAAATACTTTTATGGTGCTACTTCTAGTGGTTTTAAAAATTACTATTCAGGACATCAAAAGCTCAGGGTAAAAGATATATATGCATTCTTTTTTTGTAACAGGAGTGTAATCTTTAAACTGAAGATTACAATTGATTGTAAAAAGGCAGAGCATTGACCTTTGCAGTGAAATTATTCTTCCCTACAAAATACAAAATATCCTAAGTACAATCAACTCATAATAATTACCTAATCCTTATTATTTTGCTTTTAGAATATTTATTTAGGCTTGGGTTACTAAAATTTCAAATAAAATGGAGTCTGCTGTCATGCCTTTTTATCCAAATGACTCGTAGTCTCTTGTAAACAGTTCTGTGATCTGATTTCCATTGGGACATGAGTTGTAAAAGGCCGGGGATTTGCGATGGATTTACACGTATACTGTTTCAGTTAAGTTACCAAGGTCGACTTAACAGCCCTTTTCCTCAGAGTCTTAAATACATTTGGCACCCAGCCTTTCAGACCACGCTCAAGGAAAAGGGTGATGCCATTGTAAAGGGTGCTTGAACTTCACTGGAAACTCCAATTTACATTATTTTAATAGGCAGTAGAATGTATTTATTCATTTATTTATTTATTTTTGTTTAGACTGAGTTTTGTGAAATAGCTAGAAAACTAACTCTTGAACATAGGCATGACACAGGTTTCTTGGAGTTTTGAAAAGGTCGTTCAGGCTTTGGAATACAACAGGGGCCAACACTTGGAACTCAATTGTATTGAAGTTATTAGCCTGGCCCTCTGAAGTCTATGTCAGGAACAAAATATCAGATTACTGACACATGCTAACAGAACTTTTTAAAAAGCAAAGTCTTACAGACTAAATACCAAACAAACAAACATTAGTCCCCTTTGATGGCTCACCACTTCTCAGTAAAGTTCAAATAGTCTGACTTGTGATTGCTCAGAAATGTACTGATAATGAAGGCAAATGAAATTTGTGGTTATTTCTGAGTGAAATAACCAGAATGACTGGTCTGATTGTCTCGTTCACTAGGCAAACAATTTCTTTTTTATATGTTATTGTAGCCACAGATATAATTTCTATAGTGTGTAGAAAGAATCAGATTAAAATGTGGTACAGAAGCAGCACTTACCTTGGGCTGATTAATATGTTTAAGCGGTTACCATGCCACCATGCTTAAAAGCATAAAGATACGCCTTTCTACACCAGTCTATATATATTGATACCTCCTGTGTGCCAGGAAAACCTCTTTGATTAGTCACACTAAACCATTTCTTAAGTGGTATGAATTTCTCAGGCCTGCCCTTTCAATAATCAAGTAATAAATTCTGGGAATAATCACGAGCTGTGCTGTCTCTCCTAGGTGATGCGCAAGGAGATTCATTAGGAGTTTCTTTAACCAGAGAAAAACTAAAATGCCTTAAGTAATTAAAACTGCACCCTAAAATTTGGAGCAAAATTAATTTCAGAGGTCAAACATAGACCATATGCTACACATCATTCCATGGCAGCCACTTGACTCTGTGTTTTGGAAAGGATTTTTTTGGGAGCATGAACTGCTATGTCCTAGTGGGTTCTGCCTGTGAGAAAAAGAGCTGGTTCAGCAGGTAAAACCTAAGTGCTAATGACATGAAGATAGCTGGGTTTTTCTTTTCATCTTTCACAGACTGACAGCAGTAGCCCAAGGAGGCACATACATGGTGATCTTCCACAGTCCAGAACCTTTTCTCAACCCATGTGCCAACTATTGGAGCTGTGACAATCACCTTTGAGCAAGGGGGAAGGACATCTGAGCCAGATTTCTGAACTTGAATATATGAACATATGAAACCCTAGGACCTACAGGGCACTCTTAGCACTCTGCTGCCCTAAATGACAACATCCTTTAAAATGTGCATGAAATTTAATCTAATTCTTTTGTACTCGTGTTACCATTTGCTTGGCTTAAACATTGTGTTTTTAAGCCAAAACACAAAGTTAATCTATCATAATGCTCCTCCAGGTGAGATTTATTATAGATCACTTTCTAAAACCGGTGTGTTCTATGTGCATGTGCATACCATATTCATCTTATTATTATCGAGTTCAAAAATTCCCAGTGTGTGCAACGCCTCAGATATAATAGCAGGCATGCCAACAGAATATGACACTTATGCTAATCTGCACCCCGCTGTGGAAAAACATACACAAGGATTCCATTACCACATTCATTAGGCTGCAGTGCACTTCATCTTGAATAGGGATTATGAACTGTAATAGAGTGAAAACAGTTGATTGAATCCACTTAGCCAAATCTATGACATTAACCAAATATTTCGGCATCGGGAAGAGGAGGAGTTGAACCTTCTCCTGGTGGGATGTGTTGTCTTTGCCTTGTCTCTCCCTGGCGCTTTAGTTAGTCTGAGATAAGTTTTTAGAAGGCCAAGGTCACAATAAAACTTTGTGTTGAGACAGAGTTTTAAATATTCAAAGTGCTGCTCAAGCAATAGTTGAGAGCAACGTGACATAGACACTGTTGGGACAGACGGGGACTTTCCAGACACACATGCACTATTTCTTGCTTTGCACAGGTTCTTCAGAGCACATTAGCAAGTTCTCATGCACCTGTTATATCTCTTTTTGGCACCAATGGAGACTTCCAAGATGACCACACGTGCAGCAAAACCTCCCAGTGATAGCATTACACCGCTTGAATGGTAATCACATTCAGATGTAAAAAAGACATTTTCCAGTTTTGTGTTCAGGTTTCCCAAGTACACCCTGATTGTACACTCAAGTTTTTGGTTCTACACAATACAGTTGCCATCCGACAGCCTGCCCTTCTTGGCAAAAAATTCAACTCAAACTATTTAAAATATTGTCAAAAAATATTAAAGGCTGGAATACAAATTACAACTTGAGCAATACTCCAGAATTTAGTTGTGCCCAGAAAAAAAAAAAGAAAAAGAAAAAAGAAAGAATGAAGCACTCCCTGTGTACAAGATTCAAAGGATGATTATAAAAACCTTATGTGTTTAGTATTTAGTAATTTCTGTGACTCTTTATATACACCCCTTTTAATGTAGCAAGTAAACAGGAAGTTCCTGTTAGGAGCAGTGCAATGGAACTGAAAGGAGAATTGCTGAAACTGGCAACAGAAGCTCTACCGAGCTCCTTTCTTTCAGTTAAAAATCCAAGAAAAAGGAAAAGAGTAGAAAAACACGGAAAGTGTCATCTAGCAACCAAATATATTTTAAATTTGTTTTCCTTCCGTACATCTGACATTCGTTGCACAGTACTTACTCAGGGGCACTTGCTGAGCTCAGTCATCCCCCACGAGTGGTTCCCACTCCTACTGCTCTGTCAGCTCTTTTTCCACCCAAGTTTTGGCAAAGCTTGAGGTAGCTTCCAGATGAATCCAGCAGCAGCCAACACCAGTCTGGAGGGGGGACATCCCAACACTGACTGCCAGCCTTACCAAGGGAACCCAGCATGGGCTGGCAAGAATGACTCCTGAGACCTTCCCCTCTAAAAACACAGTACTGTGGAACTGGGGGATGAACAGCACTTACAGGTGCTCCTGGGTGTTCTTCTGACTGAGGGTGGTGAAGAAGCCAAGGAAGAATATAGAAAAAACTATGAGTATTAAAAAAGAAAAAAAGAATGGATTAGGTTGATGAGAAATTTGGAAAAAGAGTAGGATTTTGTGGCAGGATTCATGTAAAGAGAAAGGTGATAGACATCAGATGGGACTTGGCAGTGAAAAAGCTGGAAAAGACCTGTTTGCTGATGCCGTGGGACTAAATATTGCACTGATTTGGAATTTGGGGAGAAAGAATTTCTGGTAAAAAATCAGCTTATATAATGGCAAAGCATTCAGTGTCATGTTAATCAATGTGCTTGGGAGACAAGGCTACTAATCATCACAGGCAGTTGGTACAGGCTGCAGGGGGTCAGGGATAAAATAATCTGTCATGGACAAGGCTTACTGCTGATGTTATTACACTTGGGTTTTTAAAAAAATAATATCTGATATAGGGGATTTCTGGAGAGTTAACAATACCATCAGTGGAAACGGTACCAGAGTCCGGCCAGCCTCATAAATCCCCTGTTGGAGTCTGTCCTTGACAGTAATCCCCACAGGTGAAATCTTTTTTGCCGGCATTACTTTACCCAGTTTGCAAAGTCTTGCCCAAAAATAAAGAGTTGGGTTTCTGCATACATGCAGGTATTTATCTCAGGAAGAGGCTGAGCTCTGTCTGAAAGGGTGATTTCTGCAGAGACTAAGGTAAGCTGGTACCAGATCTTTGGGCTATAGGCTCAGTGGAGAAAGTTTTATTGCTAACTTCAGAAGAACAACTCTGTGGCAGGTATAAAATATCCAGGAAAAGAAGCAGCACCCCATAAACTCCTGAAGGAAATGTGACACTCAGAAACAGCATGAGAAAACCTGAATTTTTACTAAAGGTAAACCACTTAATTTACCAGAGAGAAGGAACACACTCTTGGGATGTTATTTTTCTTTTTTTTTTTTCTTCCTATAGCTGAGGTCCAGCTTTGGTTTTTCAAGTTTGAAAGGTAAGTGGGAGCATCAAACAGGTTGAACGAGGCCCTGTTTTCTTGCTACGGGAACATGGCCCTTTGCACTGAGATTGTAATACAATCCATCCTCTCTGGGACTGCAAATGCTACAGTGCAAAACTGTGTTTGAAAACCTCTTTTATCATTCATCGTCTCCAGACTGAAATCATTTTTGACAACCTCTGCAGAAAACAAGCAGCTTTCTGGCTACTGGCGAGCCGATTAAAGGGAGGAAACACATGTTCACTGTCAGACAGAGCCCCTGGAGAAAGCATTGACAACCTTTTAACCTCCTTTCCCAGTGAAAGTGCCCAAATGTTTCTCTGGAACAAAACCCCGGCATTGTTTTAAGCATCTTTTCATTTAATGCACTATATTTTTCAAGATACATTAGGAGTCAGAGGAATTTCATTTTACCGTGGAGGTTTCCCAATCAATTAAATTCCTATGCAAATGGTCATAGAAACAATTATTAAGAGGGAATTCCTTTTCATGAACTTTTTTGTTCTCTTTCTTAGTTTTTTCTTTTCTTCTTTTTCCTTTTTTTTTTTCTCCTTCACTGTCTAACCACAGTTTAAATACCAACACATTGAAAAGTTCACTAACCTCTACAGTGATTTCTCAAAACAAGCCAAAAAGCCACAGGAGTGAAATTTTCTGAGCAGTAGGAAGGCTGACTAGCAGACATTATTAGCACTTTGAGTATTCAAATCTGGCCATGGAAATTTTTGTGAGTTACAAGATGCTGAGGCAGAAAGCACCACACGTTACTGATATATTTGTTATCAAGGGAACTACTTTCCAGTGTATTTAATCATCAGCAATGGGGGAAAATAAATTTTCTTTTGAGAAGTAAAACAAGAATATTTTATTTTTTTTTAATGGAAAGTGCTTTCAGAGCGACTGGTCTGGCTTTCTTTGTAGTTATAAAAGTCCACTCTGAGGTTGTTTAACATTTAACCTTGCTATTTTTACCTTAATATCAGCAGCTGGAATAGTTCTGTCTGTTTTGATAAAACAAGACTTTTTTCCATGTTGCCTATTTGCTTTTACAGCTGAAAGGAACTGTTCCAGCTGAAGTAGGTAACTATAAAACTGCAGTGGGCTAAGCCGCCTGGGAGAAGAATAGATTATTTGATTAAATGTTCCTGCAAGTAACTGCACAAGGTACTGTCCAATAACACACAATATCTGCTAATGAAAGATAAAAGGCCGTGAGCTCTGCAGGTATGAAATCCCATGGGGATTGGCTTTTCCTTCTCCAAAGGCCTCATTCTAGCCATGCTCAACAGCTCTGCTACCACTTAACTTTTCCTGGTTTTTGCACGGATTATGACTTGGCTAATGATAGTTGTGGTGGGGAAAAATTTTCAAAGCTGGAGCTTGGCTTCTCCAGTGCCTCTCCAAAAGGACTTACACCATTTTATGCATTTTTTGTTTCATTTTTTCTTTCCTCAAAATACCCTTGCTCCAATAACATAGTTCAAAATGCAGCAGACAATTTTTATATGACAGCTTCATCTGCTTTTTCAGGCATGGCAGCTGCTCACAAAAACCCAGCTAGTTGGGTTTTTGCACTACTCTTCATCATGCAGGCAGTGTTTCAAGCTGACATGCTGGGACACATGGCACAGAAGATGCCCCTCCTGATGTTATTTCTGCTGAATTCCAAGTTGCCTGAACCTGCCTTAGGTAATGGGAAGAGGATGCGAACTGAGTTCCTGTTTTGCACAAGACTGGAAATCAATGGGGTTTGTACCTCTGATTGATTTAAATGCCTTTGGAAAAATGCCACCCATGGAGGGAAGATACATTTCAACTGAGCACCTTGAACCAGGCAGGTGGTCAAACAATCACCACTTTATTGGGACCCACTCCTGTCCTACACTAGCGACATTCCTATCTAATGCATCTCACACAGTTACAGGAAGCAATCTCATTCATACTTTAAATAAAACAATGGCTTTAAAGGAAAAATTTTCTCTCAGAACGGAGTTATAAAAGCAAAAGAAGCAATTCCTTAATGTTTTTCCTTCCCAGGAGATGCCTATTTTACTTCCCTCTCACATCCAAGAGATTCACAGCAGGACATGACCATTAAAAATGCCACATATTTCACCTTCTTCTCCAGTCCAAAAGGGGGCCCTCCCCTCTTTTAAACCAGGGACTAAGAAAATCAGTTCCCATCCAGCAATTTGTGAAATCTTTCAGTGCAGAAGCCAGAAATATTTGCAGAAGTGTCAAGAAATAAATCTGAACAAATATAGTCAAAAATGCAACACAACAATAAATAGTAATAGCCCTTAACATTTTTTAGCACAGGACCATGACACGCTTCCTTAACAAGGTAAATGCTGTTATGCCAATTTTATAAGTGGGAAAGCAGGGATCGGGCAGTTGAAGAATAGCCTGAAGACAGCCAGTTGGTTGCAGGGCTGGAAATGGATCCCAGACCCTCCTCGTCTCCCTCATCCCACGTTCCACACCTCCCACACCATGCACAGCTTGCACGCAACAGCCCCATGCAATTTAAGTTTGGGGGGAACACAACTTTGTCCTGGCTGAGCTGTTTATCACAGGCTATGAAATGCCATGGATAAAGTTACCCTTGTAGTAAACTCTGCTAATTGCGTTCAGCCAAAATCACATGCTTAGCTACAGAGAGATGCAGAAAATCACAGTTTACCCACTGCTAATTTAGGCATATGTAGTTGTCTCTTTTCTGTGCGGAAAACTCCAAGAAGGTGAGTTTAAGGGCTTTTTATTTACCCACTATGCTTCTATTATAGAAAATTATTTTCTAGTAAACAGCCTTCTTAATTTGAAGACACAAAGAGCTACCTTTTATATTGGCAGTTTTTTCAGCAGTTATTTATTCCAGGAGCACCTACATTTCCAATTTACATTTGTCTCATTTCAGCTTCCTGATACCGGTTTTGTTTTGCATCATTTATCCACCAAATTAAACAATTTTGTATTGCTTGGTACTTTCTTCCCCTGAGAGCTTCTTCAAGTCAAGACACCTTTCAATTTTCTTTTCTGCAACAATGAGCAGAGGAGTTCTCTCATCTCTACCACCTTTAGGGGTTTCCTACAGCCATTTGCTGCACTCTCACACGTGAACATCCTCAAAAGTGGAAACTTAAACTGAATGTCCTGTCAGGAGTCTCAGCAATGCAAAGTATCAGTAAATGCAGCTCCTCTCTTTCACTTCCATTTAAATATCCAAAGATGGTGGCAGCAACTGCTGCTAACACCATCATACTGGGGCTTTGCTTGAGTGTTATAACCTCTAAATGTTTTCTGGGAACTAAAGCTTCCCCAAGGCAGCTCTATTCTTTTGGCATGAAAATACATTTGCAAACGTTTTAATTGGTGTAGGTTAGTGAGAGACAAAGCCTGCTCTAAATGATTTCTCTTCCTCATTATTTACTAGTGTAAATATAGAAATAATTCACTGTTATTACCTCATTATTATTTACCAACATAAGTTTATAAATAATTCAGTGATATTCATATTATTATTATGCATAATACCATGAATTATAGGAATAAAAAAAAATCACAGTGGTTACCATTAAAAAGTCAACATTAATCAACTTTTGCTTCAAAGTTCTGTAAGAGATAGTGTAAACAGCTCTGTCCTCAGAATAGGAAATAAGTGTGGGACCTCAGATACCACAGTATGGTAACAGTTGGCAGATGGTTCTTCTAAAATGGTAACCACTGCAACTAGAAGTGTAACTGGAAAACACATCTTATAATGTTTGTTTAGAAAAAGGGAAAGCCACAGTTATTTAGCACTCACCTAAACTATCACTTGCAATACTTTCAAACAAATCTGTCCAGAGAGATTGCTCAAAATGACATCAAATACATTTCTGAAAACTTCTGTAGAGCTGATTGAAAAATTTCTGTCAAAAGCTTTTGTTTGGATGGTAAATGGGTTTTGGGGAGGGAATAGACCAAATTTAGAGTTTGTTTGGGTTTGTTTTTTTTTAATGTTAGACTTTTAAAATAAATACCACTAGTTTAAGAGGCAGAGCTACACATACACACACACACACACAAAAGACAGAAAGAGAGCCTGTTTTTCTTTATGCTAGTTTTGTAAATATTGATAGTTTTGCAAATAACTGCAATATCATGCCCCAAAGCTTTAGGCTGCTGTTTTAGTACCAGGAATATCATACAGCAAAGGTAAACAATCATATTTCTTCCCTGTACTAAATTCACTTGTCCCACAAGGCTGCTTAAAATTCAAGTTTAATGCTTTGACTCTGGGAGGGGACACTAAACATTAGTGACTACTTCTTCCCTTTTCACTCCTATGTCTAGATTTTAAAACAAGCAATTCCTTCAGTTGTTGTGGTCAAACAGCTTTGTCTCTCCTAAAGCTATTGTGAAGCATCTTCCAAACTCCAACTACATTGAAAGTAACTTGTATTTGACATTTGGGTCACTTCTGTCAAATTATTTGGCTGTAAGTCCATCCCTATGGATCATATTGCCATCACAGCGGAAACACACACACTTTATATAAAGTCTTTACAAGACATTTGGGGAGAAGAGAAGAAAGAAAATTTCCACACTTCACAGAGGCATTAATAGTTGATGGAGTCAGGCTCTGCTTGGTGGTGCCAAGCAATAGGACAAAAGCAACGGGCAGAAACTGATGCACCAAAAGTTCCACCTTGGCATTAGGAAGAATTTTTTACTGTGTAGTGACCACACATGGAATAGATCACCCGAGGTGTGGAGTCTCCCTCATTGGAGATATTCCAGAAGCAGCTGGACACACTCCTTTGCCATGGGAGTGCTCTGGGATGACCCTGCAGGGAGGTCGATTCAGAAATTCTTCTATGGTCCCTTCCAATCTGATCCATTTTGTACATCATTAAAGGATGATCAATAACCTAGCAAGATCTTGATCTTTTACTCCTTCCAGGCCTTATTTTGGTTCAAAATTCAAATTCTGACAGCAAGAAAAACCACCTTCCAAATCAATAGGTCATATCTAGCATATATGAAGTCACACAACTACAAGTTATGGTTCCCCAAATATTGCAAGGTTCACCAAATCCCTCTAACTCATTTGCCTGTCACTATTGTAAGAACAGTGACTGAAGAGTTTAAGCCTGCAGTACCACATGATGGCTGATTGAAAAGGAAATGGTAGTTACACTTTTCAGCAGCAAATCAGGTAGGCATGCTCAAACTGCAGATATTACTTCCTGTTAGGGGCACAGGAGAAAAAAAAATAAAATCGGCATCCATAATTTCTTTCAGGAAAAACAAAATTGCCTATTCAGATGTTGCCAATGGATAAAGGAGATATTTCCAAGAGTGAAGACAATAAGTAAATAAGAAATAATTGGAAAAGCAGTTTCAAAAGATATAGAAATGTCTAAAATATCTTTTTCTTAAAAAATTAAATTCTAGTATAAGAAGGAAAACTTGGAACACCCACACATCTTGCGTCAAATTAATGGAATATTCTACAAGACAGAAAAAGGAGGCAATATCCCTCTCCTCATCTATTCCTCTCCTGTAGTTCATCCCTTTTTTTCTCACCATAGAGTGATGATCATACCAACTCCCTTATAACTCTCAATTTTGACAGAAAATTACACTTGCTATGCTAGACTACCCATGGTCTGAGAGTACCAGCACCCAGAAGTAAGGGAGATAAGAACTCTTCCATTTCACAAAGACTTCCTAAGTTGACAAGAGATTACAAAACATTTCATCAACATTCCATACACATCCAGCCAAATTATGTGTTTTTCCTCTGAATCCAGAAGTGCTGCAGCAGAAATCATTCAGTGCTTTCATCACTTGAGAATTTGTGCACAGTGATGCAATGGACATTGAAAACAATAAGACTCGCTTTTTTTGATGCACTTCATCAGAGAAGATGCAACAGTTCAAGGCGAAATATTATTATTTATTAGATGCACCAACTCTGTTTCCACAGGAAAACCTGGCACTCAGCTGTTTAGAGAGACAGCTTTCAGGTAGGATCAGCACAGCTCGAGGCTGGAATGACTGAACACCTTGAGGGCTTGATTCAAAACACAGCAGTGGCATTTATTTAACTGGGTTGTGATGAAGTCCTTTGCAAGTGGCACATGGGGACACCCACCTGTGCGTGTCTTACAGAATGTAAGTCTCACGTTAATTGTTTTAAATGCAGAACCCAAAGTCAGGAAAGAAAAAGACATCCTGCTGAGCTGGCCACTGGGCGTTTCATGGTCTTTGTGGAGTTATCAAGCCACCTTTCAATTTTTCTTTACATAGAAATGAATATAAGGGAGTTGTCCGATACCTAAAATTGCTTAATTACCTTAATTGCTTTGGGATTGTTTCTCACAGCCTGTATATAGAGCTTACTTGTTCCTCCCTAACTTAAAACTTGAAGAACAAGATGCAGAGTGTGGATTTTTCCTCTGGCTCTTACCAAGCCTTGCTACCAGTCATTTCTCCCACACCCCTGTAAAATATGGATTCTAAAGAAAATATTAAATTTCATGCAAATATCCATCCTAAAGAAACAAAACACCTATTGAAGTTTTTCTGATGAAACTGGCTTTCAAAACTCTTGATAACTGTCCAAGAGCAAGTAGTTCTTTTACTGTATTTCAACCTTGTTGTATCAGTCTATTTAGGAAAACTATATGGAAACAAGAAAATTGAACAAGAACCATCTTAAAGATCAGGAAAATGTTTTAGGTGTTTGGAGAAAATTCTGTCAATGCCTTCCTGCACTTAAACAGATCCTTACTTCCAGGCTTTCACTGTCTCCTCTCTCTCAGGTGTCTATACAATGTGTACCCTGATGCTGTCTCATTCTCAAACAAGCAAGATCTCAAATTCTGCTCCCCAGGCTGACTGCAAAATCCTCATAGAAAAGCCTGTCCACAAGATTTTCAGGATTATGCTGCAGGCACTAGGAATTCAAAGAGTTGGGAGAAGCCACAGAAATTAAATGACCAATTATTTTTTAGGTTCACCTCTCTTAAAAAAGACACCAAACCCAACATGCAGTTGCCTAAGAGCCTAAGAGCACATTCTTCCAAGTCTTGCCTCAAATTCAATACGTGTGGCAACTCATGAGTCATTAAAATGGAAAGGTTCCCTTTTGGCTTCAAGGGCAACTGGATCTGATTAAACATGCTGCCATGCCTCGACACAATGAGATGAGTGAAATATGCACCGTCAGCCCCAGCTCTGAATTTGCTTTCTCATAGCATGAGCCTCACCTGAACTGGAATACTTTATGTGCTAATAACATATTTGTTACAGCTATCCTGTGCAATGCTTAATTAAAGTGATATTTTGTTTCAGTTGAATGATCTCTGGCTGTTTTATTGTCATTTGACATTAAATTGCAATTTGCCATGCCACATTCATTTCTGCACATGTTGTCAATATGATTATAAAGGCGATGTTATTGACCAAGAGCATAATGCTTACTGAGTGCCTTGAGAAAATACTCAGATTTCTAAAGTTCTAAACATTCTCTTTATTTTTTTTTTTGTCGTTAAACCTGAATTGCTTTGGTTTCTTTAAAGCTCTTTGTTGCTGAATAACCCTGAGTGCTAACAGAATTTAATATTCAATTGTCATGCACGTCTCAGCTCTCACCACAGTGCACTGTGTTCAAACTCAGGTCAGCTTTTCCCATGCATTTATAGGTGTGCATTTGTGATATATTTAAAATGGGAAATACACATATCCATATATCTATGTCACGGCTCAGGTCACCACATGCACACAGGACATCAGATGTGATGCTGCCCCCTCCACAACTTCTCTGTCCCTTCCACAAGAGCCAGCAAAGGGAGAGCCTGGGATGGGGCACTCACCAGCATCAGCCCCCACTCTCCTCTCAGGTCTCACACATTGAATTTGGGCTCCCTGCTCCAGGCTATATGAATCATTTCTGCCATGAACTCATGACCAGTGTGCTGCTCTACCAGGACCATACGGCAGATAATGCTCAGCTACTTTGGTCTGTACGAGACCTGACATTTGCAAAGCTGCACTGAATTAAGGCAACACAGCACAAACTGCAGCAGGGTTCAGTGTGCGCTGGGAATAAAACACTTGGGTACTATTTCCTAAATTCGGAGGGGAAAATGCTAAATCCACGCTCTCTCCTATTTCACTCTGATTGAAGAGGTAAATAAAATAAAATAGGCTTACATGAAAATGTTGCCTGTATTACTGCCATGTTAATGCTGCTTTACCAGCAAGCTGAAAAAACTTGTTGTACGTATTTTTTTATTTTTATTTTTTCTATTTTCTGCCTTGATTTTGGATAACTGGAATTGAGTTAGTGAGTTTTCTTCAACAAGTTTCAGCATACTCTGCTTCCTTTGGGTTAAGATCAATTTCAGCTCTATTTTCCAAGTTTATTGATCTTAAATACAGTATCTCATAATAGTATTCTTATCACAGAAATATTCCTGTAACAGCCCAAAAAAATAACGAACCAAAAATTACTAAGTTGGATGTAGCAGGTTACTGTTTCACTATTGCAAATCCAAATGTGATGGCAAATAAGAACATCCCAATGCTGTACAGGAAAACATACGCATGGTCTGGTCTATCAGTTACAGTAAGGTCATCATTAGTTACTCTTTTAATGGCTCATTTAATTAAATACGGAGCTATTGTCTTGCAATTATGTGTATCAAATGGAATAAATACTCAAGTTCAATTAGGGATGTATTTTTTACTGGAATGGGTTTAATAAAGTTGCTGTGTTGCCACAAATTACTAATAATGAATATACTTTTCTGACAATGACAAAATAAGTATTCTCACAGAAGTGGCTGGTATGTGTAATTCGATGAGTTCACTTAAATAGTTCGATTCTGGATCAAAAAAGCAAATTATACTCACTTGAATAGTTCGACTGCGGATCAAAAAAGTAAATTATATAAGTGGATACTGCAAGGCAGAAACATGTGGACACAGCTGTAGTGTCATGTGTCACAGCTTTGCTCCGTGCCAGCTGGCATCGGCACAAAGGCAGACCAAGCCAAACAATTCCTGTTATTCATAACAGCAAATGTGCATTCAAAACACACAGTGAAGGCTTTATAAAATAACTTGGTATTCAAATGGATCCACACTGTGGAATTGTTTTTTAATCACACATTGCTCTGCGCCACGCCAATATGCCAAATTGTCCTTGTAGCCCAGAAGTTTTTGTCTATACCCAAAACAGTGCAAATGCAGGTCTTGGCCCGCATATCTGTGGGATATTGGTGCTCAGAGTTTGTAGCCTTCCTTGTGCTCTCAGTAAATAGATGTGCACCCTCAGCGCATTAAATATTCAGGCTTTCAATTAACAAGGGTGCACAACATGCACATTTGTGCCTATATTATAATCAGAACTTCCCTAGCATAGAAAATCACACCATTAAGAAGTCTAGCTAGTGAGAAAGCAAGCAGTTAGGATAGTTTCACAGACAAACTCCTTCTAGACTGCATTTATATTTAGAACTTAAATATGAAATGCAAGAGGTATTCACTGTACTCCTCTAAAAGGGAAACTCTTCCAAGTATGCAAATAGGCTCAGCATATCTAACCTCAATGGGGACTTCATAAAATATGCCCTACTGATGGGAAAAAAAAAAAAAAAAGGAAAAAAAGGAAAGGGGAGCTTAGTTCAACTCTTTTCATTGCTATTGAGACAACTTTACTTGAAAAAACATCTCCCCCAGCCTCTTTCTCTTTCCCAGGGATCCAGACCAACTTTATCATTGCAGGATCCAGCCTTATTTTAGCATATCTAAAGATTCATCATACGAATCAAATGAATGCTGATTACAGAATGTTATGCCCAATATCATGCAAAAATAGGAATCCTCAATAAAATCAGCTTCAGTTTCTCAGAAGGTGTGTGTCAACATCGCCACTCTGAAGCGCATGGCAACCTGCTAACATACACCAGGTAACAATCTGTGAAAAAGCTGAGAGTTTAAATATAGCCAAACTTGAAATAATATTGTGTCACTTCGAAATCCCCCCTTCTTTGAGAAAAATAATAGACCTCAGCCCTGCGGGGCAGGCCCCTTGGTTTCTCCTACAAAAGCCACCAAGTACTTTATCTCAGCAGTGCCAGAAGAGAGGGAAGGGGGCTGGGAGCAGACAGTGCTCTCAGAGGAAATGAGGGAAGCTGTGTTCCAAGGAAAGGGAATATTTGGATCTCTGATCACAACACTGTGCAGCCTTGCACTGATTACAACTTGCTGCTGGCTGCAGGAGCTTTGTGCGTGCTCAAGGCCATCTCCCCAGGTCGGATTTGTTTAGCTGGAAAAGAAATAATGAACTTTCCACATAAACAGACCAATGCAAAAGGCTCAGCAGTAACACCTCTTTTTTCACCTTCCCCACCCGCTGGCTCCACGTTGTAGATAACTGGGTGCAGCTTCTGCTGAGATGGGCTCAGGGAGGTCTACAGGAGTACTCTCCACCTTCCTGAGGATCTGGCCCCTTGGTTTTTTCAAAACCAGGCTTTTCTCCACTCCAAGAACAAGAGACCTCCTTTGCCAGAAAACATTAAAAAAGGGCTGCACACTGAGGCGATGGGGAGGGATGACATAGCTTCTACAGTACCTTGTTTACTGTAGCTACTCTTTAATGTCTGGTGCCTAAGATTTGCCAAGCACATTCCAGTTTTTCCCCTTTGGAAAGAGAGGTGAAGAAAATCACACCAACACATTCTATTCTATGCCTCCTTTACAGTCTGTGTACTTGAAAAGTAGCCTTTTTCCCATCTTCAGAGTGTAATTGGTATTCGGGTTAATAGATACCAGACATCTCCTATCAGGCAACATGGTTTAAATAGGCACATCATTAACATGGATTACTTAGGCCATGTCTCCTATTGAATTAGTGGTCTGCAGGCCAGCTCCAGGGAAGGGGTTGGGGGCCTGTATGCCGGGTATTGGGACATCTAAACTTTGGCCCCAACCTCAAAAGAAAGTGTGAAACGCCTTGGAAAAAATCCCAGCTCTTAGGCTATAACTGACATTAAAAGCAAAGCTCCTGTAGACATCCAGGGGACCATTCCACCCAAAACTACAACAGCAACACAGCAAAATCAAGCAGGAGATTTTAAAAGGACTTCGGGATTTCAGTTTAACCCCTTGCCAGCTAATGCTGCTGCCAGCAGGAAGCAAGAGAGGTAGGCATCTGTCCCTTTGGAAGTTCCACTCCCCTTTTAGTTGTGCAAATCTTTTACAGGGTGTTTTCAAAAAATGGATCTGAAATGTCAGGTGAATGATTGAACCAGACAGACAGAGTGGGTACATTTAAAAGATGTCTGCAGATGTTTCCAAAGCCTTTAGTGGTGAGTGGCACAATCTTGTGTGGCTGAGCAGGCAAAACTGGGTGTCTGGTGCTCCTCCTTTTTGCAGGAGAAGAAATAGGACATGGTACCAGCAAGGAGAGGTGGTCATCATGCATCCCTTTACCAGTGTTAAAGACTTTAGATATTCATAAAATAAGGAAGGGTATCCTTTAACTATATTGTTCTTTTCTTTAAATATTTTTTTTCATAATATTACTTAAATTTACATTAAACTCAGTAAGAAAGTTAACTGAGTTCCATGTGAAGCACCAGTGCTTGGGGTGTTTTTCGTACACATATAATCACAGATGAAACGTGCCCTATCCTAGTGATGCTGTTCAGCCTTCTGGTTTCTGCTTAGAATTAGTGATGAGCAAGTTAAAAAGCAGAATATGAAGCAGGGAACATGTAGTTGTTATCAGCTAATCTATCAAATCCACAAAAGCTGGGACCAATGCCCCATGTAAGGGAACCAGAAGCAGATATTTCAAGCATATTACTGCACATCAAGCCCTGGCTGAAACTCCTGCTGAGACTGTTTATGACAGCATAATCCTACCCAAAAAGTGCTAATATAAAAGCCTACTTTTTTTATTTGGCCGTGATCTGGATAGCAAAATTAGACTGACTGCACTGATAGCAATACCTACTTAATGGGGGGGGACAAATAAAAAAGGCAATACAATCTTGAAAATGCCCTGTGTTTCCTTTTTTCCCCTCCATATTCTACTGTAATAGCTTTACTGAGCTGTGAAAAAAAAACAAACAAAACATCTCTGGAATAAAGACATATTGTTACAGCCTCCGAAATGGCAAATAAATGCTTGTACAATGTGCTTAATGTGACACAAAGTCTTTGCAGGGATGGAGCCACAATCCTGAGATGGATCCATGCTGCTTACAAGTCTTGCTCAGCTTGTGGACCAGGCTGTACCAAGCTCAAGTCCACTGCCCTGCTGTGGTCACCAAAACCATCTTTGGATCTCAGTAATTTCATGGGGTGTGCAACACTGAGAATGGAGAGAAAAGAGAAGCAGAAATTCTGTTTCCTTCCCCCCACTGTTAAGGAGGAAAAGTGCACAGAAAGAAGGGGATGTTTCTCCCCCTCATTACCTAAATGAACAAGATGACAACTTGAGTGGAGGTCTCTGTTGGGAAAGTGTAGATTTAAACTCAGATCAGCACAGTCATGACATCAGCTTTGAGTCTCCTTTTTGAAGACAGGGGATTTTATTTGATTTTAAATAGATCCAGAAAATCAACACCAAAACAAACAAACAAACAATCCTCTGAAGTTTTTGGACAATTTCCGGGTGCTTATTTTCTAAGTAGAACCTATTCTTGCTTAAACAGGCTCATCTCCAAAGGTCTGAGTTACACAGTTAAGGTGGAGCAGAACCTTCAAGTGGCTGCAGAGGTATGGAGTACCTGAATTTGACTGGCCTCATGTCCCAAAAGATGCTGTATGCAGTTTGGATTTAGATCCTGTAGATTTACGTATTTAAGGAGCTAACATAGGAAAAGCCTTAAGGAAGATAATTGCTTCTAATTGGGTGATGTTTTCAAGGCTTTTCAAGAGTCTTGGTTCATTTGGATTGGTTGTATAACTAGCACAGAGTGTTTCTGAGTGCTACAGAAGACGTGGCAGGCACAGGGACCCAGCTGTGATGAGCTCAAAAGAAGGCAAAACAACAAAAATACCTATTATTTGATAATTTCTTTCCTTTACTTTTGTGGCATTTGCCCTTCAGATTACTTGCCTGGCTCTGAAGAAACCATCTGGGGCTGCAGGAGGGATAGAGGAGGATAGGAACCTCAGTAGCCCCCTCCCCACAGGTGCTGCTCTACCAAGCAGCCTGATAGCTCCAACTGACTGCACTTTATTAACTCCAATCTCCCATCCCTTTTTTCAGCATCACCTTTCTCACCCTAGTTTCCCTAATCCCAGGGAACAGTCTAAAGAGCATCACCAAAACATGATAAAATCTTCAATTAGTAAATTAACTTTCTGCATGTAGACAGTCTTGATATATTAAACCATTTCTCCCATTAGTCTTGCCAGCTTTTATTGAAAACCAGAGTGTGTCTACAAGTCTATACTTGTATACGGTCACACAAATTTGTCTATAGTTGTCTGCTAAGAAGTAACACGAGATAAATCTAGATGAATTCCAATAAAACTGTCTTGTTGCAGTTTGTTCTGTTTTACATAGTTGCAAAATTTTCTCTCCTCAGAAGTCTTCTAGAGGAGGTTGAGATTTTACTTATGACTCAAAAATGTGTTTTAATAAGACTAAAAAGAAAGAATTGACCAGCAATTTCTGCAGCAGTTGATATTTAGGGCATCCAAGACTTCATACGTGTTGATTTCAAAGAGAACAGATGCCCTGGCATTTTAGCAAAGATTTTGCCTGAAGCTGAGTCCCTAAAATCATTAGTCAACATCCAGAACAGAGAACAGGATTTTGCTTTGGAAAGATGGACTCATAAAAACACCTAAACAAGTTGAGCCTGAGGTGGTCAAGACATCAGTGAAAACCTCTGAATAAGCAATGAAAGATTTCTACACATTTAGTTTGGGGGCAGGACAACAAAAGCTCTCAAACCCCCTTGTTGCCAGGTCTGACCGAAAGCCAACCCAACAGCTCCTACACGTGCAGTCTCTATGAAGCCCCTCTGCTTTATCTGGGTTTGCTCACTCCCCACCAACACGTGCCAGGAGGGAATCCCATCCCACAGCCTCCTTCCCCGGGAGTAAATTGAGGTCCGACAGCCAGTGAGGTCACCCCCAGTCTCGCCAAAGCCTGTATACCATTACAATGAAGTAATAATGTATTTATAACACACCTAACCACTGATGGCTTCTATTCCTGTTGAGGCTCTTTTTATTTTTTTTCTTCCCTTGCATTTGCACAGATGTTTTTTGAGAGCTGGTCTCCAGAAAGAGCCTTGCAGAAAACAAGCTATGTCTGTTGATTCTGGCTGGGTTTTATAACGATAGTTGTTAGCACGCAGGATTTATGTTTCAAATATAATTTTAATTTCTTGGGCTGCATTTTTTACCACAAAATGTTAATTCAATGGTGCACTATAAATGCTGCAGCTCCTTTATAAAAATGTAGGACAAGCTGTTTCTGAGGAAGTACTCTGAGAGTCTGATTCATAGAAATACGACTCACATACATTTTCCATGGAATTTGCTCTGAAATATGTGTGGAATACATTCTACAATAAATTATGTACTTTTGTGATTCATTAAATCCTCTCCCTGCTCACAAGTAGTAAGCTCTTCATTATACACAGAAAAAGTGCAATCAGTCCAAACCAGCAACATTCATATCATATGTGGTGGATGCTTTGTTTTTGATCTTTAAAAAAAAAAATCTGTAAAGGCATTTAGAGAAAGCACATAAATTAAGCTGGCATCCAGCTTTAATTTACACTAAAGCAAATTAAGGATATCTACACCCATAATTACTTCCATGTTCAATGGAAGGAGTTAGGGCTCAGAATGACTCTCGCAAAAATCAGAGGGATTATTAGGAATGGATGACTACCGAAAAAGACATTTCTAGGAATAACTCCTCTCATGTTATTTTTCTTTTTATCACTTTGTCCCAGCAGTGATATCCCTCCTTTTGTACTGCCTACCAACATGCAGGTACCTGTGAGGTGGTTTCACTGGCATGCACCTTCCTGAACAGAGAGATTGGAGGTGTCACCTGTGACATTATTCATGTGCCATTTCAGCTCACACAGTGCACATCAAAAGCACTTACCAGACAGCTGAGTAGGGAGCAGGAAAAAATATAATGTGTGTTTATGTGGTTGATGACATTTAAATAATTTTAACCAACTAGCTTGGCTAGCAAAGACCCAGATATCGACCTGCTCACAATCACTTCCACGGGATAAATTACCCTCTTTGCCCTTCCTAGGATTCCAGATACATTGAAAATAGATACTTCTGCACTCAGACTTCAGCTTTCACTTATTCTTCCCGTTTGCCAATAAAGCCATTTTTCTTAAATGCCAGTATCACCAAAGCTTAGCTAAACCATCTTTCCTCTTGCTGTGAGTTACATATCTGAAATATTCCTTTTCTGCCTTTCTACACCCTGCTGCCATTTGTCTCCAAGAACATCACAGGAAGCAGCCTTACAGTGGAGGCCCCTGTTGGTGCTGCCCCTGGGCACTGGCCAGGGGAAACTCAGGATCTGGACCTGGGATTCCACCATGTGCTCTGAGTTCTGTCTGCAGCAGTAAGACAAAAGGGAAAGAGGGAGGAGTGGACAGCGTGGCTTCTATTTTGAAGGCAAGAACTAGACTGGAAGTACCCCATAATCACACACTCTGTACTGAAAGCCAAGATGCATTCTCTCTGCACAAAGGAAAATAAGAAATATAATTTCACCATTCTTTTTAAATGTCATGTCCCAGCATATCAAACTCATTTCATCTTCAGATCATCCCACCATGCTCCGTTAGCTACCAGAAGATGCGAGCCAGTGTTGCCACCACAACAAACTCCCAGTACAACCATATAATTTCAATTCTTCACACATTTTCTTCCCGTGCACACAATGCCTTTGGTAGCTCAGTAAAAGTCTCCTCTCTCCAGTCCACTGCCACGGGCTACCAGGCTGAAACAAAGCTCAGTTTCAAAGCTGAAGCATAATGACCAAGCGGGAGGGAAAGAATAAAAGAAATAATCGGCGGTAGCTGCGCCTGTGTCTCCAGAGGTTCTCCTGGCTGAGGACTCAGCCCAGGGTGGGCCATCAGCTCTGCTGCCTGCCTTCCCCATCCTGCTTGGATGTGTGGTATTGAAATGCCTTGAAGAGCCTCATGGCAAAGCAAGGCAGGCTGCCAACCTGAAAAATGTCAACATGTGAAAACCTCAAGGCCCCTGCAGCGGAGTTTTCTTTTGTCCCATTTTTCCTCTGCTAATACAGGTTGGGAAACAGGCTGGCTGAGTGAAAGATATTCAGGGCAGGAATAATCTTTTGTTGTTGTTCCAGGCTGAACCCAGCGTATTGGGGTCATGATGCCCATGATATGAACGTTTGCACGAAAATAAGCAGGAGTCATAAAAATAGCAAACAGCACCAGATATGAGATCTCTGACAGGGTAAGGAGGGCTAGCAGTATCCCTGACAAATAATCTCTACTGGGTAAAAAACAACCAGTTAGTTTCCTGAATGGCATGGAGAAATAATGTCTAGATGAAGAAGGGGTTCAGTAGTCAGACTGTAAAAGTACTTATAAATAGTGATCTAACAGAATAAAAAGTGCACAAGGAGAAAAGGGGCAGCAAGAGGATGAGAGAAGGAACATTTTTCCTCCTCCTATTTTTCCCCTCTGGAATGAATTTCAATCCAAGAAATCTTTCAGCCAGCTCTCCTTTCCCTTGTGAGTCTGGGCCTGACTTTTGACTCTCCACACCTTCTTGCCTAGTCATTTGCAATCATATGAAGCCAAGCCAGAGATAAATAAAAATGCTCTCAAATTTGGCAGCACTTTACACCTCTGTGGTTAATGCAAAACAGAGCTGCAAAGTTGGCCTTTTTTTTTTTCTTGTGAGAAAAACACACATATCTCACCAGTGTAACCATCTGTTGTGTATCTCACTCAGAAAAAAAAAAGATGGCTAATAAGGAATGTCACTACTCTGAAAAGGGTAAAAATGGTCTCAAAGAACATCAAATTGACAACTAGAGTCACCAGCCAGTGCGGCGGAGGTGTCTGTAGGATTTCTTCTCTTCTCCCACTGTCCTGTCACAGGAGACATCCATAGGAGGTCAGACCTTGGAAATCATGACCAGCAGCTGACCATAAGGACTATTAATCCCCTAAATAGGTTTCAAGACATGAAGTCATAACTGTGGTGTTGTATTTGGGGTTTGTTACCCCTGCCCTCCCCCTTCTCATTGGTTGGGCAGGTACTGATAGTGGTTTTTGGCTACATGTTTTCCTGTTTGGATGTACCCAGAGAGCTGCAGTGATCTTGGAGCTAACGCTGATCAGTAGCCCTGGGCGGTCATGGCAACAGGGCAGGATTGTGTGGGCTTCCCAAAGGAGCTGCTTCCACTGTCCTAAAACAAACCTTAAATTCAGGCTGACCAAATAGGGTTTTGTCATTTGTGCAGGGCCTATTGAGTGCAGGGGCTGTGTGAGAAGACACAGCTTCTGACTCCACATCAGAGCTTATACTTTAAAAATTAAAAGAGTGCGGGTAAAAAAGAGCCCTTTATAAAAGTACCTGGAAATATTATGGGCCATGAGCCTTCATTTCTGATTCAATCTTGGAGTAGTGGGTCCAAACAAGGCCACTCTTCCTCTATTTTTCCTGTCTCCTCTGCCCACCCATCATTTCACCCCTCTCAGAATTCTGCACAATAAAATGAATTATAAAAATAAAATGTAACAAAACTAAACCTTTTTTTTGTCAACACTAAATTGAAAAGACTGGTTTGAGTTTCTACATTTCCTGAGTACTTACAGGCACCTGCAGAAAAGCATAAGGACTGGCAGAACATGGAACACACTATCCTGAAGTAAGTGCATCACAATAAAACGTATTTTCATATTGCAGCTTTCACAAGCGATTACCACAAAGTGCTTTACAAGGATAAGTAAGTAGAATTTTGAGCACAAAGTTATAAGAGAATGAGAGATTCATTAGTATACTCCTGAAAAATGAAAATTTGGAGGAGAAAAGAAAGGAAAAATTCTCTATCAACCTGACCTAGATTTAAGTGTTTGTTTCTTGCAAAAACAATAATCATATTTGGTTTGAAAATGCCATTAGATCTGAAAAAAAAATTCTTGCTGTAGACACTTGTAAGAAAAATCAAACAACCTAGAGGGTTGGATTTTTCACACCACTGCTGCTGGATTTTTCCATAGTTCAATGAGTAGAGGGATGATGCTTAACCTTTCTATAATCCAAGGTCCTAGTAACATTTCATATGAAACCAAGTAGAGACCGATTTTCTCCCCATTAATTCCTTTTTCATTTGCTACTTCTTTGCAGATTTGTACAAATAGATTTAAAATAGATTACAACAATTTCATGGAGCATAGCTTGTTCCATACAGCCTCTAAACCCCAAATGGGACATCTTCTCAGAAGGGGGAGAATGAAACAGCCTAGGGATTTAAGCTATTCACCCAGGAACAAACTACACATTCAAACCCTGCCATTAGTCTGCTAGAACAGGGTTTTGATCCCAATGTCTCCCACATTCTTGCAAAAAATATTTCGACCCATCAAACTTTAGACAGGGTTGCCATAAATTTCTGTTGCTAGGATTGTCCCATTTTGACCCATGATTAAACATCCATGGAGTAAGGAAGAGATGTGTTTATGGAGGTGGCCACTTATGTGCATTTAGGTCCCTTCAACAAGTCTAAGACAAGTGCTGTGAGCTGCAGTCAACCTTTCATTTTCCCTTTTTATTTAAAATACCTAGTCTAAATTTTGTTTATTTTCTGGCAAGATGGAATGAAATTCTTAAGTCTTTTCAGAGAAACAGAAATGTCACTAATTAGTCCTCAGTGTTTGAAAGGAGTTCAGTTGAGTCTGTTTGGTACTACAGAAAAGCAATTGGACCATAAGGTGAGGCAACCCAAGACATTCTTACTGGCCCAGGCCAAGTTGAAGGAATGCTAAGGAAAAAAAGGTGGAAGAGGTAAATTTTGGGCGAATACAAGATAAAGATACAAAACGAGGTGGGGACTCTGCATCAAGACAGATTGAATTGGATGGAGAAACCACAGGGAGCAGGGAACTTCCAACAAAGCCACTCAGGATGAGAGAACCTGTTCAACCAGTCAATGCTTCCAAAGGGAAACAGATGTTTTCTTTGGTTTAATGCAGAAAGTCAGGAGAAAAATTGAGATTTTTCTCCTATTGTGTACCTTGCTCCATAAAGCAGCAAAGGCTCCCAAATATTTATGAGAAGGGAAAGACTTCCCCAAGATGTGGGTTGGGAAATGTGACAGGGGCCAGGTGTGGGAGCAACTGCACCATCTCTGAAGATGCTGCATTTAACAAGTCCCCTCTTCAACTCTCAAGGAACTCCTTGAGTCCTTCCCCAGTCATGCTTCTTCATGTCACCCTCTGGCTGCCAACCAGCCACGATGGAGGTTTCTGGGATGACAGGAGAAGCCAGGGTTCCACAGGGTTTTGGGGGAACGGGGCCATGGCCCCACCAGTTCTGCCATTAATCCACCCCTGGGCAGAAGTGACAAGGGCTGAGCCTGACATAAAAATTCCATTTGCTGGATGAACTGGTAAATGGACTTCGTCATGTCCATGGGACACTTCAGCAGAGCTGCTTTTCCCTCTCTCAGGTTCTGCCTAAAGCCTAGAAATTCCCTTAAATACACTCACAGACAAAATATCCATGGGGAAACTGTGATGGGTGGCAGATTAAGTTTTAGGCAAGCTGGCTGGTAACACAGCAAGCACAGAGCAATACCACAGCTACCATAGCCTATAAAGGGCCACAGGTCCTTTCTAGGGACAAAAACTTCATAAAATCTACCACACAACTAAAAAGAGTGGAAATTTTGTTTAAAAAAAATACAGAGGAGAAAGTTAAAGATTCCTCTACAGCATGAGAAGAAGCATGAGTCAGGAATGTTCAATGCATTGGACAGTCAAATGATAGATTGCCATGGAATACCAACTGAAAGCCTATTGCCAAACAGATTAAAAAAAAAAAAAAAAAGAAAATTGAAGAGCTTAAGGAGAAAAAGGAAAGGAAGAAGCCATTCTGCAAGCTGTAATGAGAAATCATTTTGGTTTCACCAAGTGTTTTAATTTCCTGACAAACAGGGAATTGAATAATTTTGTGCTGATCTTGTGGTTGTACGAAATGTCCAACATCCCTAAAAGGAGAATTTTCTCATGTGATGCTGAGCTAGGCTTTGGTGAACATGAATTCAGTGGGAAAAAGATGTTGTACTGTCAAAGGATTTCACAGTCTAGACCTTACAAGGTATTTAACTGAGCAGCTCAGTTTTGAGTGCTTCCCAGTTCTGTAATTCTTCTTTTCTCTACCTGATTTTTTCCCCCAAGTACTGAAGACTCAAGAACAACCAAATAAATGTAGATGAGTGAAAAAGTACTTCCCATGGAATCGTTATATCAGGATTGCATATCATCACTCGTATTAAATAGAGAGATAAAGACTGAGGCACTGTACATAGAAAATGAGTATCAGTCTCTTGTGCAACAACAAACACCTCACAGTATAAGACCAAAATGCAAACATGAGAGGCTCTTCCAGGTTAAATGGCTCTACTGCTCCTTTTCTACGTTTATAGTCAATAACCATCACCAGGCTTTACTTCAGAAAGTTCTTCAGTAAAAGGACAGATTTTGCATCCTACAAACTGTATGGAATTAAATGTTAAGTATTTGGCTTAATTAATTTATGCAACTGCCCCTGATGCATATACATGCAAAAGTGATCGCCAGCAATTGAGACATACGAGCCCAACAGTGACACAAAACACCCTTACAATCAGAGCAGCAGCTTTTAAATAAAAACAAAATGTAAAAAATGTCCGCTCTTATCAGAAAACAATTATCTCCTCTAAAGAAAGTCATAAAAGGATAAAAGTATAGCAATATAGTTTTTCTAGAGTGAATGAATATCTTTTCAAAGTGGGTTCCACAGAACAAATCCCATTTAGGACAAGAGGACAAGTCCTAAGCTGCACCATGAGAGGTTTAGGTTGGACATTGTGAGGAATTCCTTCACAAAATGGGTCATTGGACATTGGAATGGGCTGCCCAGAGAGGTGGTGGAGTCACTGTCCCTGGAGGTGGTTAAGGGAAGACTGGAGGTGCCACTCAGTACCATGGTCTGGTTGACACTGTGGTGTCCTGTCATGGGTTGGACTTGACCTCAGAGGTATTTTCCAACCTTATAGATTCTATGATTCTGTGATTATTCTTATTGGTTTCCAGATGTTTTTGCCTGCTGCTACCTGCGCTATGCCAACAATTGCCAAAAAAAGCAGGAGAATTGAAAAATTCACAAAAAAGGTTCATCAAACTTGTCTTTGGTTTACTTTGTGACTTTTGTGGAGGGTTGCGACCAAGCACAAGAGCATGGTCATTCCTGGGGTATATTTTTGTCATAAAACCATAAATAAATAAAAAAAATGTCACCAAACACACATTGTTGGTTTTATTCTGTTTTCAAATAATCCAACCTTGTTTTCAGGTGTGAAAATACATCCTGTATACAAACTCAGACTGGGGAAAACCTCCTGAAGCAAATGGCCCAGAATTTCTGCAGTCTGAATAACTAAGCAGTGTGGATCCAGGAGCTGCCACACTGCACAAGAGCAGAGCTGGGTGACAGTACCTACATCAGGCACTGAGAGATGTAGGACATTTGACTACTGGGGATTAATCAAAGCCTACTGACAAACCACAGACGTTAGTGATTGTGTACGTGTGGGGGAAATCAGTTGAAGCTATACTTATGTCTCTGCCTCATGTCATGCTTCACATTGAGACCACGGTGTGAATCCCACAGAGATTCCTCACCGGTGCCCAAACAGCAATGGGATTGCAGAGTCCAATCCCCTCTTGAACCATAGCAGGTGCCTAGACATGGCTCCTTTCCCATCATATATGGAAAATCAGCATTATGCTGCTTCTAACAGACATCCAGTGAATGCACAAGGTGCCTGAGCTAGGGAAAGGTAGAGTCTGCTTACAGATATTACTAAGATTCTTTAACTTTCACAGGATAGGTTTCCATGATGTCATGCAGTTAGTGAATCTATTCAGATTTGGATATAATTCTTATTGCATTAGTAATAGCATCAGTAGTATCCTATAAAAGGAATTTGAGGCGTTTGCAGAGGACTGTCTTCAATAGTAAATATATGTGTTGATTCTTCACCTGGAAGAAATCTGTGCGGTTTCCTGTAAATGTACCGATTTCCTAGCATAGGATCAACCCCCTAGGTTTCAAAGAAAGATTTTTTTGAAGACTGCTAACAAACCAGAAAAATACTATCTGAAATAATTATAGCCTTTGTGTTAGCTTTCAGAGTTTAGCCTTATTACATAGGGCTCCCTAACAGTACTTTGCAGCTTAAAGGAACTCAACAGTATTTAAACACCGACCTTATTTTGGGTGAAAGAGATAACACAGCCTGTAGTTTAACACTTGCTGAATGAAAATTCTGTATCTATAGGTTTTGCTTAATTACTATTACTTCTGCTTCAAGTAGTTGTAAGTAACATTTATTAATTAATGGGGTATCTGCTGAAGTTCGTTTCCTTTCTTCTTTCCTTTTACTGAAAAAAGGCACAGGGGGACAAGCAGAGAAGAGCTGAAGACATGCGTATTCCATTTGAAATCCATGATTAAAAAGCTTAAAAATTCAAATCAACGTAAGAAACTGTTTTATTTTAATACTGTGGAAGGTTTCAGTGAACTCCATTATTTTCATTCACTATTTGCTTGAATAATTTAGGCAAGAAAGCTAAATTATACATAAAGTGTACAGTTAGAAGAAAAAGTTCATGCACAGCCTCGGGCTATAGCCATCCCCTAATGATGTCTGTAGTCAGTGGAAAAGAACTCGTTAGACTGAGAGTAATTTCTCAGGGTTTAAATTTTTTTCTTAAAGCAATAATGTTCTTATAAAAATCTGACAAACACACTCAACCAAAAACCACAAAAGAGAGGCCGTTCCTAAAACCACAGCCTTATAACTTTTCCTTTAATTTCATTGGAAATCTGGCTTTTCACATATTATTTATTCTTCTTGGCTGTCTTCAATGATCTGATTAAATGAGGGGAAAGCACGTCTTGATATCATCCAGCTCCTACTTTGTTTAATCAGAGACCTAAAGTTTGCAGGGAGTTAAAATAAATGCTATACAGCTCTCTGAGCAAAACTGAAATCTGCTGTGAAAGAAGATTGCTTTTACACTCAGTACACAGTCATTTTTTGCTAGTGGTTGCAACTTGCCCCACTATTGTATTCAAGGAGCAACACATACAATTAAACATTTACGGCTCAATTCACTAAAGCTTTATATGCCCTTTAAACCTGACTGGGGAAATGTACATGCCCAAGTGGACCAGGTTACCAATAAACTGCTTCACCTCTGATCTCACATCTCTTCTCTTCCTTCCTCAAGATCAGGCACTGTAGAGAGCACAGCTCCCGAGAGCAGCAAGCTGGATTCGAGCTTTGCCATGAGCAGGAATAAGAACGAGAAGTCATTGTATGGAAATCAGCTAATAGCAAGTTTGTTGATCAGGCTTATCTTTTGATCAAAGTAGCTCAACAAGATCAGAGAAAGAGACAAGGAATTTTATTCAAATTACTCCTTAGAATCCTTTGTATAAAAAGAATAACTTTCTATAATATTAATGGCTTTACATCACTTTATACTTGTATTATTCTGTCACATTAGTTTAACATTACTACCATGTACAGTGGTTTAGCATTAATGTGATCAGAGGACAAATTACACATGCACTTCCATATTTTTATATTGAAATCAAGGCCTTCTATGACACTAATATGAAGCAAACTTCAATAAAATATAGACTGTCTAATATAAAGTCATTTTTATGTCTTGTTGGAGCAAGAACATGTATTATTTCTTCTCGAAATCACTTGCAGCACGGCACCCAAGCAAGGTGAGAGGAATAGTGCTATACAAAGACAGAAATCAGTGGAGCTCTTGTCCATCCATGAAGGGATCCTGCTCCATGGACACCCACTGCCACCTGGATTCTGTGGGTGACACATGCTCCCCAAAAAGCCCACACTCAACAGGGCAGGGGGGTATATTCCTTTGAAGCAGATGAAATACTGCTTCCCAAATTTCAGGGATAATGCAGGCCACTAAAGAATCCCACTGAGTTTACTTGACTGTCTAGCAACTCTCTCCCAGCTGAGAGCAGGCCTGGGCCAGGCAGACTGGAAGGTCTCCATGACCTTCCTCTCTCCTCTACGACATATGGTGCAGCTCAGAAGCAGCAAGCTTGGAATAACATGGAAAGGAAGGAATTTTGGTCCCTCTGGGGGAGATCCCCACCAGGAGATTGAGAACAGAACAGCCGGAGCACCCTGAATGCAAGGAGAACCAATGCAGCTGCCTCCTCTTCTGCTTTATATGCTGCAGGAATCATGGCTGGAGGACAAGGAGCCAAAGATGGCCTGGGGAAAGATCAGAGTGTGGAACATTTGGCTAAGAGATGGGTGGAAAATAGGATGTGCTTGCAGACACATCTGGGACCAAGTCAGAAAGAACACAGGCTTTGTGGCTAGCTGTGAGATGACCCCAACCTTTCCTGCACAAGAGCTGGATGCAATGCAGAGCAGTGCCCAGCAAATCCACATGGGCATTAAGCTATTTAGGATGTCTCACATTACAAGTACAAAACTTCACTACTCAAAGCAGTTTTCCGGGCTTATTGTACTTAGCTTTTTGGAGGATGAAGATATTACAAATAGAGCAGATGAGTTCATGAAAAGCAAACCAAAAAAATACAAAGAAAAGTAGTATTGATAAATTTAAAATCCTAAATAGGAGACCTCCACCAAGCATAGAAGTACGTCCTACTCCTGGACCATCCTGCTCTTTACCACCATGGTAAAGAGCTCTCTCCAATCACACCTTGATAAAGAATCATGTAAGTCCATGCTAGAAAAACAGGAAATGCCCCAGAAGTGCTCAGCAACTCAGGCAGAGCGTGCACCTGAAAAATTGCCTCTGTGTGAGGACAGGCAGTCCTGAACCTCCAGACCAACCATCTGGCTCACAAGCATCCTTCTCCCCCACCAGAAACAGATGTATTAGTTAAGTGTTGACTTCAGCTTTATCATACATCTGAGAAAAACATCAATTATCCCTCCACCGGCCTTAAGCCCTCAATGCTATCCTGACCCCAAGATCTCATTGCTGAATTTTTTTCTCTTTAGTAAAATAGAAAAGAAACATTATTATGCTTATTGCTCTACACATTTCCTACACTTGCTGTATTCCATCATATCTTAAAAACACCACCACTATCTTTCCACAGTTTCTCTGGCAGGACTTTTTATAGAACTAATAGCAATGGAACTGAATCTCCAAGTCGTAAGTAAGAAAATAATTTTAAACCTGGAAAGCAGCATCTGGTAGGTAATGTCTCTGCAGAAAGCAATAGGAAAGCCACACGTAACAGAAACTTTCTTTTAAAATGGTTTATTTTTAAATTATAGCAGCCCCTTCATCCCCAAATCTAGTTTATCCATATCAAACTAGATCACCATTGTCATTACAAAGTCCCTCTTCTTGCTGTCCAAGGCACACTCATCAGTTCCATAAGCAAAATGGTTTCCTACCTTCACACTGCACTCCCATCCAAGAGTTTTCTTCCTGGCTCTTTTCCACACCATCATCATCAGGAGATCCCAGAAGAGCATGTCTTCTCAGGAGCTCTGAGCCTTGCACATATTTCACTCACTGAAGCTTTTCAGACAACAGTAAGGTAGGGAAAAAATTCTCTTCTTGAGTGCAAGGCCATGATTATAGCTACTGGTTTGTTCAAATAACCATTCAAAATTCCACCTTCCCCACCAGGGGCACTCATAACAAGACAGAAAGAGCTACAAGGAGAAACCCAGTTTTAGATTCACCAAAGAATGCAGATAGAGACTGGCCAGGCTCGAATCCCTAACCATGCCCATCATGGCTGTTTGCTGTTATCCAGGAAAGCTCCTCTCCACTTTCTTACTAAGTGTCCCCAGAGTAAAACACTTCACCCAGAAGCATAAACACTTGCTCATCAAGCTGATTTTTTTGCAGAATCACAGAAAGGCTGGAGTTGAAAGCCACCTTAAAAATAATCTTATTCCACCCCCCGCCACACCCTCCACTAGACCAGGCTGCTCAGAGCCTCATCCAGCCTGGACTTCAACACTTCCAGGGGTGGGACATCCACTGCTTCTCTGGGAAACCTGTTCCAGGTTCCCACCCTTACAGGGAAGAGTTTCTTCTATTATCTCGTTCACTAATCAGGAAATGTTGATCGAGTTGGGCAGATCAAAAAATCAACCCCTGAAAGTAGGAAAAGGCTTTTGAGATATTTGGAAGTATTTCTGCACCCACCAAGAAGCAGCACTGTAGATTCTGCCTTCACATCCTTCACCCACTTCTAGCACTGACCAAAACAGATTTTGCAAGAGTGTTCTCAACCCCTTCATCTGGGTGGGAAAATCAGGAGAATGGGAAGAGCTTTTGGTACTCCCACTGTGAAGCAGCAGAGAACATGTGTGAGACTGAAACCCTGTAGACGACTATCTTCACTTTCTCAGCTGAGACTGTAGTGGCACGATGAGCTAGAACTGACTGACCACAACTTTTCAGGGCTAAATATGAAATTAGCTTCAAGATAGATGTTGGGTTTTTTGCCAAGAGTTTATTCCAAGTGGCACTTTAAGCACAGGAATTGGAAGGGAATTCTATTAAAAATGAAATGTGAATTTATTAAGTTTTCAGAGCCCCAAGGTTCCACATTGGTATGTAAAACTGTGACCAGATTTTCTGAGTAAGGGGAGCTCTTGCTGTTCAGGATGCTTTTGAAATCTGACTGCTGCCACTTCACAGAATATTCTGAGTTGGAAGAGACCAATAAAGATCATCAAGTCCACCTCTTAAGTGAATGGTCTATACGTGGATCAAACCCACAGCCTTGGCATTTTTAGTACCATGCTCTAACCCTGAACTAATTTTGGTGTCAAGAGCCTTTATAATTTTCTCACCAATTATGGCTGTTGTACAGTGAAAAAAAAAAAAGAAAAAAGAAAAAAGTCTTCTGAAAATTTAAAAAACGTGCTCCTAATTATATAAGTCATTAGTTTGCCCTCTGTTATAAAATTAACAGCCCATCTTGAAAAGAGGGGGAAAAAAATGGTATTCATCTTTATTTAGGTGCTGACGCAAATGGGAGGCAAACTGCTGAGCACGTTCAGGCTGGGGCTCAGTCAGTGAGCACCAGACCACAACACCATCGATTATGCAGCCATCAGGGACAAACATGCTCAGCTGGCACAGCCACAGTGCTTTGAGAGCTGATTCCTGGGAAAAATCTCTCTCAGAAAACTTGATATCTCCTTTTGAGCATTTTTCATTATGAACAACATGTTGTCTTTCCCTCTCAGCCCTTGGGAAGTTCATGATCTTCACCCTGCTGCATTTTGAGGCTGAGTGGGTCTACCTCCACCAAATATTGTTTGGGCATGAAGGGACAGAGTCCGGGAGAATGGAATGACAGGCTGGGAAATCTCTCAGAACCCCTTCTGAGGACTGCACCAGGATCTGGCAGATTTAACAGGAGTTTGGACTCCCCATGCATGGTGTCCCAGCAGGGGACAGAGTCTGCTATAATCCTCAAGCTGTCAAGGCTGGGCTTTCCTAAGCTTTTCATGGTAAATCAGGTTTCCCAATCCTTTAGTCATCCTTGTGGGGTCCCTATGCTCACTCCTCTGTCCTCATGAAGCCCATACACCAGAACTGTTGAAACTCTGACAATTATTTATCCCAAACCAAGCAACTCTGGCATTTATTTGCTTACTCAGACACGCTTTCCATCAGCCTTTATGACTTTGGGACCCTTGTACAGCAAGACCTCCCCACTTCACACAAGTACATCCATTCAGCACCCAGCAGAAAATCTCTGCAAGGCTGATGCTGCAGGATGGATCTCACAAGTGGCCCTACAGCTCCAGTAACACTGCAGGCAGTCACCTCAAATCTCAAGTTCTCACTTAAAACCAGTGTAGCTTTCTAATTTTTTAATTTTTTTTTTTTTTTTTTTAGTTCCTATTAGTCCTGCAGGAAGTTTTCTCCAGTCTCACACTTCAGATGGTTAGGCATCTTTTTCTCACCTCCAGCATAAAGGTATTCATGGCCAACATAGAGCCATTTGCTCTCCTTTATAGCCATTTGTCCCTGTTCTGATGCAGTGCTGCAGGGCAGCATTTGCCTGCCACAAAGGACACCAAGGACACTGGGATTCTCACCATCGACTCCCAGGGCTCTGGAATGGGTCACTGCAGTAGGAGTGGGGGAGGAGAGAAGGGATAATCTTCATGCAGAATACAGAAATATGAAAATAATCATACTCAAGAAGCTACTTTATTCTGATTTGTTTATACATTATCCAAGCATTTTATTTTATTATGCATTTTAATAATGCAAGGGCTTAAAAGCTGAAAATGAGCATATTCCATGAGCTCAATATATTTCAGTTTGTACATCATCAATTGTTTTTCCTTGCGATTATGAGTTTTATTTTATCATCCCTTTGATAACAATTTCTGCATAAAACCTGACTTTATATTTCATTCTTCCCATCTGTTATCTTAGCAAAATACATCCAAAACACCCTTTGTATTGCTGTACTAATATAACAGATCAGGAGAAGCTGTGGCATAAGAAATCAAAACCATAATAATGTCTTTGGGTTTTGCATTTTAAATACTGCATTCATTGTTTCACTGAGGTTTGAGATCCCTTTTCAGACATTACTGAGATTACCTTTGGTAATGCCTATTTCATTGTACTTTGATATAAAATAATGTATGTCATAAATCATCTAAGTGACTGTCATTAGAGTGAAAAGCACCTACTTATGATATGTAACAATTTGCTTTTCTAATTTGAAGAGGATTGAGGTATTTTAATTATATAAGGTCTAAAGCCCTTGTGAAAGAAATTACAATTCAATGTAAAATCACTTTCTGCACAGAGCTGCAAGTTAAGAAATGATAACAGCTATACTCGTCGATTTGTACTTTTTGTCTGGACTAAATACAGGAACAAACAGAAAAACTTTTAATGGGAAAAGATTCATAATTTCAGTAACCAAAAACCTGAGAAAACCCTTTATATTTTTTAAAAAAGATATTTTCTTACAGTAGAAAAAAATTATCTTTACAGATTATAAGCAGAATTTTTTTCAATATTAGTTAAACACTGAAACTCTGAGATGTATGAACTTCATGGAAGCATGAGCAAGGTTGGGCAGAGAGGTTTATTTAAAAATTATTGGTGTGCTTCACATTTTCAAGACTGCTTCCATTTGGGAGTGAAATGGGGGTTCATAGCCTTTTCTGTGCAGAACAATTTAAAATTATTGGAGCACTTTGCTTTGAAGGTGATCAAGGCTCTGAACATGTACCTTGTAGAGGGATTTAAAATTATGAGAGCCTTTCAAATTGTTTAAAACATTGATTTTTTTATAAAATTGATTTTTCAGCGTTTTATTTCTTCAGTGTCTGGGTAATTACAGTAGACCAGAAGCTGAGGTGATTCTGTCTGATACCTGGCCTTGCTTTCAGCCTCTCTTCCTTCTCATTCTCTCTCTTCTATCCCCCTCCCTTCTCTCTTAATAACTTTTCTGGTTTACCTTGCTGCTGGGACAGACACGCTTTGTTCTTGCTCATAAATCTCTCTCTGACCAAGCAACCAGGAAGTTATTAGGGGTGAGGAGAGGGTCAGGTTGCAAATGAGGTTTGATCAGACCTGTTCTGGCAAAATAGCACTGTACCCACCTCAAGAGTAACACCAAACACAACTGGGATGGGGCTTTAAACCAGTGTTCCACCACCAGCACCCGCTGCTGTGTCTCTCACAGGAGGTTACAGGGACTCCAAAGGATTAAGGAGTAAAACTGAGCTGGGATTTAGTTACAAGCACAGTTCTCACCCAAATTCTTTTTTGTCTTGCTAAACACGAATAACAATACAGAAAACCCCATGGACTCATTCAGAAGATTCAGGTGTGCAGCATTTTAAAATCCCCCCAAAGGTTTTGGTTCAGACACAGGGATGCTGCCTATAATGTTTGCATTCTTTCTCATATTTATGAATTATGATTTTGGGAGGGTTGGGAGGGTGTGGGGTTGCTGTTGGTTTGGAATTTTTTGTTTGTTTGTCTTTAAATACAAATGCTAACCTTTCAGGCTAAAGAAGTCTTTTTATACAGACTGTATTTAGGATGCCATGGTTATATTGGGACAGAAAAGCCATATATCAACTATGTCTCAGCTCATGTAAAGCAGCAAAACTCTGCATGGACCACTAGAACCAGGACATCTCACTCTGCTAAAATTCCTCTATACAGATCACTTTAAGTATGGCTGTTGGACTGCCAGTGATGAGCAATTAATCAAGACATTTCTAAGGAATCTCTATATATAATGTATTACATATAACAGATATAAGAAATTTGCAATTTGCCTCAGTGTTATTCTTGGAAAATAAGAGCCCAAAACATTTTATTGATCCTCCAGAAAATATATAAGGGCATTTCAACAGAGAAGATTTAATTTTAAGGAATAATATTAATAATAATAATAATAATAAACTTCTTAGGGAATAATTTAATGAAAATATTTTAAAATAAACACACACATATGCACATATATAAGTTGACTGTTAATTTCTCCTAGTCAGAAGATGCCCCATTTGCCTGTTTTTAAAATAAAACTATATTACCAAGGCTTGAATCAGAGTTTTATGTATTTTTGTAAAAGGCCATATCAAAGTTACTGAATTTTTGTCAGCTTGAAATAACACCTGCCACACACAAGGTCTTTAGCCTTTCATGCACATCATAACTTCAGTCTAAATTTAAAGGAACAGGGAAAGCAATAGAGCAAAGCTACACAGATGTTGTACGGTCTGTGCAATTGTAAATTTAAAAGTACCAGCTTTCCATCCAGATTTTAACGCACCAGAAACAATATGAAAATTCCGAGCCACAATGGATTATTGAAATGTCTGGCCATTTTGAAATGAATTTTGGAACAGATGTACTGAGGTAGGCAATAAAGCTGTGATAATAAGGAACATTTCTACATCATCTCACAAAACTACTAATCTATAATGAGGACCAAAACTATTCATGAGAGAGGATGGTTTTCATTATTTTCTTTTTCAGCTTCAGTTTATGTATTCCAATTCCTTTACTCAGTTGCTAGATTTTGATATTTTTGTAAAGCATTTGGTAGCTATTTGACTTTATCTCTTCTAATCCACAACACAGGCAAGTGTCTAAGTAACTTCATCTTCTTTATTGAAGGCAAACAGCACAGAGGAAGAGCAACTTAACTAATTTACTCTCCTTTATCTTATTTCAATTAACTTCAAAACCTGTGCTTTTCAGTAGCGGTTACTGACTTTAGACATCTCCTCTGAGCGCTCAAATTCAGATATCATGAGAGGCTCTAATTTTAAGACAATACAGAATATGTGCAGCACAGACCAGAAAAGCAAATGTGGGTACCCCAAAACCTAACCCCTCATCAAGCCCAGCTGTTCTGAAATTTTTCCTGTTACCACAGAGTAACATTTGAAAGAAACAAATGATTATACTCTTGGGTGGATAACGTAGTCTCTAGACATCATGTAGACAAGGTAGAATAAATCCTTCATAAGACTAAGCAGAAAAGATTGAGAAAGCAGGCAAGCTTTAAGCTCCCAACTGTTTCCACAGGTCAGCTAAAAGCAAAGGTGATGCCTTCTTTTAAGCTTTCAGGTGGTCTGCAGAAGGGCTTATGTGCCTGAAACCTTGTCTAATACTACTAATAGATAGCCAACTAAATTACTTTGTCTACTAAAAGATATCATCACTTCCAACAAACCTTGTCACGCTGACATAAAGCAGATTAGTCAGGCAAGTTGGGTGCTGTGCCAGATTAAGCTGCATACCAAAGGCTTGAGTTTACACATATTACTCACTGCATTTTTCAGCCTATCTGTTCAGTTCATCCTGTTCTGGAAAAAAAAAAGCACACACACACATTAATCTGGGTCAGTCTTGATTTTAAGGTTTCTAGATTTGGGCTTTATTTTTTTCCCCTGCAGGGATGTGAAATTTTCATCTGGATCTGAACATCCCCAAGTTGTGCAAAGCCATCCAATTTTTGCAGAGCACAAAGAAGGAGCAAAAGACTGAGGGAGGAGGGAAGAACATCTAGTTCCAAGAAAAGAGCAATGATATCTTTATTTAGGCGAGTTATCCCCTGGAGTTTGGCCAGCTCCCTGAAGCATTAACCTGAACGTAGGTGACTGACAGCGCTGGCCTGACAGTCAACAGATACTCAGCTTCTAAATCTCTGCCAAAACCTGGCAATCAGGCAGCTAGGAGCAACTACTGGGCTCATTCCAGGAAAGCCACTGACTTTTGAATTGCCATTTCCCACTCTCCTTTCCCTTTTCCTTGGAAGTTTTCTATTCCCCAAACCTGCTTAATGATTATGAAACATGACAGGAACACAGCCCAAAATAATTTTGCTTTGGTATGCACCTGCTCATTCACTCCAACCCCACCCAACAACTGCAGTGTTTTAGATGTTTTTCAGCTTTGTTTTAGCTTCAGGTGTATGTACAACACTCCCTATGCCCTGCACAGGTCACCAGAGGATGAGAGAATGTCACAGAACGAGTTTGCTGTTTTCTTAACCTGAAGAAAGGCCTTACTAAGCAAGCTCTTTCACTCTCATGTGTCTCTGAGATAGCACATATTTCTCCCTGAACAAGCTCCTATGGTTAAAAGCATGGGGGGAAGGGAAAAAAAAATTGCTGAGTAGAATTTTTCATCTGATCTCTGGAGTTTAAATTATCTGGGGGGAAGCAAGAGTGGGGAAAAAAGGAGAGCAGCAAAGAGGAGGGGTCCAAGAATGTGAGAAGGAGTGCTGATATCCCAGCAACACTGCCTGCAGCTCCAGCTTCCCACGATGGCACTTCCCTAACAGCACAGCTGGCTCTGTGTCCCAAGCCAAGGATCCTGAGTGATAACTGCAGCAGGAGTCACACCGAGGGCTGAGGGGACAAGTGTGAGATACATCACAAAGGTGCAGGGAGGCAGCAATGTGGCACTTCTTGACGTGACACCTAAGGGGTCAAGCCTGCTGCAAGGCTGGTTCCTATCCATTTGGCCACGTCTCCCTAGCTTTGGTGGGAAACCATCATTTTCCAGTTAGTCACACTAGTGCTCCAGCAGAGCGAAGAAAGGTTTAATTTGAAAACAAAATAGTTAAAGGCCTAAGTGATAACACTTGTTATGTATAAGAGAACAACTTGGAAATTTAAAAACAGCCTTGTAATTAGGGATTTGAGTGAGATATCACAAAGTTTGGGCTTGAATCCATCCATGCTCTGCCTCAGTTTTTCTGTATTATTTTTGGACAGTCTCTTAGTTCTCTGTGATTCAGTTCCCCGTCTGCACAATAAATGCTTCTTTCCCTTTTCTGGATCTTGAATTACATGCATTTAACTGCACTGAAATCCAGATTTCATCTGGGACTTCAAAGAATTGAATAAAGGAAATTACTATGATTATTTAGACGCATAGGTGCATGCACACATAATGAACCATTCAAATGACTGCTCCAAACTCACTCACTATTCCAAAATGCTGAAGAATGGTCTCCTCTTCCTAAACGCTGTACCGAGCAGTAAACTGCCTGTCCATGCTTAAGGCATTAAAGCCAAGAAAATGCTTGAGTATGTAAAGAAAACAGTACTTCCAAGGATGATGAAAATTTTGGAAATTTAAAAGTTTTTAAATGTTTTAATGTGAAAAATTAAGGAATATAATTTGGCATTTGCCTTATAACTGTGACTTCTCTCCCAGTGTTCTCTTTCAAAACACTGCAATGCATTTTCCAGATGTGTGCTGATGGAGAGGATTCTATCTTCAGTGGTGCCTCACATCACAGGGGAAAAGCTGATTGGAAGGTCTCCATCCTACCTGCCTACCTTTCCCTTGTAGTTTTATGCAGGGGTAACAGCTGCAGAAGGGACATGATAAGAGAACAAAAAGGTTTGCCTATCACATATTGGCATATGTGTTTAAAAAAAATAAATGTTCATATCATTTTATTTCCTGTATTTGACAGCAAAAATATTGCCAAATTCTCGTCCAGGATTCTCTTTGGAACATAAAAATGTGATTAGGAGTAAAGCTTCATAGGAAATAGCCATGCATTGAAGAGCAGGTATCCCTGTGTGCACAACTGAGCTGCCCTTAGAATGTCCTGATCTAGCTGCTCACAGAGTCTAAAAATAATTAAACTAATTACCTGCAAAAATTGAAATAGTAGCATAAATATCTAACTGAGTAACTGCTGCCCCTGGATACTACTCCAAGTATTGATTACTCTCAAATCTCCAGGCCAAAAAAAATCCCAAGAAGTCCTCAGTCATCCCACAAGACAGGGGTGACTAAATTATTTTCACTGCTGATAAACTCATTTCTCAAGTGCTTCTACTGACCACCAATAACAGAAACTACATGGCCTCACCAGGCAATCTGCTCTAGCTCATTGCTACTATTATTTCTGGGAAAATTTTCCTAGATCTAATCTGGAACTCTCCTGCTGCGATTTTGGCCCCAACACAAACTTATAAAAGAGGTAACAACCTAAATTTTTTTAAAGTCTTTAATGTACTTAAAGAGTATATATATCTAACTTCAGTGTCCCTTAGAAGACAAGAAAACTGCAGGTTTTCCAGTTTCTCCTCCTAAGCCATTTTTCCCAGACCCATAAAAATTCTCAGTGTTTATTCAAAACCTTTCCAGCTTTGAAGAATAGTAGCAAACCTAGTCGACACCTTATCAGTGCCAAGTGACATAACAGTGTCTTGAGAGGTAAATGCCTACTATGTTTCTATTACAAGGACTGCCTTTCTTTGCAATACCATGAGGAGGCTGAGTTTAGGGTTAAATTTGCATTCAGCTTGTGATCTAACTATAATTCACCTTTTTTTTCTAAAGTGTCATCACCTGCACATTATGCATCCCATGCTCATGCAGTCATTGACTTGTGAGCTTAGTCCCCAGCTGAATTTTACACCTTCTTTATTTGTTGGGGTTTTTTTTACCAGTCCCTCAATTTCTAAATGCCTTTCTGAATTCCTAATCCTGTCCCCTAGTATATTTGCAGGCCCTAATAACTTCATGTTGTCTGCAAATTTAATAAGCATATTCTGAACTGCACTATGCAAGTCATTAATGAGAACATTGAACAGAGCTGGAAGCAGGACAGATAGCTGTGGAATATTACATATCACATTCTTCCAATTGGATAGGGAAATGCTGATAACAGTACTCAGGATACAATTAACTAACTCAGAGGAATCTCATCTGGTTTAATCTCTTTTCCTTTCTCCATTCAAGTACATGCATTCCATCGACCATTTTCCAGTCTGTTTTCAGTGCATTCTCAAAAAAAAAAAAAAAAACCAACCAAAAATGACCAACAAAAACCCAAAAAAATGAATGGCTCAGGAATGGAATCAAAAGCTACAATTCATCAGACCCTACACAAGCAGGCAAGGTCCATTCTGTCCAGATACTTCTTCCTCCCAGGCCTAGGCTGAGATCTAGCATCTCCACTGATGCTATACTGAATATATTTATTAATTAAAATCTTTTGATTCGGACTGCATCTTAATTTTCAAATATGTTAGAGAATCTGCGCACCCAGCACTTAAGCCTGAGAATTTAAAAAGAACTCTGAGACCTTACCTATACCCCATGGCTTCTCTTGAAATTAGAGCCTTGATTGCTCAAGAAAAAGGTCATATGTACCTGAAATAAAACTCCTAGCTCCAGTAATAATTTTGGAAGTGAACTGCACAGACTGAATGGGTGGTAATTTTAAATTAGATAATACAAGTTCTTTGTTCCCCATCCTAATACCTAGGCTCAAAATATGAGATGCTATGGAATACTGTGTCTATCCCAGAATGTGATGGCATTAGTTACTAGGAGAGCCAAGCACTTCTCTCTGGAGACAGCCAAGGAAAGAAATCCAAATTAATTTTAAAGAAGGATTAGTCAAATCAGCTAATTAGCCAATTATACCTCAGCAAGAAAATGCTTACTGAGACCTAGGGTGGACTAAATCCATTTTCAAAGCCAAGCCAACTTCAGGCAGCTTTCATTTTGCACAAGGGTGTCTACACAGCTCATACACTGTGAATTCACACCTAATCCAAATGAACTTCCTGAGTGTCCCTCTGGGGGACAACGAACATGGAAAGGAGCAAGCATGGATTTTGAGGAAAAAAACACCCCAAAAACACTTTTAAAAAAATTAATAGCTCAATGATTCAGACTTGGACTGGATTCTATTTCCTATGTGTTACTTAATCAGACAGCTTCATTGGAGCAAGCGAAGAGCCAGAAATAGAGTTGTGTAAAAGTGCTCTAAGCAGCACACTGAATGGAGCTCCATCCCTGCTCCCAAGCTGCCCTGGTGTCTCATGGCTTTGGGTGGCTGGGGATGGGCTGATGAGGTCTACAAGGTTTCAGCAGGGTGGCAAAGCCTGCCTAAAATATGACATCAAAATCACATATCAAAATAGGAGAGAAAGGAAGTAAACAAACTAGTTTAATGGCATTTTTGCAGCAGAGCAGAGAGAATGTGGTTGGTCTCGAGCATGTTTGCCATGAGAAAAGCAGAGGACAACTCATTTCTGATTCTCCCTCATCCCCAAAGTGTTTTGTGTAACTGGTAAAGCAGCACTTTCCACTGACCTTTTGGAAGTAGTTAAGAGGAAGATATTTTTGAATTTCTACCTAAAAAGAGACCCATAAAAACAGGCAAAGATGGGCCAGCCTTATCCTCTAAGCTAGACAACTGCTCTCTTGCAACCAAAAAAGGAAATTTTTAATGTTTATGGCCTTCAGTGCAATGTAAAAGCTTATACCAAATTCTCTGGCATATAGTTGAACATCAAGGAAAAGATCATTTACAAGTGACACTGGAAAACTGCCATTTTATATAGGACACGTAGCGAGTGGAAAGTCTGCCTTTCCCTCCAGATTGTTCACACCATTTTCTCAGACAAAATCCAGTTTTACAGGACAGCACTTAAGCAACCTCTGCACAGAACCAGAAAACTTTCTTTCAGCCTTTCTGGATAATCACAGGTTCTAGCATCTTCCCTGGGCACAAGTCCAGCCTTATGGCACAAGTTTTCCTATCAGCCTGGCATTGTGGCCTGGCCTCATGGCACAAAACATTTTGAGTTGTTCCCAGAACTAGGCTGCATCATCAGAGCACAGCTCATCCTTAGGGGCAGCAATGAAATGTGCTCTGGAGAAACTGTAAGGGCTTCAGATCTCTTTGACTCTCTGTTCCTCCACAAGAACTGTTGTGTACCAACACAAGATGATGCAAGGCTCAACGACAGACTCCTGTAGTGTCTCCTTAACTTTAAACCAGATTAACACTCGCTCTGGGTTTAGGGCTCCACTCAGTGAATTTCAGGAGAGGCAGAGAGCTCTGGACAGTTCATTTGAACACATTGTGGCTTTGAGCACATATGAAAGGGCCTCAAATCAGCCAGAACTGAACCTGCTGCTTAAACAGCCAGTAACATATCAGCAGCCCCAAAGACACTCATTAGCTCTATCACTAGATGTTATCAGAACAGAAACTGAAATAATTTACTTTTAAAATAGCTAAAAATCAGTGGGCCAGAGAATAAAGAAAGGCTTTGTCAACTAATCATCCCAGCCTAACCAAATAGGTCCTTTCCTGCAAGGCTGCTCTCAACCTTCCCAAAGTTCCTGAGCTGCAGCAAACTCTCAGGCTATAAATCACTTCCTCATCTTGCTAAGATTAAAGTCCATCTAAACATCCATAACAATATGTTGCAAGGTTGAGAGTACCTCTTATGTTTTTCACAAATCTTTCTGGATTTTGAGGACTTACAGATAATTTTTGGAATTTTGCAAAATCAGGTACTGCTTGAACCTGTATTAAACAGCATCTCAACAAGACAGGAAAGCTGTTGAGTGGACAGGTATTGGTAAAGCTGATTTCAATAAAGAAATCACTTTAGTGCCTTGAAATGCCTGAACCTGTAGAATTAGTAATTTGGGGATCTGACTTCATTGCTATGTATTAGCCCCCAAAGTGAAAAACGGTCTGTCAAATCCAAAAAAATATAGTTTCTTATTACAGTAATTCCTTAAATGAATGTATGTCTTCTGTGAGGGCTATTCTTTTCTCAGGCACTTAGAAATACATTTTTTTTTCTTTTGGAAAGACAGTGGGGAAAAATGGGAAGCATTATACACGCATACATAAGGAGATGGTTAAGGAGTGGATGGAACCATTGGCTCTTTGCTCCATCATCTATTTACATTTTGTTCAAACTTCTGAGACATTGGTAATTGCATCTTTATACCAAGGACAGGTTTCTGCTGTAGTATTTGTAGATCAGCAAGGAGTGATTAACTTGTGGCACAGTTTTATTACATAGTCCTCCCAATGACTCATTTTTCTTGGTGTTACTGAAATACTTCAGTATTTGTTTTTTTGGTTTTTTTTTCTTTCTTCCTTGTGCCTCAGAACAGCAGAATGACTGTGTGAGCACTTCAAGAATTAAGAGTCCTATTTATCCAAATGAGTCCTCTGGTGCCTTCTTGCACCTAGCTTCTGTTATTCTATTTAGTTGAATTGTGAAAATACAAACAAGTTAGAATCTTTAGCAGCAATTAAAGGATGCAGTTGCAAATAAAACACACCTTCACATGGAGACAGTTTCATGCAAAAACTCCTCAGAAGCAAATATTTCCAGAGCTCATGGGTAAATTCCTTGACACTGAGGAGTTTCCCCAAACCAATCACTGGCAATCACTGCCAAAGTGATAAGGCACAGACACAGGCGGAGTTCTTGCTTTACCTGAAGATAAGTCCCAAACTACTCTCTGCATGAAGCTGAAGGAAACACACGGCTGTGCTTTCCTAGGATATGAGATCTCTCCCTCAAAGAAGATGGTGCAATTCCCACCTGTTAGAGCAAGAGGCTCAGCATTGAGCCCTGGTGATGGATATCACACAAGAAAAAAATTATGTTCACTATCAGCTGCAGTGGCCAGGCTGACTGAAGTCTGATATTGCCATCACCTAATTTGACATGTCAGAGACAGAAATTACAAGTGCAAATCCCAAAATGAATGTTTCCTGAAGATCAGTCTGCCAGAAAGCAGGAAAAAGCCACCTGGAATGGTGATGGCTTAGTGCTTAGCTGGGGACCCACCATTTCAAATAACAGGGTCACCCCCACCGTAAAGCAGATCTCCACAGTCCTTGTCATTGCCACAGTCCTGAGCTCATCCAAGGGCTCTTTTGACAGGATGTTTAAGTCACTGAGCACTGTCAGGGGTGGTGCTCTCAGTGCCAGCAAAGTGACAAAACTCAGTGGCTGACAGAGGAAAGTTGTGGTTCTGAAGTGCACTCTGAGCAGCTGCTCCTGTCTTGGGTCTCCTTCAGCACACCAACAACACTGCCCAACCAGGCCTTCCCTTCTGGATGGGAGAGAAATCCTCCAAAACACTGCGATGGCTATAATGGCACACACAGGCACGCACACACGCAGGAGAATCCTCTAGGCAGGTTTCAGTAACAGAGGTAAAGCCCTTCCTCCAATTAAGGCAGGGGAAGGTGCTTTATTCATCAGTGACACTGACGGCTGTTAAAAGCATTAGAGATTTTTCCCAGCTGTCACCACCCCTTTTCCAGTGCTAAGTGTAGGTAGAAGCTCTAGTTCTGGAATTAAATGCAGCTGCTCAGTGCACTTCAGATCACCAACACAGGCTTCAGGTTCTTCGCAGCCTAGGTCTGCTCTCCTTCCAGCCCTTGTAGGCATTAAGCTCTATTAATGTCTTGGGACAAAGCTCTGAAGTTGCTAATACATTCCCAAGAAAACAGGAGAGCCCCAAATTCCTTTCACAGCAGAAGCCAAATCACTTCACCAATTGAAGTGAAAGAAAAACCAAACAAAATTTAAAAAATCTCAAGAAATTAAAACAACCAAGTAAACAAACTCCAAAACAAGCAAACAAAAAAAAAAAAACACGGGAGAGTTTTCACCAAAACTTAAACTTGCTCATTAGTGTGAGCCTACACATATAGTTTTGCCATCCATTTAACTTGATCCAGATACAACATAAAACAACAGTGCATCTGAATGTGGCAAAACCCAGCTGAAAATAGAGAAGGCTAACAGAGGCATTGGTGACTGCACAAAGACACTACAGGCACAGCCTATCACTGCCCCCTGAACCTGTCAGAGAGCCTACAGTTATTCTGGCCTCAACAATGTTCATTTATCCAGGACTAAATATGAGATTTCTAAGCTGGATTTGTGAATTCCTGCAGAGGCTTTGATTTAGCTCTGACATGCTGCAGGGGAGGCATAACCGGAGTCAAGAGTTACATGCCATGCTTGCTTAATCTCCTCTGCAAAATTCTACAAAAAGGAGATCCCCTTAAAAAAAAACACATGAAAAAAAGGAAAGAGCAACAGCAAAAGCACTTTCTCATGTCGGGGGGAGACGTGGCTGTGTAAGAGGCAGGGCTGATGGAAGACACTTTCTGCCACCCAGCTAATTACCTTGGGTGCTCTTATCAAACAAATGGACTGGGATGATATGCCAATAACAGGAGGAAGGATCTAATTGGGGGATACCAGGGGGTAACACAGATCATCTTGTTAAACTAAATTTGTTAATCTTGTGTATATGAGAAAAGGGCAAATGGGAGGGAGAATTCGTCCTTGTTAAACATTTACCAAATGTTGGGTTATTTGAGCCCTGGGGAGAAGTAAATGTATTCACTACTTAAAGGCTGCAGCATTTGGTCTTCTCAGTTGGAATTTATCCCTGATCTGAAAGGAACATTTTTTCCCACTTGGAAAGGTTAGCAGCCTTTGTCTGTGAGAGTGATTTAATATAATAGACCATGATTATTGTTGGATTATTATAATGGCACATTGGCACAGTTATAGTTAAAGTTTTGGCAGAGTTTGTCTCATAAACTGCTATTTTACAACTCGGCTGTAAAAGTTTACTTCGGTCTGAAACTTGAGATACAAGATCTCAGTCCAGGAGGAGTATTTTTTACCTTTTTTTAAGTCAAATTAAAGGAAAAAAAATGCTTAAAATTCTCTTGGCTAATGTTTAAGTTATGCAAGTATTAAATACAAATTGAAATCTACTGGCTGAAGACACTTGACAGCATTTGCTTGCTCCTGAATGCCTTTGAGTTAAATCAAAAATAGTTTCAAGCACTTTTATGTAGAAACATGGTTTTCTCACTTTCAGTATTTTGAAGAAAAATGTGGACTAGTAAAACAGCTGGGATATTGAATAGAAAAATGGAGAGCACGCCACAAGCACTTTTTTCAACAGAATTACTGGCATATATTTATTATTAAGAATACAGTTGGTTTTTATTTTGCATATATAAATACGCAATCATTAGTTTTAAACCCTATGTTTGCAAAAGTTTTCACAATGTGTACTGAGGAAAAATTCAGCTTGTTTTAAGAGCCCCTGTGGCCTTTGTAGAGTAAGACTGCAGGACAAGCTAAGTCCAATATTGTATCATCTGCACAAAGCCTCCAAATTTCTCAGTTCTTAAAGGCACAGTAGCCAAGTGACCACATCAGTTCTCCTTTCTGCTTCCCCAAAGAACCCTAAAGGAATTCAAATACCAGACTATGAAAACACAGCTTACTGGTACTGTAACTCTTCCATTCATATCCACCTGGTGCCAGAGACATTGCAGTTGGCACACATACAACCAATCCTAGAAAAAAAAGTTTGCAGGAAACATAAAGCAGTAAGCAATATCTGAACTAAAGCTGCAGAAACTGTAAAGAATAGAATCATCCAAGATAAAGCTAAACACAATAAGCTGGGGTAGAGCCAACAAAACTTTTTTTAGGAGAATGTCATGACGTAGATTTGGGGATGTGAAGAAGGACCAAAGACACATCAAATACAAGTCCTAGCCAATTCCAGGTGCCTTTAGCCAGCAAACTTATGGCCTGAAGCAATCCCACCAGAAAGTTACTGTTTTGGCATGAATGCAACTTTCCAAACTCATAACATGTAAGCTGTTTCGGCTCAATATTTTGAGGTTAATCTCTGTGTTTTCTTTGAAGCTTCTCTTTCCCTATTGAGACATTTATATGGAGGGGGTTGACAAAAACAGCCAGAATAATGAATCTTTGGGCACTTTTGAGGGGATGTGGGAGTACATCCCTCCTTGCCATATGGCAGGTCTTGGAAAATGCTGGTGACTCACCAGTGAAGACTTATCCACCCAGTTTTCTACATAACAAACAAAAACTGTTTCCCCCAAAAAAAATTCTTTACAGAGAATTTTTATCACCTGATCCCTGTGGTTCGTGCTCTTGCTGTACAGAGCACAAACAGATAACTAGAAGTTATTTTTCCCTGTTTGAGTGTGGCCCATCAATGCACATGGAGACTCGTCTAAGAGATCTCAAGGTCAAGAAACTCAAAATTAAAGCTGATCTGCTATCTGCTTAAACAGAGTTAACATTTTTTCACAGGGTGGAAAGCATTAAAGGCAGTCTATAGCTTTTCTTATTGAGTCAAATTAATTTTTTACTTTCAAATCCCACTTGTAGCACAGTTTGTAACATTCCAAGTCATATTTATCTTTTGCATATTAAAATATGATGCCTTTCTATAAATAGCTACAGGTTTCTTGGCAGCATTGGTGTGACAGAGGATTAATTAAACTGGAAAGCAGGCAGTGTGGGGACCAGATTTATATAATGAAAACAATATATCTGCTAACACCAGAGAAGTGCTGACACTGTAATAATGCCGATATTAATATTTGGTACAGAACATTGTAGAGCACATTAATAAGGTGGTTAAATCTGGTGGGCTGAGAAATGATCAGAAATTACCAGAAGAAAATAAGGCTGTTACTTTACTACTAATATTACAAGCCTCACTCCCATTCAGAAAGATTCACTGGTATCTTTTATTTTAATACCCAGAGCCTGCAAAGTGCACTGACCTCCCATGAGAGCTCCACAGCAGCTGTGAGAATATTCAGAATTTTGTTGGATTTTGTTTCTAGATAACATCACATCAATCTGAAGTCAAATGGGGACTAGAGAAATTAATAAGAAAAAAGAATAACATCTATCCCCTCTTCCAGACTACTTAATACAACCCACTTGTTACATGGTTTTATGTTAACATAGCCTGATTTACTTCAAAAACAATGAGAGAATGAACATCCAAACACCACATCAAAACAACCCATTTGACCCTATGAACATTTTCCAGGATTTCATAGAAAGTCACAAGCAAAAAATTAGCTTTGAAGTTTATACAAAACAGAGAAGAAAAAAAAACAGAAAATACACAAAGAAACTAATAAAAAAAATTTCCTTCTAAATACAAGATGCCTCAGGGCATTTAAATATTCAAGAATATTAAAACTCATTCAAACTTTACTTCACTACTCTTGGAAAACAAAAGGTACCACCTAGTAATTTCCACTTGATTCCTTCTGCATTCCAGCTTCCACCTCATCCCAGGATATTACACACAATGAAAACAAGTACTAAAACTAAGTTATTTATTAAAACTACAGAATAAAATGTCAGAGTAAAGATACATATGCATGTTGGCAGTCCAAATAAATTAGGGTCATTTTCATCAGTAGATGACAATTTTTACATTTATTACAATATTTTCCCCATAACTATTCTGTCTGGTGACATTTTTGCACATATATTAAATATATGTGACAGTATACAATGTATAGCTAGATATTTGACCATTGCTAAATGCTGCAGTATTTTGAATACATTTGCAGACTGTCAAATATTTTAGACTTTCGAGTGATGAGTTTTAAAACACAGTAAAATGAAGATAATCTACAGAGGAAGAGAGAGATTCTGCTCTTGTCTACTAATAAGAAAACTCAGCCTTCCCACAGGTCTGAGAGTACCAGACCACATCTTTATTATCTTTGAAGGCACAAGCCATGTTAGGAAATAACAGAGGTGGGAAGATGCTTAGAGCACCAGGCTGTCTATATAAATCTGTAGGAAGCTATTGATAAAGTTAAATCAGGTGTCACCAGCTGAGAACCTGGCCAAAACCCTTAAATTCTAGTTCCTGAAGGATATGTGCTGGCACAGGAAAAGGAACGTGATCAAAGACAGGGATGTTTCAATTTTGGGGGCAAATTTATCCTGGCACTTTTCATTTTTATTTTTCACATTTAGCCTGGAAGAAGCAGAGATGAAGTTTATAGGGAGAGAATAACAGAAGCCTCACCTACTTCAACCCAGCTCTTGTCTCTGTTCTCCTCCCCAGCAGCTCTCACTCCTTCAAACCTGTGTGCCTTAATTCACAACCCTGCTCCTCCACGCTCCAGCCTCTTCTCCTGACCTCATCCCTCATCTTTCTGGCCACAGTCCAAGGCATTGGGTCTTTGCCAAGACCTCACCAGGGGTCACTGTTCTTTGCTCCTTCTCTCCCACCTTCCTAGACCTCCACCTTTCCAAACAAACTCCAGGCTCTCAGGCTGCCTTCCCTGCCACTGCTCTCATCTACATTCAGATCAGGGAGCCCTCAGGACTGTTCTGGCAAAAATAAACCAACACAGAGGTGTAGGCTTCCTAGCACAAGGGCTTGCCATCCTCAAAAAGCCCCAAGGAAACAGGCAGTGCGTGGAATGTGTATCTTCACCTTCCACCCTGCAGTGCTCCTGCCTCTGGTACGAGGCTGGCTCTCTTTGAGCAGAGACTGATATGCACCGCTGAAATCCAGCTCCTTGCTGCTGAATATACATGAACCAAGATCGTTAAAAGCTTGACAGCTTTGCCAAATTTGTGTGGATTTTGACAAAAGCTGCAAAAGGCATATCCTCGAAACAAAAGACAGTTTGTTGCCAGCTTTCATGCCTCTGCTCCAAAACATGGGTGTGCCAAAGGGTTAAAAAGAAAATATCACCGGAATTGGGTGTTTCTCTCTTTCTTCCCTTCCCCCCCCCCCCCATCTACTATTGCAATACACTCCTCCAGCCTTCTCCATGTACTGTTCCACCCCAACAATCCTGATTTGATCGGATTGCTTTGGCTGAAATTTCGTGGTGTAAAGTAGATAGCTGGAGTGGAAAGCATGTCACTCAAATGATTAAATTTAGCAAAAACACACAAACCCTTTAGGATCTCCTAAAGGCCCACTGGTTGTGAAATGTTCTAGCTTCCCAAAACTTAGATCACACAGTGTATTCCATCCTTTTTCACAACTAGATCCACAATCCACTTCAAGGTGTCTTCCAGCAGCCTAGGGATGGAGCAATTTCAGGGAGCTGCAGGTTTCTGCTGAAGTGCCAAGGTGTTTGGCTTTTTGTAGGAGAAAGACTCATCATTAAAAATCAGTTCCAGGAAAAAGAAAGGATGAACCAAAGTACAAAAGATGTGCATCTAGTATTTGTTAATGGCTTGTTTTAAAAGTTTGTGAGGTGCTTTAAATTCAGGGTGCATTCCAGACACACTGAATAATGAAAAGCAGTATTTCCTCTCTGCCATGACTGGGATATGAGTAACAACTGACAAGCCTAGGGAAGGAAACAGATGTAGAAACTTTTATAGGTAATTCCTCAGATTCACTAGTAACACTGGTTAACCATTAAAAAAGAAAGAGCTCAACATAAACAGCCTAAACTGACTTGAGCCAAGAGGCAAGCCAGCAGAGATACCATCCTGGTCCTCACTTTCTCCAGGGGAAAACTAACCAGGCAGCACCTGTCCAAGGGCTGTGCTGCATCCCAAAAGGCAGCACAGCACCGTCTGTTCTTCTCATGTATTTATTATAAGCCTTGGAAGCTCCAGCTTCTGTCAGTTGTAGCCACTAGTGGATTTGACAAAACTTTACTCTTCTGCTTCTTGCAGCTCACAGGGAAGCCAGGAGCTGATGAGCCACCACCACCCTTTCCTTTCCTCATCCTCTATGCAATGCAAGATGCAGTATTGCAGCAGATGATCACTCAGGTCTACCTGACTCACATTTCACTGATAAATTTACCTAGTGGAGATCTAAGAAAGCCCAGTATTGCTTTCTACTTCTGAACTGAGACTTCAAACTATTGAAGGCAAAGTTTCTTCTCAGTCAAAACCATAATATGCTGCTCAGGAGAGAAATGTGGCATCACCAGGTAGCTCAGATGATTAAAAACCATACAAACCATTCCCTCCAGAGCATATTGCAGTAAGCTCTACATGCAGGTATTGTACATGACCAGGCTAGAAGCTTTACTCCATTAATATCAACACTCAAAAGACATGGAATCCACTGAAACACTCAGCTCCAGTTTTGGAACTTCTGGGCAATGCCCAAATTGCCCAGTATGTGCCTTTCCCAGTTTGGAAAAAAGCCACTTGTGTTCCTACAAACCTGGAGAAATTCTCTGATCCCCAACATCTGTACCAAGACAGGAGCTCAATTAGGTGAGACTCAGTGGGTGATGGGATGTATATCTACTCCAGCATCCCACCAAAATCCTTCCCCTGAAAGGTCAATGCAGTTTCAGACCAGGCAGGTCTGCCAGAACTTCCCCCTGTCAAAGCCTCTTCAAGGTGCAGACATTAATAAAATCCCTTCTCTTGAGAAATGGTTCCATTAAGACCACCCAAAATTAAGGCTTTTACTGCAGGCTCAGCCCTGTCAAATGCTAAACACTTCCTCCTTGCTTGATGCCCACCAAGTGATAGCCCTGAAAGCCAAAATTCCATCTCTACTTTGTTACAAAGTGAACAGGAAGCCCAGAATGAACCAGCACTGCTTCCTTTAAACCCCCTTACAGGTCAGTCAAGTTTCACTCACAGGAAAACTGTATCACAGCAGAATTTCCCATCAATAGGGCACAACCCCAAAAGTCAAGAATCAATAGATCAGCTTCCCCTTCTTGTTAGGACACGAGCTCAATGCTACTGAATGAGACACTTCCTTTAAACTCATCAACTCCAATTCCTCTTCTGGAAAACATCTGCACACACACACACCAGTAAAAGGAATAGTAATTATTTCCCCAGAGAAAAACAGTTTTGCTATAAATTTCAGAAGCAGCTTGATTTAACAAATTAAGCTAAGAGCTAAGGACACTAAATGCAGTTAACTTCTTTGAAGACAGTGGCATCAGAAATTATTTGCAACACCCCTTTAAACGCTTTCACTTTCAAAAGGATGAATACTGAGCTCCTGACAAAACCCCTGGCTTGGATTTTTAAAGGGGCAGGAAACCAAAACTGACTCTAGAGGAACATGTTTCCAGCTAATAAATCACAGTTGCATTTCTATTCCTGATACTTTCAGAGTTTTCTACATGGATTAATTGATAGAACTAGAACACGAAATATCAACAGAATCATCCCACTTAGAGCATTTGCATTTTTACTTCCATTATTCAAACTCTGGGGTATTTCCCACATATTAAATGACATTTTTCACTTCTTCCTATTGCTTGGCACAGGGAGGTTCTTGCTATTACATAACTACCTTATGAAAGAAAACAAACTGAAAAAAAAGGCAAAAAGTACAGTTTTCCTTAAGGACAACAGCAGGAGTGTCCTGCTGTCATACAGCCTGGACATTACAACTGTTCAAGGACTTCTGTGTAGCTCAGGTCTTCTGCTCAAATGTATTTTTTCCCTTCTTTTGGTGACATAGGGAGGAACATATAAAACTCTTTAAAGATCCCTTCCTCTGTGAAGTGCTCCTTCTCCCTCTGCTGTGATAAATGCCATCTCAGAGATGGTGACACATATAAACTATGAGGATTTATAGCACATTTCTAACACTAATATTAAACACATCCTTTAAACTTCTTTGGAAAGATGTTGATTTTTTTCCCCCTCCTTTAGTACCATTTAATAGCTGTTAAGTCACCTTCAAAGAATCTGCAAAACCTTTGAAGTACAATACAAAAAACAGACTTCAACATCTTCCCAACAGTTTCAGGTAATGTGCAGTAATTGTTGAAGGCATGCAGAGATAGAGATGTCTAATGGCAAGTTACCACCTCCCACCCCACAGCCCTACTCCTATCAACATCAATCTTACAAACATGCTTTTGTTCCATCCCCTTACACTACAGAGGCTTTGGGGATGAATGGCACAGATTGCTGGGTTTTTGGTTTGTTTGGTTTTTTTCTTTTTTGATAACTTACATATATTTTATTTTCATACTGGAGAATCTTCTCCAATTCCTTTGCAGCAGGGCCTGGGTTTGCAACTTCTTGCTTTCCCTCCATGAAGACAAGGGATAAATTTGCTACCTAATTTCTTACTTCAGATCTCATTTGAAGTAAGAGTCAGTAAAGAGGGAGGATTATTGCCTACCTTCCATAGATTTTCCATGCCCATGAATGGTCAAGAATAAACCATTAGAAAAGGCTTAGGAAATTTTTAGAATAAAGATTTCCAATTTTAACTCACTGCAAACTCCCTTAACAAGCATGTGGCCAAGTGATGCTATTGCCCAACCATATGAAAACAAAGATTTCTAGCATATGAAAAAATAATTATCCGTACTTGAAAAGTTCAGAGTGCAAAAGTTTTGCATAATTAAAACATTTTCTGAATCTTGTTAGTGGCCCAAAGGTTAAATACTTCTCTTGGCTAGCATAGGCCATATAATTGAGAGGAAGCAAGTGAGTTTATTCTTTGAAAGGCCATGAAAAAAAAATTTAAAAATCCACAACAAGTTTATTTGTACTTGCAAATCCTTTCAGGTCTAAAGAACCAGCAAGATAATAAATCAGTTTTGCTGAAAACAGAAGCTTGGCAGAGGTGCAAAAGGACAGCTGAACTTTGGCTGTTCTACTTTGAGAGTATTTCCAAAATTAAAAAAAAAAAAAGAAAAAGAAAAAAAAAAAAGGAAAAAAAAAGAAAGGAAAAAAAAAAGAAAGAAAGAAAAAAGTAAACCAAAGTGCCTCAAATGCATAGAAAGCTAAAGGAACAGCAAAGGCATCTGGCAGTGGGAATTTGTTGCCAGATTTGTGGTTGTGTTGTGCTGCCTTCCAGGCTGGTTTGCCAGTTTGCAGTAACTTCCATCAAGTGCAGCTGAAACCCACATTTATAAAGCCTCAAATGCTGTCAAATCTAAAAAAGTTTCAAGTAGCCCTTTCTTTCTTCTTTTGATGTGACCAGGACCAAAAGAACAAATAAGCACCATTCATAATATTTTGATGTAGAAAGGGAGGAAACAGAATTTTGTATCTCAGGTCTAAGTCCCAGGTTTTTCCATGTAGAACCCAATGTGGCAACCAACTCCCCCTGTTCTGCCACCTCATTGCCACTCTCACCCCATCATCAGGCCACCAGCAGGACCTCCTGGCAGAATCATCTCTCAGCACAAATGTAACTCGAGTGCAGCAGATTACAAGAAATGTGGGAAATGTACATCCACCCCGCACACAAATAGAAATTAGGACAGACTCCAGCCCTTCTGAGGGATTTTGAATGGCTCATAGAACACAACCACCAGCTCTAGCCTGTGAACAAAGTCAGGCTTATGGTAGGCTCCAGAATTGCCCTCTTTTGTTGCTATAGTGGCACTTTCTGGCTCACTTCTCGCCTGGGTGGGTTGGCTCCCTACTTACCTAGGGCCAGGGGGAGTTCAGGGGTTGCCACCAGCCAGGTTTACTTCTAGGAAGCCACTCAAGCATTGCTGATTTCTTTTGGGAAGTGAGCATTTCAGACTGCATGGATATGAGCTGTACCATGGTATTTGCCCAAAGGAACAGAGAACAAATCCCCAACACAAATCTGGCAAATAATGCAAAGGGTCCCTCCCAATAAAATATTCATAGGAATGCATTAATGTGAGGAAGGGAATCTTAAATTCATTAACTTTGGTTTTTGGGCTAGAACTGCCCATTATTAATTTGAGACTTTCCTCTTCCAAAATGTTGGGGGTTTTTTCCCCACTCTCTTTTTTTCCTTCTTTCTTTCTTCCCTCCCCACTCACATTTATTATGAAAATGCGTATCCCTCAAAGCATCTATCACAAAGCACCACTGAATCCTTTGGGCCAACTAAAATATGAATATAATCAACAGCATAAATATTATCTTCTGAAACACACAGCAGTGAAATCCAATGTTCACAGACCGATTTTTTTTTAAATAAAATCTATTACTTTCATTATGCAGTCTTAACACCCAATTTAACAGGAGGAGCTCATCTTCCCTATATTTGGGGCTTTTTGGTCCTGAATCATGACCTCATAACAAAGTCTGAAAATAGAGTGCCCAAGAAAGTGAGTTCAAATCTTCAAACTTTTTTCCTCAGTACAACTACTTGCCTAATTTAATTGCAGAATCCCTTATTTACTCCTGCAGGAACACAGTCAAAACAAAGGCAACACACTGGTATACTGTGAAGATGAAATATGCAGAAAGCTGAAATACAAACATCCCAAGAAGTTGTAATAACTACCAGGGTAACAAAAAGGGGAAGGAAAAAAAAACCCCAAACCAGAAAGCCCTTACTTTTTTTTTACAGTGTCTACCATGGGACTCTTAAAAATCAAGCTTTTAGAAGAACATCAGTTAGATCCCTGATATTTTCAGTCCCTCTGGAAACCTAGACCATGTATTATTTCACATTAAGCCCTCCCAACATCTGCTCTTTAATAGTTGCAACGGCGATGATATCAACAACACCCTCACCTTACAGCACAGCACTTTTCATCTGCTGGAAACAAAACACTTCCCAAAGGAGGCAAAACATTATCATTCCTTGTTTAGAAACAGAAATTTAGCTATGGAGAATGAAACCACTTACCCAGGACCATTCAGCTGGAGCAGCAGCAGAGCCAGGAGAAGAAGCCAGAGTCCCTGTGCAGATCTCCAGTGTGAGCCTTTAACACTCAGCACTGCACCTTCAACTTCAGTAGAGCAGGTAATATTATGCTCTCCTCTCTCAGATCTGGGCTGAGCTTCAGTTACAATCTGGAAGCACTTCAAAAGCTGTGGATTAAAAAGCCCTGTATAAATGCAAAGTGTGATTATAATTCAACCAATATTGCAAAAATTACAGCAGTTTATATTTGTTTTTCTCTATTTGTGGAATTTATATTGTTTCAACACTCGAACAGCTTTTGATAATGACACCATCTGTTAATTCTCACCCTCCACTAAATTAGAACAAGTGGCAGAATTGTTAGACTGCAGTTTACAGATCCCAGCCTATCAAACAAACCTGAACTCTGGATCAGTGAGCAGCATTACCAGCAACAGGAGGCAGGAACCAGTCAGGTACAGATTCCAGGCCAAGCAGAAGAAAAGGACAGGACAATCAGGAACAATGCACCTCTCAGCTGCTCCTCTGGAGCAGTTCTTTGTTAGGTTGTGCTTCCTTTCCCAACCCTGCCAGGTGAGCAGCATTAACTCCAAGGCTGCTCAGATTGTGGGACAGCAGTGGGAGGGGTATTCCTGCTCGATCTGAGATCACTGCCAAGTGGAATGGACACCTGGGTACAAGTCAAACATTTTCCAGTTGAAACAAGTGGGCAGAGCTCCGAGTGGCTCTATTAAATTAACATTGTTAGATTAGAGTCCAAACTGGTGTAAATTACTACAATTCACACATGCTTAACCTGCAGAAATACCAACTGGGGAGCATGAGGAGGACCGCAGACATTGGTAATGCACTTGAAAGTAAAATTGAAGTTGATAACCAACCTTTTGGCTACATTCCCTCTCCACCCCCCACCTCCATTTTTCCTACGTATTCATATCCTTCCCTCTGCTCTAAGAAATGCTCTTCCTTTGTTTTCAGGTTATATGAGAATTTGTTCCACACACTTGTATCTGCAAAAGGGCCAGATTATTTTACATGCAGATCAAACAGTGAAAATACACAGCTCCTGGTCTCTAGACTACTTTTTGCACATGTTAAACACCCTTTAGTTCTTCTATGAACCTTTTAGTTCTCTCTTTCTGAATTTGTGTCAATAATTTCATTATTTTCTAAGATAGTAAACCAAATCCCCAATAGTTTTAATCTTATATTTCACAAAGACTTTTTAGTAAAGGGATGGACTTCTACCAAAGACACATGTGTGATACATCACTGTGCAAGGAACAGAGAGTTTGCTCATCTTATTTATGAACATTCAGGACACAGCCATGGAAACCTCAGCCATTCCTATTCCTGATTTTGCAGGAGTCAGGCACGAGACTGCAGTTACCCTTGTTTAGGAAGAGTCTTGGTGGAGTTCTTCAAATAAGGCACATTTGGCATTCAGTACCACGGTAATCCCTAATTACCTCACACCCCCAGGAAATAAAGAGTTTCCCCATCTTCCATTAACACAATTCCCTACCACTTTTAGTGGGCTTCTAAGAAAGTTGCCCAGAGAAGCTGTGGATGCCCCATCTCTGGAACTGTTCAAGGCCAGGCTGTTTGGAGCTCTGAGCTTCTTGCTGTAGGAATGGGGGTCAATATAAGAGACCACACTGAAAATGAACCTACCCGCCCAAGAAAGGCAGACAAAGAACCTCAACCCAAAAGGTATTGATGCTGCTATGATGGGCTGAGAAAGGTGTCCAAGGTGCAAAATCTGCCTGACAAAACCTCTTTGGTCCTCAGTTGCACTGATTGTGACTATAGGGAGCACATAATAATCAGCTCATGAGGGACACCAACAGACCTGAATTCACTTGTTGCCATCATTAAGGGGCAATTATTCCTAGAAAATATGAAAAATGAGACATTTTCTGGGCATTATAGGAACATGGTTGACATCACTAGGAGCCAATCTAGACCCCTGAGTTCAGGCCAGCTTTCTAAAACCCTTTATATCATTGTTTTACAAAAGGTATTTGATACCATTGCTGCCTTCTCAGATGTGATCTCATCCTTGACCCTGAGTGGCACTTTTAGGAATAGCTCCCTCAGGTTTACTTTTATCAGATCATAAAGTACATCATATTCCCTGGCCTATGAGATGTGCTAAGACTCATATCATTTGTAACTGGAAATCCTATAAAGCTGCCTGACATTTTTTGTCCACAAAAAATTGAAGTCAAAGTTGGAATGGATGAAAAAGAAGCTTCCAAGATTAAAAAGGTGCGTGTTTGGTGGAGAAAACTATATTCTGGTGCACTTTTCCATGAATACAGTAAGAGCTAAATTTTTTTTTTTTTTTTTTTTTTGTGATAACAGCAGAGCTGTATCCCTTCTTGGAGTAATAAATACATGGTCCTTTACTGGTTTGATTTGCTAATATTACCATTATATGATATATGCTAAATTAAATACATCCAGCTTTTCTACAGAGAAAGCGGAGTGGTGCACAAATATCCAGCACCACACCTTACAGCGTCCTGGAGTCATCCTTTATTTCGCAGACCTGCAGAATATGTATGAGAGATTAAAAGACTTGCCCAAGGTCTCCGAGCAAGGCAGCTGCCCAGTCAAATTTTCACGGTCAAAGACAAGTACCAGGCCAGCAAACAGCGTGAATCTAAACAAGCAGACAGGTCAGAGGATGTCAGCAAAAGGGGCCAGGAAGACTTGAGTCACAGCTGGCATGGGTCAGCATGTAAGTCAAGGGGGCAGAGAATAAGCTGAAGCTAAATATACTCCAACCCCTTGTAGACACTGTGCTGGCAGAAGGCCAGGCTGCAGCAGTAATGGCTGGGGTAGGTTTAAAGTGCTCTCCTCTGCCAGCTACTCATCCCTGCCTTAAATTAACCCAGCTGACTTTAGGCTGAAACAGATGATGGTTCCTCATAAACTCAATTACACCAGCTCAGCCACGAGTGGAGAAGGCTTGAGATGAAATGTGGTGCTTTTCCAATATCTTGAATCTCCACTGTCTTCCCTGCAGTAGCTGTTGACAGTGACTTAAATTCTTCAAATCCATCTGAAAGACAAAACTTCAGGTTAAGCAGCATCACTTTCAGGGGCCTCTGCCTAAGGTTGCTGTACGGATGATGAAAGGAGGCTTTCTGAGACCATTACTCCACTGGATGTCAACATGTAGCAATGAATTCACTCAAGATGTTCCTGTGGATTTCTTTGCTGGTAGGGTCATCCATTTCTATGGACTCCTTTTATTACAGTCTCTGATCTTTCCAACTGCAAGAAACCACAGTACTGCTTTACTAGAAACTTGTTTAAGTCCTGATATAAAATGATGCTCCTATACACCCTTAAAAATTCCACTGCAATCCAATAATTTACTCTTATATTAATTTGGATAAAATAAAACCCTGGGGCCTGTAAAAGCATGTAAATGTACAAATATAGTTTGACTGCTAAACTTACATGCTGAGCCTACATTTTCTGTAATAAAATATTTAAGTGGTTTCAACTCTGCAGCCGGATTTTTTTTAAAATCAGAGATAGCAAAAGACATCTGTGTGGGACAGTATCCACTGGACACAATCAGTCACTCGAATGAGTAATAAAATTAGTATCTTCATTATGGACTGATACAGATTTTCCCAGAGAGAAATAACCTCAGTACTACCACCTCAAGCCACCATAAACTAAGCTCAAGTCTTCATTTTAAGATGCATTTCTAATGCTTAGCATTTAAATTCCAGAAAAGTCTGATAAAGAATTGTCTGAGGCTGAGACAAAGCAAAGTAAATGGCAAGACTGTAATAACACAGAAGCTTGTGGAGGCTTTGGAGAGCAGTTAATCACTTCTGTGGAATTCAGTAAGAGCTACATTTTCTGACACCTAATTTTTTTTCTGTGCTTCTTCAGAAATTAGGCTCTCCTGAAAAGTCACCTTTGAGGATGTTTTGTCATAGCCAGGACTGGACTAGTGGCAGGAGTTTCTTGAGCAGAGTCCTGGTAGTTCAAGTAGAAGCTCTCCCACTTGTCATCACAGAATATATGACCTTATTACTCCTCCCTCAGTTCTGGCACTGATTGTTGATGCTGTTTGCAGCCAGTGAAGTTTCCTCAGTGCTCTCTGCTGCCATCTCTCCCAGCCCCTTCTGCTTTTGTTTTCCAAAAACAAAAAAAAAAAAATTGTTGGCAGCAAAAAATACGTGAATCCAATTTTCTGCCAACACCTAGATGAACCAACTCCAGAAAATAACATGAAGATAACAAGGCAGGAAGATGTGTTAAGGTTATACTACTAGTTCAGAATACATTGAAATTTGCAGGAATTTATCTGTATATCAATGACATGATGCCACTTCCTACTGTAGGACCTGAACAAATTAGCTACCGAAGTCCAGCCCTCAACAGCTCAGATTTATCTCAGATTTTACTGGCAGGGAGAATGAGTCAGTGACGGGACAAGCCCACGACTGTGAAGAAAGACAGCAGTAGACCCAGACCTGCTGGCTCACTTCCCTGGACATTTGACTGTTCCACAAGTTTCCTGTTAGCCAGGGGTATTGCAGAGAGCTGGATAACCTGAATGTTTTGGGCAAACCTTTTCCACTGGCACTGAGAAGGTCACCAGGCAGGACTGGAGAGATGTCAGGGCTGCAGCAGACTCCTCTCTGGCTGGGAGCTGCTCCTGTGTCAGAGCGTCAGTTCCCCTTGCTCTCTCACAGCCCTATCCAAAAGGCATTGCCTGGAAGCAATTAGAGATTTTTTAAATTTTTTTTTTCTTTTTTTCCATCGTTGCCTGACAACTTCAGCAGAAGCACATGTAGCCATCCCCCTACGCCTCCAAAGAACTTTGCTTACTGTTAACTATTTAAACGTTGAAAGTATTAAAGCTAATTGAACTCACTGCTCAGAGAACCAAGTCTGAGGTCAGCTGTCATATACCGTAACACTGTTGTCGTAAAAGAACTTTGGGGTAGTTTAGAAATCTTTGGAAAAGCATTCATGCCTGTCCACATACTTGTCAGTCCTACCTGTCATTGCTAATGTGGGGAGGGGAGTTTTAGCTTGGAGAAACAGATGGAGTTGCTTTGAGAAACTCCTCAAAGAAGGGCTGTAGTAAGTGCTGCAAGTGGTGACAGGAGATGATATTCAGCTGTCCAAATTTTAAATACCTTGCTTCAGGTGCTTAGCCTGGCAGAGTCTTTATGATCCAGTGAGGGGCAAAGGGATGGTAGTGGAAGGGGAGAATATAAGATAGTCCATTGCTCTGGAAGGCAATTAGAGTATTTAAATATGAATCTGAATTGCTTTATGGAAGAGACTGTCTCCTTGTCAAGTTTATTTGAAACCTAGATAAATCCTCCTGTATATGTAGATATTGTTTATATGATCTTAGTCTCATGCTGAAAAAGAGTCTCAGATGGTAAATGACAAAAATTCTCCTGACTTCAATAGTGTTACTGTTTACTTTCATGCTGCTGAGGATTCAGCCCAGAATTTTTAAAATGTTAATGCTCCTTGGCCCCTAAGTGAACAAATTTATCCTGACTTCCTTTTTTTTTTTTTTTTTGGTAAGAAAAGAGGAAAGCAAGTAGTTGGTGGCTGCTAATGGTACAGCAGCAACAAACAATTTGTGCCTAAAGGGGTCCTTGCCTGCTGTAAACCCAAAACAAGGGACACATCAGGATCAGACCCATAGAGCAAACATGTTCATAACACTGTGAGAGTATCTTCTATGAGCACAAATAGACTATCTTCCATAACACTGAACTGGTGGCTTTGGGGGTACAAAGGTCCTCAAAATTCCTACCTGGAATAGGCAACCTGCTAGAAATAAACAGCAAATAAACAGGGTGAATTGTCTCTAAGGATTGCTGAGGAATGAGCACATTCCACATATCCAGACAATCTTTGCTGTCAGACTGAAAGGAAGAAAAAAAGACAAAAATGAACATCTCAAGGAATGTTCAGTTCTTTCTCATCTGCCAGGTCTAAGGCCAGTAGATAGGCAGTTCTGTAGGAAAGGAAGTCTGTTGGAAGGCTATGAGGAGACACGCTGCTGTTGGAGAGGTTGTCATGGGACCAGAGGCAGCCAAGTTCCAAAGCATAGCTGCAGTTATGGTTTGTCTGGGATGTCTTGCCAGTCTAGCCAGTCTTCTGGGGGATAACAGGAAACCTTCGGATGGCAAAATCCATGCCGTAGACACATTCACATCCTTTCACATCTGTGACTATAGCCTTGCAAGGAACAACATTTGAGATTACACCACGCTTTGAACTATAGGCAAGAGGCTTAGATCCCCAGCAGCACAGGGAATGGTCACGAATGACTTGATCTTACTTAGTCCACAATCAGTCAAACTTTGTAATCTCCACAAAACAATGAATTACTATCAAAAGAATATGAACAGCCCAAAGCAGCTGCAGGGCTCTTCTGGGGGAAAGCAAGGGTCTTGCATTTATCTTCCACTTATATCAGAATGGGAACAACCTGATGACCTAAGAAGTGGAGTCATTTTTAATACCTGCTCTTTCCTCCCAGTACCTGGAGGGGTAGAGTCCTGCATGCCTCATCTCACTGGTTATCATTATTATGTCATCCAGATCAATCATTTCAAGCTCATTGGGTTGTAAATGCAGCTTTGATCATTCGTTACACTTTGTTAGTATTTATCAGAGCCAGGGCTCTGTTAATCCAAAACAGCAGCGCTCGAACAGCAAGGAAACCTGGGCTCCAAGAGCACTTACTGCAAGTTGGAGGGGTGGTGTTAGGTTTTGTTTGTTTTCTAAATTATTCACTTCTAAAAATTTCCCATCTGCTGCAGGGTTAATCTCTGAAAGGCAGAGGAAACCTTTCCTCTCTCAAGACAGGCACAGCAAGAGCGAAACGCAAAGCGCTTGCCTGTTGCTGTGAGCCCATCGCTGCTCCAGAGGATCGGAAACAGGCACAGGAGAGGGAGGGAATCCTCTGCGGGCAAAACCTCTTTTATGTCAAACTATGCATAAGGCTCCTGGGGTTGATCCAGAGAGCACTGAAGTCATCAAAACCAAGACGCCTAACTCATAAAGTGCTCCAGAGTAGGGCTCCCACTGGTTTAGGCTCCTTGTAAGCACCAGCGGCAGCTGATGCCGCACTTAGGACAAAGCAAAAGCGCCTCTTTTTAATTGCGAGCCCAGGAACGGAAGGGAGGATTGCACTCCAAATGGTCTCCTCGGCGATGACAAGCACAAATTCTTTAGCACCATCTAGCTAACAGCGAAGGTAACCTACACCGACACTCCTGCCTGCGGAGCTGCTCCTCTGCCGCGGCTCCCAAAGCCGGAGCGACGGGAGCCGCATGATAATGAAGGAAGGAGAGGGCGGATTTAGCAAAGCACCAAGAGCGGAGTGAGTGTTTCACACGGTGCCAGATGGAGCACGGACCAAATTCTTCCTGAGGAAAAAAAAAAAAAAAAAAATCTAAATGGCCATGGGAAGGGCAAGTGCAAATTTTATAAAACAAATTAAATGGTATTTTGTCCAACAATCTGAGAAAGCACGAGCGCAGGACATGGAGGAAAATACCTTATTTGCTGGAATGTCAGAGAGAAAACAGGTGAGAAAAATGCTGTGGAAGCAAAACTGAGTGCAGAAAGTTAACAAAGGACTACAAAATTAATGGAAGGTGCCTAGAAAACTTTGAGAGAATAATCAGACACTCAATCAAAATCTTGAACAAGTTCATGCAATATTTGCTGAAATGTTCCTGTAGATATATATATAAAAAAATACAGTAGGGTGAACAGTTCAAAAGAGTAGAGTGTTTTGAACCAAAAGATCTGGAGGTTTCCTTTTTGAAAGCAAATTCTTTCTTAATATTTTATAATGCTGTATTATTATATAAAATAATTATATTAAATTATACAAATTATATAAATCATATCCAATTATTATATACAATTGTATTTATTAAAAAAAAATTCAAAAACAAATTCCTCAAAACTAAGTTAGTAATATGCATTGTAATTTTTATAAAAGGAACATTTCCAAGTCCCTTCATTTCCCAGCTGGTGGAAAAATCTGAAACTGATGGACAATGCATTTCTGAATGAAGCCAAATATTAAAAAACTCAAAGAAACTATTTTTCTCCCCAAGAGTTTCACAAAAAATTTTCAGAACTTCTTTTTTCTCCCTTATTAGAACTGACTGCAGGATAAGGCACAATATTTAAAGAACTATTTGGGAACATCCCTTCCCCAAAGAATTGCTAGTTAAGTATGTGTTTACCTAAATTATTGTTTCACATAGGAATGAATCATTTTCAGGAAAGCTATATCTTCACCTTTCATGGCTTTGTCAAGGAAATATAATTAAAATATAAAAAAATAGGAAGTATTTTGATTTAACACTGTCCCAATTACCTATTTATATTTAGGCCATCAGAAAAATCCAACTGAATTTTATTTTCTCAACCAACTAAACCAGTATTTTAAATTTTGATCTCTACTTTTGACCTAAGTTATTTTAAACCACTTGCTAGGCATTCTTAAACTTCCTCCCACAATGTGTTTATCTTTTTTTTTTGGTTGGTTGGGGTTTTATTCTTTTAAGAAATGACCTAAAACACTCACAGAGCATGTTTCCACAAGGAAGACCATGGGCCAACTGATGCCTTTTTGTTTTTTTAAGAACTTCTATCCTATTTTTAGACTATAAAGACCCAAACTGAAGCCCAGACTAACTTGTAGGCCAGTGTTAAAAGCATTTTGTATGTACAGCCCTCCACACACATCTGTACTCCAAAGGAGGAGATGTACAGAAGCAGCTTTATCTTGTGGCTTGGTGAATGTTCAGGAGTTTTGCATGCCCCAGCAGAGCAGGCTGGCAGAGGCTCCTTGCTCCTGATAAAACAGAGAGATAAAACAGATCACCCTAACAGAGCTGGTTGTACAGACCACACTCTGCAGAAAGGAGAGGCCCAAAGAAGGTCCAGATTTTGGGAATGGAAGGACACAGAACTGCAGCGGAGCACAACCTCTTCCATAACAGTATGGGGAACTTCTCCCAAGCCACGTCACACTCAGCAACTCAACATTTAAAGTGGTCAAAAAGTGGAGGAAAAAGGAAGTTACTGGAAGTCTGATGAAATCAATATTCATGTTGCTGAGTAGTGGAGTTGCTGGTGCCAAGGAAATGGGAGCCAACCCTCCCACGGGTCCTCCAAGCCACCCAGCAAGTGGCCAGTTCAGCTAGCATGGCAGGGCTCTCAAGGCTTTGGAAACAGCCTGTGTTTGGCTGGATCTGCTTACCTAAGGAGAGAACAGAGAGATGAGCTTTTGTTTGCTTTCATTTTTTCGCTTGCCTGCATTACTTGGTTCTTTGATAATTGGGCTTGTACAAAATATTCTGTCAAGACGCATGTGGTGGCATTGCCTCTGAGACTCCGAGCACACGCTTGTCCCACGCCCTCTCACACCCTCTAATAAGCTTTTTATTCTACTGTAATTAACAGCCAGGAACCAGCCCCTCTTTGCTTAAAATCACAAACAGCCCTACACTTAATATTTTGTGCTTTAAAAAAGCTGCTTTTGCTTTACCTGCTAATAACCCTTCCCCCCCCAAAATTGCTTTCATATACTCACTGCCTGTCCAGTCACTACATGCTGAATTTGAACTCCTGGTTGCTTAATAAAGTCATTTTAACCTAAATGCTGCATATTTCATATGAAATTTAGGAATACTTTCTGAAAACCAGACATACACATTTCTGGGAGATGGACCACTGAGGTAAATACAGACTTTCAGTCATATCAACTAGACGTTTACTGAATGTATTGCAGGTCGTCCTATTTCATACTTTCAAATTTCAGAGTAGTATTTTGTCATGAAATGCCAGCATATACAATTTTATTCCTGCAGAAGACAGGTGTCCAGTGATCCCAAATAAGCAAGGCACTTATACCTTCCCTTAGAGAACTTGTAAAGGTAATTAGGAGTCTCATCTTTATTGAAAAACCAATGAAAACAAGGTAAAATTAAGAATTTTAACCTAGTTCATGTACACCATTTACAACATGTTATGGGGTTTATCATTGAATATAAGTTTCACACAGGACACTCCTGCTTGAATTTAAGTCAACTTAGACAGAAAAGGTGTTCAGCAGTGGTGGTTCAGGTTACTAATAATTATTGGTAATTTTAAAGGACAAAAAAATTTAGTATTCACACAGGAGTGGGATCCAAACCCCTCCCATAGTTGGTGGACTTCTCATTTGATATGACAGGCATTAGATCAGGCTGATTATATCGACTGATGTGGGGACAGAAACTGACTCTTTTGGCTTCATGAAAGCAAATGTATTTTTATCTGAATAATTATTATTATCGTTGAAACAAAATGTATATTTTCTCAGCTTTTTATTTACAATGTAAAGTGCTTTCCACAGTAAATCAACAAATATGAGTATTCATGTCACCAAAAGCTGATGATTAAAAATAATTACTTTAATGGTAGCTGGCCTTATGCCAAACATGATTAGCTTTCACATTTCAAGCATGATAGTAGATAATTTACATCTCCTTTCACACCAATACCAAACTACTCCTAATGGATTCTATTTTAGTTTTTATGAATTAATAGAAATTTAGTGTCCAATCCAATATATTATAGGCACCATTTGCTTTCAAAACCAAAGAATTGTTTCAAAAAAGGGCAGAAAGTAACCAAATCACAGGACGGGAAGCCAATAAACTCAGTTTCCCTGCTGACAGTGTCCTTGCCTGTGCCCTTAGAGCTGTCAGAGGCAGAGTGAGAAGAAAACTTTTTCCAACAGGCCAGAAAATCCTGTTGGGAGGAAAACCCATGGAAGTACTCAGACTGTCTCTAACAGGACACGTGCAGATTGAAGCCCTTCTCTCCTAAAGTCCAAGGAAAACCTCTCACCCACCCCGGTGGACAGGATTTTGTTCTGAGGACACCGAAGGAAATTGGACATTTGCCTTTTTAAAACATCACAAGCTGCTCAAGGACCTAATGGGTCAAAATAGAAAATATATTTACATTCTTCTACAGGAGCTTTAGAACCAGTTGCCTTTTACCTACCCAGTAGGGCTGAGAACAGAGCCTCGAGTGTAAACTGTGGGGATAAACACACACAGGATGGCCCTCACCCACCTCAGTTCAAGCTCAGGGTGTCAAAAGCATCCAAATGCCATTTGTGAGAGGAAAAGGAAGAGCAAAGAAATTCCACCTCCATCTAGTTTGGAAGTTTGTGCCAATAGGAAATGTGGAAACTCAAAACACAGTGAGAAGACACAGTGGGAAGGTCAGAAGGACAACCTTAGCTTTCAAATATGGGATCATTACTTCTTGGCTGGAAAGGAGTGTACAGGAACACCAAGGCAAAAAACACCAGGGGTATTCATGTGGGGAAGGACTCACTAGGCATATGAAGCAGGAATGACAGGCAACAAAACACCTTCCATATAGAAGATAATAACCTTTCATGAAGATAATAACCTTCAGCAGGCTGGAAGACTACGAAACCACCTTGGTGATTTGGTTTATTCCCAGATCTTCATCTCTAACAGGCCCAGCAAGGCTCCAAGCTTTGCCTGACTTCCACCAGGATCAAGGTCTGAAAAGTGTAACTACTTTTGGTGGCTAAAGGAAGTTTTCAAAGAAAAAAAAATAGTATCAGTATCCAAAAACCACATATTTAAAAAGAAGCAAAATGAAACACCCTCTCTTCACCAGCCTATTCCACGTCCCTCAGTGCTACAGGACATAATTTCTGATGCCTGTGATTCCCTAAGACTACTCATGGATGCAATAATGAACCCAGCCCAAGCTAATGTGTTTCACAGGACTTGTAAACATCCATTTTCCTTTTCTGGTCACTGATTAAAAGAAAATACATTAGTCAAGTTTAAGCCTTCACCTTTCAGCCTACTGCTGGCGCAGCACATTAATACTGCTTGTGAAACCTTCTAATTTACATTTCAATGGACCACAGCCCTCATCTACCCTGGCATTAAAATGTCCAGCACTGGCAGCCTCAAACATACAGAATGGATGTGTGCCTGCATGCTCCATGCTTCTTCTGACCTTTTATAGGCTCCTGTAGGGGCTGACAGGAAACCAAAGCTTCACATCACATCAGTGCTTGCTTTGTGTGGAGAGTCTCAGCCCCAGCAGCAATTAATGCTGGAGGTGAAGCTGGCTTTTACTGGACAGTCATTGCAGTTTTCCTCCAGAGGTAACTCACGTGAGTTCCCACAGGTTGCAGAGCAAATATCTGGAGGACAGAAGGTGCAGGGAAGAGCAGACAAAAGTGGTGGGCTCTACCAGTTGGAGCAGATTTGGAACTGCTTACTTGGAGACAAAATTCAGCATCACAACAGGAAATCCCAGGCCTGTTCCTGTCCCCTAGGCTAATTGCTGTTGGTCTGGCAGTACACCCCTGTTGCTGAGCCATCCCTTCTCACTAGAAAGAGCTCCCAACACCTCCCCCCTCCTTTTGCTTTGGCAGAAATGTGAGCGTATCCTCTGCACTCCGATCTAAAGTAAACCGCCGTGTCATCGCCCTAGCAGAAAAACACACAAATACCCTCCCACCTTTGGAAAGCAGCAAAACATTAAATTTTATGGGTACAACAACTAATATTAAAAAAAAAAAAAAAAAAAAAAAAAGCCTGACTATTTAATGCAATGTTGTGGTTGAGAATTTAACCACACAAAAGGCAGAAAATTCAAACGTACAATTCCCACAGAAACCATAACTTGGCCACGTTTCACATAGACACATCAAGGCAGAAACTTTAACAGCGCATTCCCCCAGCTGAATTATTGCATTTGCAGAAGAGGTACAGCTCTCCTCCTCCACCTCCCTTTGCTTTTTTCACCTTGTTTTTTTCTCATATACGAATCCCCAGTGGCAACATTTATGAAAAATTAGGGAAAGGGGATGCTGGGGGGAGGAAGGGTGAGGGGAGCGTGATTTTGGGTAAACACGCATGCACGGGACAGGGTTGAAAGGCAGACCTCAGCCTCCAAACTGCTTCCAGTTTCAGCTGGTTTGTGTCCAGGCCCCTGGGTTTAAGTTCTTTCCTGGGGCAATCACTGAAGTCTGCACCATAACTTAGCCTGATCACAGAATATCCAGCCCTAGACACAACCCCCTGCAGATTTAACCCTGGAGGGTGCTGCCCACCAGACAACCTGCTGAGTCTCAGTTCCTTTCTTGGCTCTTCAACATGAATTTCAATTTGGCCGAAGACCTACCCAAACCCACTTTGGCCAATGCACTCCTGTTTCCCAAGGCACTGCTTTGCAAGCAAATGAGGTGGCTTAAACTCATTCCTTAGTGTGAACAAACCTCTTTACTGGGCAGGCTGAATGAGATCAGCCTTTGCATCAGTCTGGAGCGAGGACATAAGCCATGGCTCTGGATCTACAGTAGGTTACCTTCACCACTCTACCACTACAGATGAAACAATGCCAATACTGCAAAAAACTCACCAATTGTAAGCTTCTCTGCTCAGCTTTTAGAATAGTAGCTGCTGGTATTCTACATGTAGGCAGCTAAACCCTCCTCCATCTGCCAATCTTGCTGCTTAATCCCTTCCTACCTGCTCCAGAGAAGGAGGTACAGCAAGCAATAAGCTTTTTTCTTCCTCAATTTCCATCTCCAAGTTTGGAGTCGACTTTGCTTGAGTCTCTTTACTCGTATAAGCAAATAGGCATTTGTACCCAGAGGGAAGATGTGGTTCCAGCCATTGATCTGGGCTGCTTGCCTCACTTGGCCCCAGGCAGTCGCAGAGGCCAGTATGGAATATGTTATACTTAATGTGCTGAGCTGCATTATTTCTGGCTCTGCGGAGCCTGTCCTGAGTGGCCCAAGCAATAGGAAATCTGAATTTCTTGGCACTAGTGAATTTCAGCTTGTAGAGAGAAGAAAAACGAGGTAACTTCCCTATTCATTTTACAACAATTAAGAACATAAAAATAGATGAGCCATTCTGAGTCACTGATGGCCCATCCAACCCAGTATCTCGTTTTCCCCACCGGGGAGCACTGGGTGCTTCAGAAGCAAATATAAGCAGCATGGCAATTACTGTGATCCCTCCTCTGGTATAACCTCTCAGATTCCAGCAATCAGCAGCTTGGGGACTTCCTGAGCCAGAGGTTGCATCTGGACCATCATGTTTAATAGTTCCCAGTAGACTTCTCCTCCATGAATTTGTCTAATCCCTTCTTGAACCCATTTATACCACTGGATTCTACAACATCCTGTGACAAGGAGTTTCACACTACAATTGCACACTGAGGGTGTTGGGGAAGCAGGGGGGGAGGAAAACTTCCTTTTCACTGATTTCAACTTGCTGCCTAATTATTTCAGGGAGTGCCCTCCAGTTCCAGTAGTACAAACAGCAGTAAAAAGTCATTGCTTGGGAACTTGCTTCCCACCATTCAGACCATTATCAGGTTCATCCAAGCTCCACTTTTATGGGCTAATCAGTATCTCATAAGTTTATTTACTGTCTCTCGTAACAATTTAATTCCCTATATTCGTCACCTTTCTCAGTGTTTTTCTGTTTTCGCTGTAACCCTTCTGATACAGGAAATTTTTCTTTGGCAATGGATGGTCCCGATAACTAACCTGAGTGTATTTACCAGAAGAGTTTTGAAACCAAATTATTTACCCTGAAAATTCAGGCACAGTTATAGAAAAAGAAAAGAGAACGTCGATTTTGTACTTTGGTGGCTTCAATTCAGCAGCTGAGCTGCTGATTTATGTCCAGCCTTCTTTCAGCAACACAAGAGGTCCTACATACACCTATATATAATAATACAATCATATTATAGCATAATGATATATTATTTTTTCTATAATTACTATAATTGAATTTTGTAATAACTCATAATTATATAGTAAAATGCTATGATGATATAAGCATAACACACACATATATTTAACTTTTTTATACATATGCATACACGTGTGTTATACATAACGCACAAACAATACAAGTTATAACTAAACATAAATTTCTTTGAATAATAGAATTAATTAATTCCCTAATTTAAGAGAATGTGTCCTAGTTAGGGGAAGTTTACTGACATACATCCCTCTCAGGATCAGGGTGCAGGTTAGAGGGGAAAAAGTCCTACAACATCAGCCACATCAGCCTCACACGCTGTTTCTCTAGTGGCTCCTTCTCACCTTTTCCCTCCTCACTCTACTTCTGCTCCTCTTTGACCTGATTTCTGCTGTCCCTTGGATAAAGAAAGATTTCACTGAGTCAGGTGTGACTCCATCTCTGGAGTCTGCAAGGCTGCTGTGACTACAAGCAAAATGTAGACTAAGACACAATGCCTTTAATTACCCAGCAGACCTGAGTTTGTCAGGTCTCAGGGCAGAGTCTGCAGCAGTCAGTAAGCAAAAAAAAAAAACAGCTAGTGTCTCAGGTGCCTACTATTCCCTCATCTTTTCTTTCCTCTTTCACATGCATTTGCTTTATCCTGAAAGAAGGCTTGAACTTCAGCTGAAAGAACAGCCATAGCAACTCCAGGCTATCTAAACTGTGTTTGTTTTCTCCCCCCCAAAAATACTAATCCTTCTTATTTAAGGATATTTTAAGGGACATCAAGGCTAAAATAGACTTTATAAAAATTTTATGTCCTGAAAAAGAAAGAAAATCATACTAAATTGAAAGCAGTACTTTATGTTTACCACATCTAGTGTTTTAATTAATATCCCTTCTGTCCACTATCCATATTTTTAACAAATTTTAACAAAAATAAATTAATGGATGCCATGAAGCCAAAATCAGATACCTCTTCTTTCTTTAAGGAGTAATAGTTCAATCCTGGCCAGCAGAGGTTTTGAGAACCAGTTACTACCTGCCAGCAATTAAAGATATGCTTAACCAAATACCACATCAAATGACACCACCATACACCCATGTTACCATGGACATATCTTTGTGCAAGTGTGGAAATAAACATTTAAGAGCAATTAAATCTTAGTCAGATGCCTAGAAACAAAGAAATGTGATTTACTTTACTGTTCTGATGGAAAACATCTGACCAGAAGTTATGGAGCCTAACGTCTGGTGAGGTTTCTGGGGGTTCTCTTTTACCTTTCATTACCTTGGTTTGTTACTTCTTTCTTTGGGATAGACACATACACATAGACCTCTCTACATATATTCATGTGTGTGTATTAAATACAAACATCCATTCTGCTTGAAAAGATTTTATGAGGGCTGTTTAATGTCTACATAAAGAAGACTGAAAGGCACTCTGCATACACACTGTATCATTCTTATTGCATCTAACAGTCACTCACATGGTACCAAGCCAGGGAGTATGAAAAGGGGAAAACTCCACTTGGTGAAAGGGAAAGACACAGAGGAACAATTTGTGCCAGGCAGCAAAAGACTTCTTTGCTGGCACCTGTCTCCTCACAAGCAAAGCAAAGCAGTGCTAAACACATTATTCATCTGTGTCGAATGCAAAAGTCAACTTGTGATCCTGCATGGGCTGCAAGATCAGGTGGTCCACGGGCAGAAATTCCACCCACTTGGCTCTGGGAGGGATAACACCCCACAGAGGGGTTGCTGGGCAATGAAACAGTCCAACCTCATCATGTGAGTTTTTTAAAAGCATTGCAAGCAAAACATCAGCACATCTGTGGGGAGTTTTCCTGCTGGACTAGAAACAACCGCACATTTTAGAATCATAGAATCATTAAAGTTGGAAGAGACCTTTAAGATCATCAAGTCCAACCACCAAGCCAGCACCAACCCAACTACCATGTTCACCACTGAAACATGTCTTCAGATTCCACATTCACACACTTTTTAAGCACTTCCAAGGATGGTGATTCCACCACTTCCCTGAGCAGTGTTTCAATGCCTTACAACCCTGTCCATGCCTTGCATGTTTGGCTTACGGACATTTTGACTTGCATGGACCCAGGACAGCACCAAACTGGCAGACTGTAGAAGGCAGCCAACACATCCTATGTCTTGGAGGGACTTCCAGTGACCACCACACACACAAGTCCTTTGAGGCAGGACTTGCCACGTGTCAGTCCTCCTTGCACAGATTTGTCTATCCTCTTCTTAAGGGTGCTCAGGAAACATGTCCAGGGTTTCACCAAACTGCATCATTAAGGAGGTCCTTCCTGCTGTCTGACACCACCCTCCTTCTCAGGGAGGGCTGGGAAGGAAAATGAAGAGCAAACAGTCTATCCACCCTTCATTAGCAGAAACATTCTTCAGTGTCTTCTTGATTGACCTTGTCTACTAAGACATACTGAGAGATAATAATAATTAGCACTTACATAGCACTTAATCCTCAAAGCACTTTACAAACATTAGCTAATTAACTAAAAGGCAGATTATATATGTGTCTGTACATATAAATAAATAAATAAATATAAAAGATCTGGGAAGCCTGCCACATTCATCCTAGCAGAAGAAAGGCCTTGCAAACTGCCTGCATTACACAAATCTCACTGCTTTAACATGTCATGCCAGCTTGGTTCAAAGCCCACAGATCAGCTTATGAGTGTGTACTCTGCCATCCATGTAGACCTGCAAGTAGGAAATTTCTTTAGGACAGCCATCAGATGGTATTAATTAAGCAGTCTGACTTAATTTAATACTCAATAGGCTTATTTTCCAACATAAGGAGTTGCTAATGTCTGTAAACACTTGCATTATAGTTGCTAGCCTTTTTAAATAATTGCTAGATACCAATTAAACAGAAAAAGAAACAAGGCCAGGGAAATGGCAGTATTTTTAATTTCCCACTATCTTACACAAACCCTGTGCATTTCTTTTCTTTACAACTCAAATTCCACACAGTCTTCTTGATGAGCTCATTTTAGGAAAGGTCTCTCTTTAAACAGAGCTGCTAGGGGCTACTTTTGTCATACCCTTCAAAACTCTGTTGGTGGGAGGTCGAGACCCCATGGGCTGATATGGGGACAGGAAGGCTGGGACCAGTCTGAAGGACAGGCTGTACAGAACACCCATCGACTTATCCACATCCCTGTACTTTGACACAGTTGTAGGGCTGGAGACATGAAGCCCAGCAGCAGTGGGCAATGCTCTCCTTGCTGGCAGTTCTGGCTGCTCTCATTTACCTCATGGAGCTGGCAACAGCATCTTGCATTTGCCTCCACCTTTCCCTATTTAGCATCTTCTAACTTTGTGACTGGGCTTGAAAATCTGATCCATTCCAGACTAGTAACCTGTGGCTGTTGATGAAACTCCAGCAAGACAGAAATATTAAAGAATAAGACTATATGAAATGGAAGTGGAAGGCCACCTTCCTGACTTGTGGGCAAGGTTGTTGTCATGCAGTGAGAACAAATTCATGCTGCTCATGCCTCCCCTAGAGGAAAAAAAAAAAATCAAAAAATTGCTGTTCTCCTTGCACTTAGAAATGTGACTTGGCTGCAAACATTGGCTGTGAAATCCCTCCCTGCTCTCAGCTTTTGCTTTCCCCTAGCACATGTACACATGCATACATACAGCAAGGTGCCACACAACAACACCCATATCAAATCCAGCAGATTTAAACATCTGTGAGAGAAAAAAACCACACACATCTATCTCTACAGATCCTCTTTTGCATGGGTATGGGCCATGTACTGTTTTCCTACAGAGTTAGAGCAACATCTCTTTCAACATTCTGGATCCCTTCCTCAGATAGATCTGCCTTACAAACCAGTTCTTACTCCAAATTTTCTTTAAAGCTGTAAAAAACCCAAAACCCGAAAACAAACAAACAAAAACAACAAAAAAACCCCCAAAAACAACCAACTAACCCCCCCCCCAAAAAAAAAAGAAAAGAAAAAAACATGTAAAAGAAGTGACAGCCAAAATCTGAATATCGCCTATTTTCAAGTGAACTACAGCTCCTTCTGCAATAGGGCATGGATAAAACAAGGTTACACTACTGCAGATCCATACTGTCACCCTCAGATTCAGATTATTATACCTGACAGCAGTTACAGGACTTGTTAAATTGAAAGGGGGAACAGGAACATGTGTCCTATTCCACAGGTACAACGTCCACAGGAGACAATGGGAATCATACCAGGTAGACAGGAAGAGAATTTAAAGCCTTATATCATAATTTATTCTCTTTTAAAAAAGAAATCAGACTTGAACACAAGCCTGAAATGTGTTTGCTAAACCTCTTAAATATTATGACCATCAAAACACAAAGCAGCAGGTATGTTGCTTTTTATTTTACTGCATTTATTTTTCCTAGTTGCAGTAGAGTCCCTCCCTCTCTGGATACAGCTGGACTATCTCTGCCAGAGGACATCCCTGGGGCTCAGAAAAAAATGCTTCTAAAGAGAGCTTTTTTTTTTCCCTTTTCATTTGGAATGCAATAGATTATATCAAGTGTCAGATATTTTCAAAACATTTCCCAGGGGACACTACTTCTATAAATTCTTCACACATACACTTAACTTTCCATACTCTGAGTGCTATGTTGTCCACAGACCTGCTGGTGTTACCACAGGAATCAGGGTAAAGATTTGCACTGGCTGCAAATTGGACAAGGCTCCCAGTGCCTTTCAGGACTATGCACAAGAGAAAACAGCCTGTATTTAAAAACAGAAATCCATAGGATAGCAACTTTTTCACGTCTGTGAATGCATAAGTTAAAGGAACTTTATCGATGTTGAAATTACTAAATTAGAGCCTGACAGATCTTTCAAAAAAAAAAAAAAAAAAAAGAAAGAAAGAAAACTTGAGAAAAACTATTACTTTCCTTCTGGCTTGGTAAGCACATAATATAGTTTTGATATCTGCACATTTTCTCAGAATTAACACACTCAACAGATGTCCAGACAAAAAAGAAATAATTTTGTTCACAAAAAAACACACTGTACAAATGGCGAACCAACATAAGGAAACTAAATCCACCTACATGTACTCAAACTTAAAATGGTGTATGCACATATTTGAAAACATCTGTGTATAAGTTTAATTGTATTACAGAAAACTCTGAAGAAATGTCTGGTACATCTCCAGAGTCTTCAGATTAATTTTTTCTATCCAGAGAACCCATGAAATAAAACTTGCAGATCCGCTGGCCTCATTAAGCAGCATTTCCAACCTCTGAAAAGTCTCCATGGAGCTAAAGCCAACATGGGACTTCAGCAGCCTGAGCAGAGCTGGAAATGGAAGTGTTCAGAAGCACACTCGTTTTATCTTGTCTGGTTTTTTCTTCAATAGGAGAGTGCGCGCTCATGTTCATGCTCATAGTCACAGAATCACAGAAAATGCTGAGTTGGAAGAGACCCATCAGGATCATCAGGGTCAGTTCCTGGCCCTGCACAGGGCAGCCCAAGAGTGACAGCCTGTGCTGTTATCCAAATACTTCTTGAACTCTGTCAGGCTTAGTGCTGCAGGTTGGACACTGGGGGTCTTGTTCCAGTGTTCAACCACACTCTGGGTGCAGAACTTTTTCCTGATATCCAACCTACACCTCCCCTGATCCAACTTTATTCTGTTCCATCAGGTCCTGCCAGTGCTCACCATATCAGGCTCCATTAATCTGGAAATGAGGTGAAGAATTAGTTGATAAGAGAAGGAGAGTAAAGGGGAAGCCAAAACGTTTGAAGACAGTGCAGGGATCTGCCAGCCTCACATTGCTTACTTGTTCCATGCCCTGCTGGAGGAGAGGCTCAGCCATGGGAGGGAGGCAGGAGGAGCCTTCCTCGCCCTGGGGCAGTGCAGGAACAGGAACTGGTGCAGGTTCAGTCCCCGTGTGCCTTCAGACCCAGGGGAGGGAGGCAGGGAGGGCACACAATAGAGGGAGTCGCTTCTGCAGCCAGGAAGAGGAAGGAGAGCTGAAGAGGACTCACCATCACCTTAAACTCCTGCTTGGCATGTTCCCACAAGCCAGAGAAACACCCACCTGCCCCTGGCAGGGCGATGATGTGTTCAGAGATAAATACTCACCCTGCCCACAGGCCTACCAACACCCACAGCTACTGAGCTCTGCCCACACCTAATCCTCCCTTTCTGTAATTCCCTTGAAATCAGGCATTAACTAACTTTCTTTCCACCTGTCACAGCCCACAGGGAAATCCCAGGCCAGATTCACCCCACCCAGCCAGCTGTGACTTGAAAAGGGTGCAAGTACACGGCAGCCTCATCAGAACCAACCCTCATATAATACTTGAAAACAGAATACACAGAAGAGCTTCTCCCAAAAGATACAAGTCCTCCCTTTACTGTGTGAACTACTCTATGAAACCAGTGTGCTATTTATGTCTAAAAATGAAAGGCAATTTAAAAAAAAAAAAAAGCGTTTTATGTTTCTCAGCAAGCAGTAGCACTCCTACATAACCCAACTCTTTAGACCAAGGGTCTTTGCACACCAGTCTAACATTCCTTTGACTCCAACAAAGTGGAATAAAATCTATTTCAAATATATTATTTGATGAAAGCAGATGTCAGCAGATACTGCCTATGTAATTGATATTTGATTTATTCAAGATTTATGCATGCTGTGCCTTAGATTTATTAATGATAATCCCCTGCTCTTGTGTTTAATATAGTGGAACCAAAACATAATTTGCTGGGATCAGTCAGAAATGCATCAAAGTGATTAACTCTACATGCAAACCATTATCCAGTGACATCCCTACTGTGCATAGTGCAAAAGGAGGCAATAATACAGTAATTGGCTTCACTTAAGCAAGTCAGATATTTGCTGTGATTGCTGGTAAAATTTGGTCCCTTTAATCTCAATGGTGCTACTTCTTCACATCCCTCATCTTCCCTTGATACATTCCTGCTTGCAAAAGAGTCAGGAACTTAAAATAATAATAAAAAAAATTAAAAAGCAGCACATCCAAAATTCCTCCAACCACCTGGCAATTTAACATGAGGAAATCATCAGAATCACAGTCAGCATAGCAGTGAAACTCAGCTCTGCTCCTGAAAGCAACTAAGAGGGTCTCTCCCCTTCTAGGAACATGCTATTTGCAGGTTGTTCGTGGCACCCCTGTCACTGTGGGATGGAATAGAGAGCAGCACAGCAAGAATAGCTTGAAAAGGGCTCAAAGGAGGGATTAAGTTCAATGGTGAGGAGAAGCTATGGCTCTGTGAGTAATCACAGAGGTTGGAAAGGCACATCCTCGACTTCAGCTCCTCCTCACTGCTGGGTGCTAGTCCTTTATCCAGGGAAGAAGCAGGAGTGCCTTAGCTCTTAGGGTTGGGGACAGACACTTTAATGAAGAGGCAGAGAGCAAAAAAGGCATGGAAAAGCCCAGTCCACAACAGACAGAGGGAGAAAAACTGTTGGAAAAAGGCAGCCTGTGAATTTTCTCACTGGAGTCATGACAGCCAAAGTCTCCATTTAGCCTAATTAATTTGTTCCACTCTTGAACAATGCAATTTCGGTTACATGTCTTACGAGTTGTTACATTTCCAGGCAGATCTATTGCTGTTGCAAGAGCAGCCATGTGTTTCCGTGTTGTGGAACTAATTTTTTATCTCCCGAACCTGCACAGACATTCTGCTCCCGATGACTTGCTGATCTACAGGACTGGCTGGATTCCTTCTCGCAAAACCCAGAAAGCACTTTTATCTCTGAGTCCCTTAAGAATAACTCCTGAAGCTCTCTGGGAGGTAGTACTGCCCTAACAAACAGTAAATGCCCCTTCAGTCTAATCAGAAAGGAGGTGTCTTGAGAGATGAAAAGTTTTTAAATGAGATGTTAAAATCCACTATCATTATCACTTATGGAAAGAGCATGTGCTTAACATGATTTCCTCTTTCTTTCCACCTGAAATGACAAAATATAACAAAAAAAACCCTAAGTCTTGTTTCTCCTAGATACAAGGGTGATGTGCTATAATACAGAATTTCCTCACTAAAAAAAGTTAATCATACATTAAGGGCTGAAGAACATGGTGCATGCAAGCCACAATAGATTTGACAGAAAATATAGAGTTACAGCAGTTAGAACAGGGCACTGGGCCTATCTGGCCCCAGAAAAGCTTTGTGACCTGCCAGACTGAAAAGAAGGACCCTCTGGATGGCCTGTTAGAGCAGATGCTGAGAGGAGGAACAACAGAAAGCTGGGCAATTCTTATTCTCTCATCTTCTTGTCTTCCAAGAAGACAGAGCTAGGAGGCACCAAAATCAAGCAAGTCCCAGCCACAAGAAAGAAAAGAAGAGGGAAGTAAGAGATAGTCTATTAGAAAAGAAAAGCAATTTTAGATATTGAGTAATCACTCTTGTTGGGTTATTTTTTTGTATCCTCCTACCAAAACAGGCCAGCCTCCTTCCCAAAGCTTCCTCTCCATTGATACAGGAGATACCATACCCTTGTCCAGCATACACCTCAATGCACCAGTATTCATGGTTTTCACTTTCCTGCAACTGTTTCTATACAGTACAAAAGAGTCCTCTTCTCATGGAGGAGGACTCTCTAATTCTCCCAGTATAGAGTTTGTGCTCTAACCAACTTCAGCAAGACTTTCTCTTTTCTACCAGAATATTTAAAGAAAAAAAGTTGCCCTGCATTTCCAAATGATGCAGCTAACAAGCTGAGATTGTGTAGGAAGGATCTACAATTCCCTACTGAATTTATAGTAGAACAAATTGGAAAAAAAAAAAAAGATAGTTTCAATTGAAAGAGAATTCATATCACATGCAATTTAAAAACCAAAAATCTTCATTAATGTATTTTTTCCAGATTGACAACAATCATAGCCATCTGGAGATTAAATTATAAAATGGAGACTTGTGCTGTAAGAAATAATCTTGTCATTCAAACCTTGTACAACTTTATCCTTTAAAAAGATTGCTAACATTGATTTTATAATGCTCTGCTTCATTCTTTTTCCTGACTGCTTTATCCTAAAAGTTCTTCCAGAACACTCCTAGTGTACCCTTGGAACACCTGAGACAGGAGTAACTCCTGATCATTTCAATTCACTGACAAGAAACTGATGAAAGAAAGGAGAAGAATAACCAGGAGCAGAGGAAATATACATTAGGACAATGAATTACAAAACCCAGACAAATGGTGTAATTGTCCCCACAGATTCAGAAAAGTCCCAGAGACAGCCGCTGCTTTCCAAGCCCTACCAACTCCAGATGGAGCCCCCTCCTCCAGAAGGCTAAATCCAGAGAGGAAACCTCACAGAGCAACTGTAGACACCCCCAAGAGAGAGGCTTCTGGACACACAGAAACATCCTCCAAATACTCCTTCCCTCACCAAAGCTGTTTGACTCCATCCTATCTTCACCTCCACCTTACGCCTTCCTTTCTTCTGCCCTCTCCTCTGTCACCTCTTGCCTTGTAGACAAACAGATCTCTTTTTCAAAAAATCCAGCTCATTCCCCCACACTGGGGAATGGAAAGGGCCTCACACTGCTCCATGGGGGCATCTTCCACCCACCCTGGCTGTGCTCCCTTTTCTGATTCCACTGAAATATCTCTGAAGACAAGAGACTCCTACGGCTCCATGTTCATGAAGAGAAGGATGTTTCTGTTGACCTCAAATGCTCTACAGTGATAAACACAATTCATGACAACTCCCACTTTCAAAGCTCAGTGAAACAACCCTTTGCATTTTAATGACACTGATTAAGCGCCTTTAGAATACAAAACCAGAAAACTTCAAACCATTTTTGCTTAAACCTATTAAAAATTATCTGTACCTGAAATTTCACTCTTCATCCCCTGACACACACACACAAAACACCAAACTTGCAGCCTCTTGCATCTCAGAATCATAGGACAGTCACCAAGAAATCATAGGATAAGCTGAGAATGAGTGATATACCAAAAATACTCTACTTCAAAACTCAGTTTTTACACCCTCATGGATGTGATACTCTCTAATGGCCACATCTTCACGGTCTTTTCCATAGACAGAAGGGTCTTAAGGGAAAACTGAGGATTTTCTTTGAATGCATTCCTTCAGGAATTGCAAGATCAAGGGAAAAATGAAAGCAAATTCAAAACATCAAGTATGAGAAGAGTCATGGTTAAAGAAGGATGAGTTGACAATGATGACAGAAAGTCAGTTCATTACGGAAGTTCTGATATAAAACATAGGAAATTTTTGTCAAGAAAACCAGGAAAAATAACAGCTTCAATTAGACTACATATTATTTTGGGTGTTTAAAAAGAGATGCCCTTATTTAAGAAGTGGTTTAAGTATATAAATGGCTAATCACACAAGCAACATTAATTCCTACCACCTCTTCTGTTGTGTAATATTGTCACTGGGTCAAATATCACCTCAGTAAAAACCTTTTCCACCTCTTCATACCAAAAGAGGCTTGGACACACAGAAGTATTACTCATCTCTGCTGCTATCCAGAACAAAGACCTTTGAACAGCTCAGTGCAAACCCAAAGCAAGAAATGGGCTGGCAGAACCAGTGAGCCAGCTTTGAAAACAGCTGAAATTCCCATGCCCTCCAAGCCTTTTAGATGAGCTGATGGAGGACAGTGACAGTGAGAAAGATGACAAGTTGATGAGTATTAATCTGTTTAAACTCACTGCTGAGCTATAACTAAAATGCCTGGAAAGTTGTCCCACTTTCCATACACACCGGGAGAAAACATAAAATACCATTTTCAGCACTGACATAATTCAGTGTTTATGGTTTCCCAAGGAAAATCATCTCTCTGGGTCCCTTCACTCGTGAGCTGTTCCTCTGTTGATGCCATTTGTACCATTCCTTTCCTCAGTGGTTTCCAGGTTACCTCTCCAATGCCCACATCCCTGAGCCCAACAGCAGCCAAGCAGCTCTTCGCTTACAAGACACCCTTCAAACACTTTATACAATACAGGAAGGTATTGTGGTGGTACTGAAATCCTCCTCACATCTTTCCCTGTGAACAGTGCCCTAAAAAAGGACTACTTGGCCTGACCACAAGCAGGCCAAAAGTTACAGGACAGGGATACAAGCCATGAGCTACCTGGGGAAGGAAAAGGGCCACAAGGCACTGCATGGGCTGGTGCTAATGAGAAGGACTAGCCCCTGCAATAAATCCACATCTAAATACTGCACCTCTGAATAAGGACATTTTAGAGACACGAGGATGTTAACAGGATATGGCATCAATGATTTAAGACAGTGAGTGTCTCCTTTGAGCTAAGTGTCCCTGCCTTGGCAGAGAGATGATGGTAATATTAAACTAGCAACCTCTGTGGAGATACATAGCTGCAAGTAAGAACAGAATTTGAAACCCTGTCGTCAGGATAAGTCATCAAACAGATCCTCCTAAACAGCAGCCAAATATATATCCGCATCTACTGTTGTAGGTGTTAATGGAACAGCTCCCAAATATGAATGCTGAAATAACATCCTGATCTCCTGTAACCAGAGCTAAGAGGATTTGCCATTGATATACCAGCTCTGAGCTGGATTTACTTCAAAATTCTCAAAAGCCCCTGCAATGGTATAAAGCACGTTTTTGTGTCGAAGGAATCCGGAGGAGTGCTTCGCATGAAGCACTGGGCAATACGTAATGAATTCCACATTCTAGCTTTGTCCCCAGAGAAGGCTTCCACAGATTCCACAATGGAACAAGAGGTTTATTGAACAGGACAATGTGAGAGGAAATCTATTTTACAACTCCAAGCAAGCTTCTGTCCACAGAAGATGAACAAAATTTGTTGCTGAAAAGAAAACTAATACTGAGAAAAAGAGCCTAGATAGAAAAGGAACAAAATGTCACCTCTTGTAGTCCTTCACCCATGTATTTGTTGCATGTGTGCACTGTGCCCTACACATATCCCTATGTAGCATGTACACACAGATGTTATACAGAAGCACTCTCCAAACACAAAGGAGCTAAAAACAACGTAATCCTGTCCTCTGGAAGTTCTCGGTATGGGAACAGTAATTAGATAATTCTACATTTGAAAGTGGTACAGTTAATCAGAGCTTTCCCAGGGGCATTTTAGAATTAGGAGGAATGCTATTAAGGAATACAAATGTTTTATTTCCTAAACTGCCAATAAAAGAAGACGATCAACTTAAAAAAAAAAAAAAAAAAGCAATGGAACTAGGTTGCTTTAAAAAAAAAAAAATCAAGCCAATTCATTCCAATGTCATGAACCTAACCAGGATGCTGTTGTGCCAAGGAATTAATTTGTTTGCAAATAAAAGTGAAACAGATCAGTAAGTTTTTATTGCTTGTGATGAGTGAAATGCAAGGAGGCTATAAAAAGCATAAATGATGAAAGTTGAATTTGTTCTGAAAAAATTCTTTCAGTTTGAATAATCTGCAGGGTATTAATGGCACTGGTAAGATTTTTATTATAAACATATGAGGACAGTGTGAATCAGGAATAAGTCTATTTAAACCAATGGGATTGTACCGAGGAAACATTTTTGAGGGCTGCAGAATGGAAACTAACTGAGATCTACATACCCTTTTGATGAGAGCAGAATGGGGACCACAGTTCTTTTTTTGTTTTTCCTCCTTGCTCTACACTTGCCTATGTGCTCTTACAGAAAACTCTTTTCTCAAACTGCTGGCCCTCCAGATGAGCCCAGGCCTCATGTGTGACTGTGGTGACAACATCCCTCTCATCTAAATCAAAGACAGCTACCAGTGAAGCCAACCAGCTGGAATGCAGGACTCACTGAACTGAAGGATGTCCAAAAAATCCAAAATAATGCAGTCCCAAACTTTACCAAGAGGTGACCTGGGTGATACAGAGGCAGTGAGATAGTGAGGAACTGGGGCAATGTCTCTAAGAGGAAGCCATGGAAGACAAGGACCACAAAATTGGAGAATCGGAGTTAGAAGGTATACTCTCACTTTGTATTTTTGCTAGGATCTTGTGCCTCTTTTTCGAAGGAGCAGAAAAGAATAGATGCTCAGGAGGTTTGTGTGAGGAGCCAGCTTGTTGTAGGTCATACCTGATGAATGGAGGTGAAGGACAAGGACTCACACTTCAGCTGTCCATCCTAACCACGAGAGAAAGTCCTGCCAGTTTCCGATGCTAAAGAATGGAGGGAGAAGCCCTGAGAGATCAGTGTCCTAACTGGGCCACACTGGTTAGAAGATGTAAATACAAATTCTCCTCTCATATTGCATCTCCCCGTTATCTAGAGACTTAAAAAGGCTCATGAAACCTGCATGTAGTATTATGAATACCCAGGGCAGATCAATTTAATTAACTTGAGTAGAGCTACATAGCATCATCGCACAATAAAAGTGTGATTGTTACCTGAAGCTCGCTGGGGTAGAAGCCCAAGGAAAGAGAACACTTTCTCATATTAACAGATAACAATGGCACAAAGATATGACTTTGTTTAGGCTTGGACTAAGCACCAAACCTGTAACAAGCAGAGCACTTATATCTTGAGGTGGTCCTCCTGCTGCTCAGGGCTCCTGAGAACTTCCTTCACGGAAAACTATAATGCTTGACTTTCTTGCTGCAGATCTGCATTTCTGCATAACACAGGGTAGCTACACATTGTATCTTATTATTCTTTCCTACATAGCCTAAAAGGGTTTTAGGAGATCTGTAATGAGGGTTTCAGGAACTAAAACTCAATTTGTTTATCCTATCTCTTAGGGAAATAGCTCAAGGAAAAGCAAAACAGGGACAGAGGAAGAGCACATGCGCAAAGGAGATGGACTCCCACAGAACAACATAGCATACTAATTCATTCTGATCTTGCTATTTAGTACCTGCAAAGTCTAACATTATGCATTATTAAATTCATGTATTATTGAATCACAATCCTTGTTGCCTGGTAAGAAATGTGGATGATTTCTTAGCTTAAATTAAAGCACTGCTTCCCTTATTTGAATAAAACTGCATTACTGGCTGCCTCTCATGGTAATCAGAAAACTGCATTAGGCAGGTAGTACTGTATGAATTAAAAAATAATGAAACAAGACTTTTCAGTCAGACATTGTTCCCTTGCCTGCTTTTCATGACAGCAGATTCCCTACTCTGAGTTGATAAGATAACAGCAAATGAAGATAACAACATGAGAGCAAAATCATTCACTCTAATAGGCTCCACCTGTGCAGGCTCCAGCTCATTTACATGACTGCAGAAAAATTAGAAATCATGCAGCAATTAGTCTCTTCTAGATTATGCACTGTGTCAACTGATACCACTCTGGAGAGCACTAGTGCTAAAATGGTTTCAAAAGATAAATCTACTAGCCTGTGCAAACATTTTTAATTACCTGCAAAACTGGATTGCCTGTTTAGAAAACTCAGCTGTAAATGAGGCTGCCCACACAGCCCTGGAATCAAATGTCACCAGATTCAAATGTTTATATAACTGACTTTTATAATGTTTGATGGTTTGGTGAAACAGAACCACATATCTGCTTTTGCTGCTGTGTAGCTGTAGGAACATCTCTTTCGAGAGAGGTAATGGAATTGAGGTAAATGGAATTCTTCTTTCTCTTTTTTGTGTTAGCAGATATCGATTCTTTTAGTCTCAGATCTCATCATCCACTCAGGTCATCCATTGCAAAATGATGATCATTCACAGCACTGAGCAAACCCAGCAGCTATTTACAGGATAAAAATTAAGGGCTGCAATGTGAACCCTGCACCCTCCCCACTAAGGAGCTTTTCACCTAAGAGGCCCAGTGAAGTCCATTTCACTGCTTATGAGTAGCTGTTCATCCTTGTGAGGAAGCAGTTCCCAATCTAGACTTCAATTCTCTGCCAGGGTTAGCATATGTGCTGGTGGAAAGGCAAGTCTGCACACCCAGCTGGTGCAAATCTGCAGTGCTCCCAAACTCACAGAAGCTCTGCAGATTTGCGCTGAGCAGTGATCCAGACCCCTCACATGAAGCATTTGCTCTCCACATCCTGGCTCTTAGGGCTGGCTGTTGTTAATGAGGTTTTCAAATCACCTACTGGAATTTGAAAATGGTGCTTCTTTGGTATATTTAAATCTTTGTCAAAGAGAAAAAAAAAAGGCTTAGACTAATTGGAAAGGAAGAGAGAAATTAAAGCACAGTAACTTTGAGAGCTACAGAGTTGAATTCAGAGCCAGGTCCTTTCTGTTTATCTGACTCATTCTTGTAAGAATTCGAGAGCAAGGAAGTACCTAACTGTGAAGACTGAAACCTCTAGGACTGCTCTTGGGTTCATATTCTGTATCTGATATTTCCACAGAGTGTAATAATGCTGGTCTATAATTAGAACTGGATGAACTCATGAGGGGCCACCTTAACAGCCCAGTCACAGCTTTGGTTATGTAAACTGTTCCTGCAGGCTGAGTTTAAATTCAGGCTCTAACCCTTGAAATTTTTCTTTCCTTCTTTAAAATACTGCCCATGTCATTTTGTGTCACACAGAATAAATTCTACAGCTCATACAAGCAGATTTGGTGAGGGCCACCCCCATCCCCACACGGTACTTACACAGCTCATTTCTGATGTAGCACCATGTTTGCATTACTCTCAGTTCAGGACCACTGAATTATCCCTCTTTAGTTATCAAGACTTCTTGTTAAAGCTTTTTACTTTTGAAACCCTTAGCATCTTTAGCACTTCCAGTAACAAATTAAAGACCTTACCTTTGTTCTCAATGCTACATCTTTCTAAGTTGGACCATTTCCCTTGGTCACACCTGGGAAATGTAGGTGCCAAGGAAGCACAACCCCCCAAAAAGCCAGAGGTCCTTCAGAGCTGTCAGGTGTATCTGGATCTGCAGTGCTGTGATGGGGCTTAGCTGAACTGGCGAATGTCTTGCCAGAGGAGGATTTGAATATTAAAAAGCTAGTGTGGAACCAAAAAAACAGACTGGAAAGGATGAGGAGGCTGAGTGCAGCTGTCCTGATACATATCTTAAAAGATACCTTATTCTTCCCCTAAGCAGCCCACAGGCTCTGTGGGCTGATACCCGTGAGGGGGACATCACTCTCATTATCCTTGAATTTCTGTTTCCTTCTTGCTGAACATACTTAACTTTGTTTCTGTGCAATTTATAACCAACTGAGAGGTGAAAGGTGGGTTGTGTTTGTGCATCTATCCAACACACAGCTCATGCAAAGAAGGATCCACCATCCAGGTAAATGGCCCATAGACCCAGGGCAATTCTGTTCTGTTCATCCTTTATCCAGGATTACGAGTCCTCATCCCTACATAGCTCTGTGATCACAACCTTCATGGAGACAATAACCCATGGGTCCTCTGGCACAAATCACGTGGACAGCATTTTCAGGACTTAACCTTTCCTCTGGTCTCTGTGCTGGACAGGCTCCTACTGGCTGCTCTCAGGTTCCAGTTTTGGGTGGTTACTGGGTGCTCATTTAGGAAGATTCATCATGCACAACTTTGTTGCTGCTGTTTAAATTTTAACTCAAATCCAGTGCAGTTTAACCATTTTGTGGTCAAAGCATTTATGCTGTGGATAGCAGTATAATCACCCACATAATAACATTATATGGGAAAGTGATGGGAGAACAGGGCCTTTGGATGAGTGGGGAAATCTGGACCAACAGAATGAAACAAGCCCCCTTGAAATATGGCCAGAATGCAAGGGAGAGGTTCTGGAGCTGCTGAATGGAGATGTGCATACGAGCACCTTTCCTACTGCAGGTCAGTTCATCTGAACTGTAATAGGAAGGACTGGCAAGGAGATCCTCCTAGCAGTCTTAATTTATTCTTTGATGATGCCACAGTTGGTGGTACTGCAAAGGATTCAAATATAAAATGGAATTTATGGAGAAATTTATGAGTTTAATGGAGAAATCTGTTAAGAGCCTTGAAAGCCCTTATATAGCTAACGAGGTGTTTCAAGTCCCCCAGCAAATTCTATGCTTGCCTGATGAGGTTCAACTTTCATAGTTTAACCAGAAAGCAAGGGGAAAGAATGACAGTAAATGTGGCAGAGCCATAACATTGACCAGGGGCTGCTCATTTGGGTGCATCTTGGGAGACAGGTTTTGAGGAATGTTCATCTGTCATTATTAATGCCTGAAGTCAAATAATTAACAGGGTAAACCTGATCTGAGATTGTTGTGTCTAATCTAAGGCTTGTGGACTTAGCAACGTGCACAGAGATGGCAAAATAATACATCAGATTTGCAGCTATAGAGTGTCTTAAAAGCATCAGGGATAAAGAGTGAGAGAAAGCAGGTTTCATACTTACCTCACTTATTGGGATTGCCTTAAGGATACGTGGGCAAGTTGAACACTGTAGAATGCAGGAGTTGCCACAAGATGGGACATTCAGCTCACAAATGTGAAAGTTGCTGGCAGAATGCTGAACTTTACATCTAATGAGTAAAGCTGGCTTTATAAATGGTCACTTAAAGGAGATAATCCTTTGCTCTCTATGAAACACTTGCCAACAGGCTCCTGACAAAAACCCTCTCCTTTAAGCAGGGGGAATTTTGACATTGATGACTGAGTTACTGCTCAATTCTGGCTTATTTGTAACCAGCTGGTGAAAACTTGAGATTGGAAATTTCATCCTGAAAGGTGAAGGTGTCATAAATGTCTATAGTTTGTTTTCATTCAATTATGTTAATGGAGACACATCTATGGCTGTAAAGTCAACTGGCCAAGTGTTTCCTCCACTGGGAAACCTCTGAACCTCTGCAGCTTCCTCCTTCAAAGGAATCTTCTCTTCTTCCACAAATTAACATGTATTTTCAAATGCTGTGGCCAAGCTTCCCACAGATTCAGGCCACACAAGCAAACGGGCTGAGCAAAACAAATCCCTGCTGCAGACAGCAAGCAGACTCCGTGTTAGAAGGACAGCAAAAGTGAGTAATTCCCTGAGTAAGGAAATCAAACTCGGTTTTAGAAGCCAGCACAGTAACATTCAAATAGTTACTTTCCTCTTTGGCCAGTTTTTTCAGATTTGAGGGGTTTCTTGTGTGATTTTTGGGGGTTGTTTTTTTCTTGGGGAGGTAGGCATTGGGGGTTTTTTTTGGGGGGGGGGGGGTTTGGTTGTTTTTTTGGTTGGATTTTTTGTTTTTCTGGTGGTAGCTGGAGTTCAAGTCCTAAAGGCAATGCAAACTTCTGGACAAAAGGTGATGGATGGAAACGTAGCTTATGATGTGTGTCACAATGAAGGGAAGGAAATTAGTTCAATAACTTGCCTAACGCACCATATGGAGATAGAAGCAAGGAAAGCGTGGCTGCTAGAAGTTAATGTAAAAAACACTAACCACAAATCCAGCACAGGGCCAGGCTCCAAAACGTAAGTGGAAGTGGCCTAGAAAACCCACACAAAGCCAGTAATTTACAAGCGAGGGCTCTACGCTTCTGGAAAATAAGGGCGAGAATAAAAACTGCCTGTGCTAGTAATCTAGGATCTGGAGCAGAGTAACTAAATCTATTGGGTTTAGACTGCCTGAAGGCATAACATTAAACTGGGGAGAGACTTTTAGTTTAATCTCCAGCATGACAGATGTCCTTAAGGGGATTCCATGTAAATATGCAGTGTATTGTTTTTGCCTTCTTAAAAAAGCTGGAGGAGTTGAACCACCACTCTCCTATCAGATGGGCTGGGTATTTTTCCCTGCTTTGAAAAAGATGTGGTTAGGTTTAAGAGCCTCCTCATGATTCCAGTTCAACCCTTCCCCTGGGCCAATGTAAATCATCTGCATTACAGGGATGTTTTAAGTAACCCACAGCATGATGTGCTGACTGTATTCTGCCTATACATATGCCTGCACCCCAGGAACAACTGATGTGGTCTTAACAGCAGCATCTCTGACTCCTCAGCTGCGTGTAGAAAAAAAAATGGTGGGTCAAAACAGGCAGAGAGAGAGAGGAGAGAGAAGACAAAATATTACCTTGAGATCCTAGAATACAGGGGCCCATAATATATTCCCTGCCCCAGATCATAAACCAGTTTTGAGGGGCTAATCTGGGGGAAAAAATGTTATCTTTTGGCAGATTTTAAACTGCAATTTAATTAGACGATGGCATCCAGTATCTCACAATATTCATATTCCTGCCTGATATCACAGAATTAGGCTTGCATGAGTTAAACTCAAGGACAGGGTATGGGGCCAAAATGGGTCTGAGAAAGAATTCTTTTTAAAATCCCTGCTTTCAAAATAAATAATGCAGAAAAACACTTAGAGAGAAGTCTGAGAATTTTCCAAAACAGCCACTGAAGCAGATGAACATAGAGATTCACCTGAAAGACAGGAAAGACATTTGTGTGTGTCAGCCTGCAACTTCATAAACATGTGGTGCATGCAACCTCCAGAGTGCCTGAAATGTTGAAAGCTTCTCTAATCCAAAACTAAGCTGATTTTACACTACAACCACAATTATTTTCTTTATAAAATCAAGCATGCCACTGCCAGCTCTGCAGCAGGTGCAAATCAGCACAGGCTTCAAGGGAGTAGTCTGATCTACAGCAGCTGAGGATCTGGTGTAAAATGAGATCATCTACTGAAAAATTAAGAGAAAGGCATTTCTATTTGTCATCTGCCACCTCTTATAATTGCTCAGTAATTTGTATCTTGCCCCTCTAGAAATCCAAGTGATTGACTTGCTTAGTGCTCTGGTGGTTCCCCACTGGCAGCAAGCTCTGAGTACTAATGCCTTGTGGCCAGGGATCCTCCCCCACAAGACACTTATTCCCAAAGGATTTGGGCTGGCTTCTTTTCCAGATGGAAGCCATAAGGCCACATCCAATCTTTACCTATGGTGGAAGAAACACTGCATAGCCTGCACCACCATATCCCAGTCTGAAAACGACTAAGAAAGATACTCTTTGTTTCACTAGCAAGGATTGCATCCTAAAAAAACAACCAGAGGAGCAGATCTGAGAGAAGCCCTTCCACCACAGGGGCTTGTTTTCCAGAGCCAAAACTGTACTCCAGACATAAAAGTGCCACTGTGATCTCTGCTGATTTCCCGGTGCTGCACCATCTACCCGCGCTCCCATAAAGGCTCGGAGTTAGCACCGGGAGGAAATGGAGCACCAAGGCAACAACATCAACAAGAGTGTTTAAGACACCATGGAGGTTTAAACCACTCTAACTGGGTGGATGCCCAGCATGAGGGAGCTTTATGGATTAGTTAATGTTGGCATCTCTCTTCTGGAGGAAAAACGACTGGCAGGAACCATCTGTGTCACGGTGTATGGCCGCCTGCCATGTGACGCACGGCCCAGAGGGTTTACAGAGCATCTATTCTGAGCCACTCTGTATAAGCTCAGCAAGATGATCCCAAGAGCATTGAACAAACTAAATAGCATTAGTTTTTCCATGTCTAATGCATCCAAGTGTGCCAAAGGAAGAGAGGAGAATAGAACAAGGGAATCACCAAAACCTAGTTAAGCGAAAATGTCTAGATGGACCTTGACTGTCTCCACTCCATAGCCCAAGAAGGTATGAAGAATGTAAAAACATTTTTTCTGCTTTTCTTAGCTCCTTAATTTTGAACTCATAAGTGAGATATATGAATTACCATTCTCAGCTCACTAGCAGCATTAGAACTGCTTGTTTTCACCCATGGCAAATTTCTACTCTTATAGAAGAGAAGAAAACTCCCCAGAGGTCAAATTATATTTATAAGAGAGACAAAAAAAATTATCTCCTAGTCTGCTCATTGCACGCCATAAAAAAATCTCAATCTCAGCAGCAGTGATTACACCTTTTAATCTCCATTCATCACACTTGCCTTTCACAATCCTTCAGTTGTAACTCCCACCTTACTTACAAAAACTATGACTGTCAGAAGATCATTGGTTTCTACTACCAGTAGAAAAATTCTTGCCAAACTTTCTGAAGCCTCTCAAAGCCCCAGATCTCCAGGACTCACTGCAGCTGAATTTGACCTTCTGTTTTCCAACAAAGACTTTATTCACTGTTGTAAGTTGTAGCTCATGTCACATTCAAAATCTCATTTTATAACCACCTTGTTATATATCAGGCAACTACTCCAGATTCTTAAAAGTGAATGTAATGTTTGGGAAACGGATCCAGTTGGCAAAGATGCCCCCTCTTCATTTGCATAATTATAGGCTGCATTTTAATACTACTTATGGTTAAGGGTGCCTGACACTTTCCATTAAGAAATTCGGCTTTCATTTACTAAAGACATTGCCAAACTCTCTATGCTTGATATTATATTTTCCTAGCCAATGTCTCTGTCTTGGGCTGAGTTATTTGGTAAAGTTTCAGTTAAAACAGCTCAGCTGCCTCCCAAAATGAAGTGAGGGGGGAAAAACAATTTGTCTGCACAGAAAAAAAAAAAAAGCAATAACCATTTGATGGAGAGGTTCTCACAGCCATATGCTCTGAAGCAAGAATTTATAGCATTGGGGAAGGATTGCCTGTATCAAGCCTGTTGTTGGTCCCCCTTTCCCTTTTGGCCAATTTTTCCTTTTGGTGGACTTCCAACTCCATAGAAGACCCTCACCTCAGGCATATTTTCTGGGCACTTCTTCCAGCAAAATTCTCTCAAGATAAGTCTGTTCTGAATATGCTCCAGACTCACCGAGCTCTGACAGATAACTTTCCACGAGCATCTCTGCCAGGCAACTGCCTATCCCAGGCACAACAGTCATTTTCCAGGAGTCCAATTTACTTCCTTTTTTCATGTCCCCAGATTGTGCTAAAACCAAGGAGATCAGAGGAGAGGCAAAGACAGGGAGGCAAAGGTGGAGGCAAAGAGAGGTAAAGGGAGGAGTGCTTCCTTTTCCTCACATATAGTCTTTCCTATCTTTTCCTTGCCACTTCAGACAGAGAAGGTTGGCATGCTCTGGTTTGGGATGGCAAGATGGTAACCTTCCCCTGGAGAGAAGAAACTGCTCTGCTCTTCAGCACAAGGAGGTCCTAAGCCAGGCTGGGCAGTTACACTCTCTGGCTCAGAAACCCTAAAGTCATCCATTAACTCAGCAAAAGGAACCATTCTAGGGTTCTCTCTCTTCCAAAGGGCATAACCAAGAAAGGGATGAATTCAGAAAATAAAACATTCCCTCTTCAACGGCAAGCAAAAAAAGACCAATGTAAGAGTCCCAAATTCCACATATTCTCATTAATCACTAAAAATCATTTTCCCTCTGGAAGTATCATGCTTGTCTCCATATGAATAAGCACAGGATAGAGTGAATTGAGAAGAAGAAATGCCGCCTAGGAGTTAAACCACAAAGTCAAAAGATTCCAATTCTATTCCTGGCAAATACCCAACACCAGCATTTGCAAACCAAACGCCTGAAGCAAGGCACCAACATCCATATTCAGGCACTTAAACATGGTGTCTCGTATGCAATAGCCTTGCAAGGCCAGTATTAGTTACCCATGCTCCAAAAAGCTCTGCTTTAACTGTTTGGTGTCTTGGTGTGTAATTAACAGTGTTCAACTTTTGGAAATATGTGGAGAGGAAAAAGCTGGACAAAAATCCAATGAGTCTCTCTTTGTCTTCTTCCTACTGGATGCAGGTTTCCTCCTCACTTACCACGTGGCCATGGAAAGAGCCAATTCCCTACTTAGCAGCTGTTGTGGGGCAGAAACCTCCCAGTGTGCAGCACATACCAGGGTTAAGAGTTCTCAGACACATATCCCCATTTTCATGGCAAACACAGTGATTGCTAGAGGTGGAATCAGACATTCCAGACATTGTAAGACTTAGTCAGCACAGATGCACTCCTCCAGTATCATACTGGGAGTCCAACCAATCACAGTGGGATTAAACGCAAAAGAAATTGCTGTCTGTCATAACCTGGGAGTCATTGGCTCATCTCTCTTATTTAATCATCAGAATGAAACATCTTGTAGATTCAGGTTCTGAAAGGAAAGATTTCAGCAAAAATAATCTGCAATTAAGCTCTTATCCTAAATATTCAGAAAATACTATTGTCTTTTCAAAGGATCATAGAATCACTAAGGCTGGAAAAGATCTCCAAGGTCACCAAGTCAAATCTTTGACTGATCATTTTGTCAACAGGACCATGGCACTAAGTCATTTCTTGAACACTGCCAGGGATGGTGACTCCAACACCTCTCTGGGCAGTCTGTTCCAATGTTTGACAAGAGTTTCAGTGAAGAAACTCTTCCTGATATCCAACCTGAACCTCCCTTAGTGCAGCTTGAGGCCATTTGCTCTTGCCTTGTCACTGGTTACCTGGGAGAAGAGGCCAATTTCCACCTGGCTCCACCGTCTTGCCAGGGAGAGATAAGGTCTCCCCAAGCCTCCTTTTCTCCAGGCTGAGCCCCCACAGCTCCCTCAGCTGCTCCTCTTCAGACTTTTCCTCCAGACCCTTCCCCAGCTCTGTTGCCCTTCTCTGGACATGCTCCAGCACCTCAATGTCTTGCTAGAAGCGAAAGGCCCAGATCTGGACACCAGATTTGAGGTGGTAAAGCCTCACCAGTGTTGAGTATGGGGGGACAATCACTTCTCTAATTTTTCACTTTTCTTAAAGCATTAGTGATTCCACCTGGATTTAACAATGGATGTCAACTGTGAGCCTTTGCCTTGTGAGAAAAAACATGAAATTAATCTCCCAGGCAGAAATTTCTCCAAGCATTATATGCACAGAACTTTTCATAAGTAGCAGATTTATATACTTACAATAAATATATCCATAAAGACATGTTACCTGTTGATAACAGATGACTGATCCCTGCCCTCAAATTCCTTTGAAACAAACAGATGCTGTAGACAGCCAGTGCCTGGCATATATGAGGTGGAGCTTACTGGAAAACTCATCATTGCAATCCTTCCAGCAGATGCTGCTTCTCAAAGAGGAACTGAACTGTTTCCTTCAGGTGAGCACAGTCCCTGTGGGAGGTGAGGAAGATAGGGGTCTGCTTAGGAAAAGCAGTTACTATCCAAAATAGGCTATGTCCTGAACAAAATATCCTTATTTTAGTGCATTACTTGCCAGTCCACACCACTCCTGGTACCACTGATCAAGGCTAATTCTCTATTTCTTCATTAAAGCTGTGCTGCCACCCCAGCCAGAGCAGGACCCAGCCCAGCTGGCAGTACTGCCCTCACACAGCAGGCAGTGGTGACTGAAGGAGTACAGCCACCTTATCCAGGATCATGCTACTAGGAGAGTTTGGAGGAAGGTGGCAAAAGACAAGCCCTAATGAGTTGTGCCTCTATGTGAATGCAGCTTTAAATTTTGAATTCTTTCATAAATGCTAGGTTCTATTTGTTAACTGGTCATTAGATGCAGCTACATTCCTTTGCATCTCACTAGAAAGAATTCCTTTTTTCCTGAAGAAATAAATAAAGTGAATGCATACTAAATGTCTAACAGATGAAGCCATAACAAGTCGTTGCAAAGCACATAACTTGTAGATATTGTTAAAACAATGTGTATGCCTGTTAAACACAGAAGCATTTAATGTTATTAGGTATGTTTTTAAATCCACCATAATTTATTAAATAGTATTAAACTATTTATAGATGGACCCTTCTTTGCTAAGCAACTGGCTACTACTGTAATAAACATGCAATGCCAAATCTATCATTTAGGCTTTTTAACTTTCCTGAAGCATGTTTTCCCCTCCTATGAAAAAGCAGATGTTCTAAAGCAACTGCAACCGTAAACTTCCAACACGCACCCAAAGACTGAAATCTAATATTTAAAATGAGCTGTTCTAGTACAAAATGTCTCCATGGTGACCCTTGGTAGCTGAGTGGGAATTGGATTTGGCAGTGAGTCCGAGCGGATGCAGCTCCAGTTGGTGGCATGCACTGACCAGGGATCCATCTCATCTGGGCTCCAAACCAGCCCAAGGTGTCAACTGTTTTTCCATGCTCTCATCAAAAAGAGCTAAAGAGGGTTTTCAGCAAACTACTTCCACCAAGCTAACAGATAACATGCCCAGCTTATTGTGAATTACTAATTTATGTAATGAGGTCAGGCTTTATAACGGGTTTAACCCTAACAGTAAATCTTGCTGCAACCTGCAACCAGTAAATAACCAGTTTTTCTAACTGCCCACAGAGTTAAAAACATGAAATTCTTAATTGCTTACGTATCCATATACCTGTGTGCTATTAAAATGAAATTAAAGGTTTGCTTTGTTTTTTGAATTAGTGGATTCAGATAACCCAAGCCTCAAAAAAGTGTGCAATAGATCAAAAACTAAACACAGTATCAACAATCTTAACAAAATATTTAAGCATCACTGGCTATGTTAGAATTGGAAGAAAACAAATACTCTGTTTCATATAAAACAACCCAAACCCTGGAGTTCTCCCAAATTGTCCTGTTTTTTAGTTCTAACTGAAGAGGAACAAATGTACTAAGATAAAAATTCGGTTCTCTTTCTCAGTCCAGAATCTCTCTTCTGATGAAAGCTGGATTAATGCCAGTGGAGCTGACAGCAGTCCTTTCCTCCTGATGGGGAACACCAGAAAATTATTGTTACTGAAAATTCAAATCCCTACATAATCTGGTTAAGATTTAAGAATAAGTAATATTTTCTCTAATAACAGTTTTCATAACAGAGCCTTTCTCCCATGATGTATTTTTCTTACAAGCAGGATGACATTGGCCAGGTTCTGGGGATGGTTGCCAGTCAACATGAATTGCTCAACACCCCCCAGGAGATGGTGAGTTCACATGACTGGTCCTTATATTGCATATAAACTAGAAAGGAACCTGGAGCTTGAATGAAATTCAGCTGTGGGGCTGGACTTTAAGGCTGAAGGAGTTTATTAAAGCCCACCTGGGAGTGGAAGCAGGTTGTATAAAACAAATTCTCAGCCTACTGAAGGTCCATAAGCCCAGGTGGTTTGAAGGAAGTAAACACATTTTTAAAAGCAAGTCCTTTATTCTGCTTCCATTACAGACTTTAGCAAATCTCAGCAGGGTGAGAAGCACTAAAGAATATACTATATTTTGCCAAATGAGTCAGGCAAAATCTTTCCTGGGACTATCTGCAACAATATTTCAATTTCAGACACACAGCAATGGATCTGTACAAACCCTGCTGATTTCAAATGCAGGATGTGACAGATTTACCCCTAAGGATCAGACCTGGGAAAGGAAATTTTCTGTTGCTGAAGTTTTACTTCACTCTGTGACTTTCCCTCCTATTTCCTTGCAGCACACACAGACACCAAGAAAAAAAAAAATCTTTCATACACGGCATGATGAAGTGATCTCACCATGAGGTTTCATTTCAGCAGAAATTTTTTATTTCATACTTGTGAAAAAAAATGGTAATTTGGGAGCAGTTGAACATTTTAGTCACCACATCCCAGGCTGAGTAAAACTGAGCATCTCTTCATGAGGGAGCCAGGAATCTCGGCCCCACTGCTGGTCAAGATGTGCACATCTCACACTGCAGTTTGGACAGCAACAATCTTGGCTTGAGCAGACAAGCAGGCAGGTCCAAGACAACAATCTGCCAACTAAAACAGACATCCCAGGCTCAAATTCCCATCCCTGCCATGCACAAGTTCCGTCCTAGATCCCATCCCTATCATCACCTTGAAAAGAGGTGGCTCAGATCCAGAAACTATTTCAGGACCAGGGAATGAATGAAAGCTGGAGCAGCAGCTCTTGCTTGCAAAGTCTCAAAGGACAAATGAGGCAGCATCTTTCAAAGCAGGAGGCAAGTCCTGTTCCATTTATGGCTAAGATTATGCTGGGAGAGGAAAAAAAATTCAGAGATCAGCCAGCACAGGAGCTTTGGCTGCAAACACTCAAGGAAGAGACAATGTCTAATAACAAACTGCCACATCCTGGAGCAGATCCGCTTCCCAAGTGGATTGTAAGACATAGCCCTGTATTTATTTTAGCAAAGATCAAGCATATGTGTATTTATATTGCTGGGACAAAGAAGGATGGCCAGAAAAAAGCAAGTAAAACCCACCTTCCTATTCTTGGCCTCTGGCTTAGGGGGTCTCATTGACACCACAATCTCTCAGCTGAAACTGCATATACAGGGTGCCAGGCGTTTGTCTAATAAAGGACACTGCCCAGACTTGCCTGGGAAAGAGTGTCAGCAATCCCAGAGCTCTGCTAGGTAATCCAAATCTGTCCTTGTCTCTTTTTGCTACAGAACAGTAACTTTGGCCCAGTGAAGCATGTACAGTGAAGAAAACACTGTACTGGACAGGTACAACCTTGGTGCTTCAGTCGGCATAGGCCTCCCAAGGTGGGATTTCTCCAGGTAACTCAAAAATACCTCCTGCATCCTCAGTCCATGTCAGGAAATACAGACCTGCATGCAGAGATGGCCAGCATGATGATGTCTGGCTGTAGCAGTGACAAGCAGTGAAGAGTGAGCTGCTAAAACAAAGTTCTAAGACAAAACCAATCTGTTCCAATGGAACAACACATAGACTTGGGCACTCACCCTGTCAGGCACACACACTCTTCTGCAGATTACAGGAAACACCTCTGGGTGCTGGTGGCTCAGAGATAACTCTGTGCACCTGAAAGGTGAAAAGCTGAAAAAGGCTACTGCTACCTATAAACTTTTGTCATGGATGCAACAACATTTGCACTTCAGTATAAAGAGGACTCTGGGAAGCATTTCAGTACAAGAGCTACTCGAACTTGCTCTTCCAGTCCAGGTAACTCTTGGTTGACTTTGCTCTTTGTCTCTTTTCACCCTTCTCATGTAGAAGCTATCCTGCTTTGCTGCTCCAGAACTGATCCCAGCACTTCTGCCACCTCTCAGCCTGGTCAGTTCAGTTTGCTGCATCTTAGTTTGGTGATGAACTTTCCACGATTTTAGACTTGAAAAGGTCCCCAAGCCATCACACTGGCAAGTCTGGACACAATATTTCTAGCATAAACAAAGATGCAGATCTTTATTCTTACTCTTCCCTGAAAAATATCCAAGAATAGATTCAAAGAATTAATTCAATGCCAGAACACACTCCCCTCTCCAAGTCATTCCTTCCTCCCTTTAAGCACTGTTGGTTAATCTCTATCATATTTGGATATGTTAAACAGCACCCTCACTAATGAGAACAAAAATGAAATGGTGTAATGCAATTCAGAAAAGGGAAAAGTAGGTAAATGGTGGGGGTTCAGACACAGCTGTCACAGCAGCTTAAAAATTTATCCAAGCTCCCTCACACACACACACACACATGACTGGGATGAAATGGTACTTTACTCCAAACACTGGTGAAGGAGGAGGCTTTGCTGCCAAAGTCTGCCCTGTAACAGCCACTGGGAATAAAATTAACTCAGTCCCAGCTGAAACCCGCACATGTGGCTTCAACTGCATGAGTCCTGAAAGGGATGAACAATGTTTCCAGGAATGCTAAAAATTTGCCTCTCTTGATCTGTTGTTCCCCTTTTTTTAAGGCAAACAAATCTAGAAAAATAGGGAGAAACCAAACAGGTAGTTAAGTATAGAGTAGTTGAAGACGTATCACAAAAAAAAGTAATACTTGGTGTATATAGAGAAGTGATTAGAGTACATTCTTCATTACAGAATAACAGTATCTGGGGAAAGTTACAAATATGTGCTATACATTAACTTTTAGGATTAGTTTGGGGGTTTTCCCCTTGGAAGAAAAAAGGAAGGGGAAAAAGGAAAAGACAATATTGAAAAAGCATCACTGATTTTGACATCTAAATCAAAATCAAATCTACAGTATAAAATTTCATTTATGAAGAAGTAGTAACTATTTGAGATAGAAAAGAAAATGGTATTTCAGGAGAAAATTAACTTGCTATTCCTGTGTATATGCTAATTATAACTTCACTAAAAATATTAAGGACTAAAAATAAAGTTTGGCTCATAATAGATAGGAATCATAACTGCCAAATGCTGTAAATTTTGACAAAATAACTTCATTAAAATGTATTTTTTAGCTCAGACAGAATATCTGAAGTGTGGCAGTAATAATATCACTTTATATAGTATTCTAAGGGGCTTTTTACTGGTCCCAAAGAACAAAAAACAGTTTATGTACAAGCTTTTCTTCCATACTTTCCCAATTTTTTTAGGCTTCTGGAAAAAAAGAAAACAGTACTACAAAGTTAAAAGAAAAAAATCACTGTTGTTGTGTTTGCCCACAAACTCTGTTTGACTCATTGCTGTTGCCCAATGCAATATCAGAGTCAGTGGAGAAAAAACCCTTGAAATCAGTACAACTACTTGTGAGTAAGGAGTCATCAAGACAAGCACAGGCTCAGTTTTTGGAGCTGCTATTCTGATTCAGTTATTGTAGCTAAATGAAAGGGCATGATTGGGAGGCATGAAAGGATTCAGTTTTGCTGCCTTATTCACATCCAGGGAACTGCTGAGACTTTCATGTTAAACTGTATCCTCATAAGGGCAGGCTTTGGCCCAAAAAGGCATTTCAAAACAATTCAAACAGATGGTAGCACTTAATACATCCACGAGAAGTGTTTTGCACTCCCATGCAAGCTTTCTGAGTTCTCAGCTGGGCAGAATAGGGAAATCTCTCTTTCAAGTCACGTTTGTTTTTTTTCATGAGATTATAGAGTTCTATAATGGGGGGAAAATTGGTGAAAACTATCCAGTATCACTCTGCAACAGGTCAAATTGAAGAGAGAAAAGGAGTTGTTGAAGACTCTCAGTGCACGTCCATGTGCACCACTTTCCTTGAAGGCAATTTTAACTGCGTAGTTCCCATTAAGTCAAATCCTCATATTTTGCAGTAGCTATTTATTACACCGTGAAACAAACGTGCTTTGTTCAGAGAGTTTAATTCCTAATGATGAATATGAAATAGTTTTGTCAAGTGACTCATTTCTCTAATAACAATTTGTTACTGAATGTTAAAAATCCCGTTTTATCCTTATTCTCACACAGGCTACACGTATGATGAACTTCAAAGTGAGTATTCCTTTAATCAACAATTCTGCAGGAGGATTTTCAAAGGATTTTTGTTTGTTTGAGAGCCGCTATCTTTCTTAAAGCACAAAATCCTGGATTCATGCAGATTATGAGATTACAAGATCATTTAATCTGCAAGGCAGTTTCTAGCAAAAATGATCATTAGAAAAAGTAGGAAAATAAGATTTAAAGGTAACATGCACAACAAGAACTGAAACTCCTCTTCTGAAGCTCACTCTTAGCATGATTTCTAGGGCCTGACTCCAAAGGCTAATATTTGGAGTTATTAGCCTTTTATCTATAAACTCTACAAATAAGCCAATTTCTACAACTGAAATTGTCACTGAAGTTCTTTTTTGTATAGAACACACTCCTGGCCTAAAACCTCTTTCCCTAAGAAAATGTTTTTCTCTGAAGCAAGAGAAAGCTAAGGCACCCTTCAAAGCAGTTATAAAACAACCAAAATAAAGTTTAAAGAAAAGAACAATTTAACTCTTTTTTACGCAGTACAAAGATTTAATGTGTGTGGAATCTGAAGAGAAAAGGGCTTTGCAGTGGTTATCTCAAGGACTGTTCTGCCTTCCTTCATAGAATGAAAGTCTCACAAGACGCTGTGTCTTGTTTCAGAGCACAGGTGGTTCTTCATATTTATTTCAGATTATTTATCAGATTATTTTACGTGGATTGACAAGAGAAAGGACACCTCCTGATGGGATATATTTCTAGCCTCCTGGCTGTCCCCTTTTTTCACACATAAAGCTTCAAAAGTTATTTTAATTCTCAGGCTGAAATCTCAACTCCCTGAAATCAGTGAGTTTTACCCCTAATTTTATAGAGGCAAGATTCTACCAGTTATCAGACTCCTCTTTTCCAGACTTCACACAAACAGAGAAATTTATTAGAATGTCCTCTCTAATTCTGACATTGGTAGCAGAAAATTAATTATTGAAACTAATGCAAAGCAATATGAATTTTTGAATTTATAATATATACAAATTATATGTAGTCCTGACTTTGTGTATATTCCTTTCCACTCTGTGTTCAGCAAGATTCTTCTCTAAGTCACAGGGTCAAAAGGTACCTTTCCCTGAATGAAAATTATGAGATTATGGGGCTTGACTGTGAGGAAAGGAAGAAAAAAAAAAAAGAGAGAGAAAACCTTAAGAAGTCTAATCTGAGGTTAATCTTTTGTCCTTGAGATAGCTTCTCTCCAGCTTTTTACTGGGAAAAGTGAACCCACAGTCCCTCAAGGGTATAAGGATCATGCACTATTTTCCCACTGCCCGATGGGTTTCTTTTGGCTATTTTAGTGTTTCCAGTCCTTCATCTCCATACACCACTAGACATCATGCCCCGAGCAGCCTGGGAACATGGCCATTTGCTAAATCTCGCTGGCGTCAGCTCCAAATTGTGCCAGCTCAAGTCGTAATTTTTATTCAAGTGTAACTATTAGCTCTACTGCTAATAAAAAGTCTTTGAAAAATCTCAACCTTTATTTGTATTCTCTGTGAATTGAACATTCACAGCAATGTGTGCCCAACCTCACACCTGGTGGAGAGAGTCAAAAAAATCTGACTGTTGTGACACTTCTATTTCAGAGTTTGAACCATTTTCCTGAGTTTTACTGTTGTAAAGAAAATTTAGTATTAAAAAACAAAAAAAAACAAAACAAGCAGCTAAACTCACCTGCCTGGATTATATGAAGTTCATTAACTTCCCATCTCTAAATCAGATTTTGTATTGGGTCACAAGCCAATCTGAAAACAGACTTAGTTCCAAGGGCCAAGGTTTATTCAGTTGCTTCATATCATCCATTCTCACATTCCACATAGGAGAAAATATCCTTTCAACTAATTGCAGTCCTGAGGAAAATAAATGGGTATTTTCACCTGTCCCCCTAGCACCTCCTTTTGGTTAATTTGAGGCTTTGGATCTGCTTCAGTGTTCAGAGAGCTGCAAATATTAGATTATTTGGCTGATGGTGAGAGGCTGGCTCATTCTCCCCCATAAGATCAGAGCATTGTGCCCAGGGCTCCAGGCACAGACCTGAACACAGACAGAGTTTCTAAACACAGAGTTAATGCAACCATGTCATCTCATAACCACTCAAGTGGTTATTTACCCCTTCAAATGTTTCTCGCTCGGCTGCTAAGAATGAGTTCAAAAGGGAGGAAAAGTCCAAACTGAATATGAAAATTTTACCCACTTCTTTTGGGTGGGGCATAGTCTAAACCACATTGATTTAATGGAAAGGCTCCAGCTGGCTGCAAATCAAACCCAGTATGGAGGTGCTTAAGTACTGCTGAGTTCTTCTACCATTAACTGTGGAACAATTATTATAATTTTCATATCAGTTCCTCAAAATATGAGAGGGTCTTTTGTATTATTTACCTCTCATTCCAGGGGTTGGTAAAGTTTATTGTAGCAAGGATATTAGTCACTGATTTTAGTCTTTGCCAGTTGTGATAATGCTTGGGGTTTCTTTATGCGGGTTGAAAGAACCATATGATGAATAAATAAAAACTCAGAATAGAAGGGAGAAATAACAAGAGTTTCTCTCATTGCTCAAATATATAGGAAGCCAAATTAGCTCTTTACCCTGCCAAAACATATGTGGGAATAAAAGCAAAATGTGTATGTTTGAGGTAGTTATCATCCATGTATTTTGGACAAGCTGCATTTGTTTCTTGAGTGCTCTATAAGACAAGGGAGAAAACCAATGCCAACATTGCAAAAACACACACAAAAGCCTGGGGAAAGCCAACCCCACTGTGCACTTTTGGTGCTAAATTAGGGATAAAATGTTGGAAACCAGCCCTGACATAGCAAAAAATAAACAAACTACCCAATGATGGAGAAACTGCAAACAGCTTGGTTCAGAGACAGGATCTCAACTTCTTCCCCATTCAGGCCCCATAAGGTTCTCTCAATAAATAATTCTGGATATTCTGAAAACATGGGAGAGTAAGGGTGCAAAAAAGAAATTAATTTCCCTTTTCTAACAGAGAAATTGCTCTTTAAGAATTCAGTAAATACATATATTCCTTCTCTAATGATTTGCTTATCACCATGAACCATTGGTTTTTTTAGACATGGAATTAATTAGCCCATAGGAAGTACTACTAATAAATAGACAGAGATTAAGCCAGCGAGTATGAATTCTTTACTATGGAATAATGACAAACATACCAAGACATGAAGAAAGAAACATGCTGCCATGCACAAGGTCTTTTTTTTTTTTTTTCTTGGCCAGCTGACAGCTCTCTAAAATAGGAGGGAAAAACAATGAAAAGAGAAACCATCAATAGCATTGATTTGTGAAGAGGAAAAAAAGTTTATAGTGTTATGTTTAGAAACCGTACATAAACAGAGATAGTGGTATGCAAACACAGAAGAAACTCATTATTCTAAAGAAAATGCTTGGAAAAAATCAACCTGACGTGCCTATATATTTTCAATACCGTGTAGTTAATGGAGAACAACATGGGGATCGATCTGCCTTTGGCATGCAGTACACAGGAAGTGTCCTTGCAGAATCCTGGAAGTTTGGGAATAAAACAATTTCAGTGGAATACCTATCAGCTGGAGAAAGCAATGTGAAGGACTAAAAGGCAGCAGGAATGCTCTTAGTTTTAACACTGCTCCAAAATATTTCACACCATTTCTTTTTCCTCACAGATTTCCCCCGGCTGTGGTGTTGTTGTTGAAGGTTATCATGCTGTTCTAGACTGCCGATTTCTTTATCCAGACTCTCAAATACGTTTTAGAGGGACAAGTTAAGACAAATGAGCAGTTGCATATTTCCTTGCCTAGATTTAGCCACCAGGCTTCCTCATCATCCTTATTCAGCTGAATTCATCTTGTCCTGCACAGACAGGTACAATTAGCCCTTGGATTCCTTTCAGAATAACCTATGTGTTAATTTTGTAATTCTACCTCAAATACTACAGTTAAAAGTAAGTGACTGGTGAGAGAAGCAGAAAAATAGCATTCAGAGCCATGAGGAAAGAAGACAGTTTCTTCTGTGTTTCCAAATTGCATTTCTATTGGGAAAAGACATGAAGGACATGAAGAGATGCATGAAAACTGCTTCAAATGGCAGAATAACAGAGAAGATGCTTCTGTGTCAAGACAATAATTGGAGTGAGGAGATAGAGTTTAGGCCAGTAGTGAAAATAAGGGAGAATATTATCTCTTTTGTTTGGATGTAAATCTACACTAAATAAATCACTCTTACTTCAAATTAAACTCCATAAGCTAAGACCAGAGTACAACACAGTATGTTTAAGATTGTAAGGAAATTTCTCCATACAGGCAATTTCAGCTACTATATAATGTCTGTATAATCAGACTGAATCTGTCATTTAAAGCTTCACTGACTATAAAACTTGATATGAAAACTGTTTCATTTATTTTGATAATATCCAAACTCTCTGTCCTTATAAATCCTGGTTTAATTCCAGCTCTAGACCTCACAGCTTTTTCTTTACATTAAAATTCAACTTAGAGTGATGGAGTTTTTTATGCAAATCATTCCCAAAACAACCTTTATCAGCTCTGGGAAGAGACACCTTCACCTATCCCTCCAGACAAAGGGGGAGAGGTGAGAAAGGGAGACACAGACCCACCCGACTCTGGCAAGAGGGCATGACAAGTAGCTGCAGACGAGTTCTTTTATATATTTGCAAAGTCCTATGAATTCTTGGATCTCCTCCAAAGTCTGGACCTTAACCACAACTGAATGAAAAAGGATGAGAAACACCTATGTTGTCACCAGGTACGAATCGATTGATCTCAGTGACCAGCTGTGGTCACTGTCTGTCTAAATGGTGTGGACATCCTCCTGGATTCCAAACAGGTACTACAGAATTCCTTTCAACAGAGTGAATTCAAGCAAGTTTTTTTGCTGCCCATTGCAGAGCACAGGAAACTGATTGCTTTTCATACCTTTAACAATACTCATGCCAGATTTCTATGAAATATTCTTCTTCTTCTTCATTAACTTGTTTAGAATGGCTACCTCATTTAATCAAAGATTTGAATCAACACCTGTATGAAATTGATTGATCCCTACCAAATTCTCTGTTTTTAATAAAGGGAAAGGAAACAATTTGTGCTGTTTCTAGTTTGTTATCCCCTCATTCAGTTCCAAACCAGAGGTGATGCCTTCCTGCTGCCTGCCTAACCCCACCAATACCTTCTAAATCTGTTGTCCAGCTTCAACAAAATTTGCTGGGTGACTGCATACTTCAGGGATTAGGAAGTTCCTATAAATTTCATGAAAAGCATTGGACAATGCACCTGCTTCCTGAGAGAACAGCAGACTCAGCTGTTACAAATGCTGCTTGGGAACAGTCACCCAAGCAGCAGAGTCCCCTCCCCTGCTGCGCTGTGTGAACAGAGCTCCAGGTAGACCACACACCCAACAGCAACCAGAGGTGCAGCCACATAGGCTGTGTCATTGCAGCACAATAACCTGGCAGATGTGGATAACAAGAAAATCCAGTTTCATTCATTCTGCCACTCATAGCACAAAGAATCCCCTCCTAAAGGCTAAACCCAGCTTGGGCAGGTCATCCAAACTAAAAACATCAGACTAAATTTTGTGTTTGTTTTAGCAGAATTTACTAATGAATAGATGAAAACAGAGCTACAAATTCTATTCTCCAGATAGTAACTGGACATCTCCTTTAGCAAACGAGCCAGAGGCACCCCTTACCAGGCACTGAAGTTGAAAACCTTTGCTTCATTTAAGCCAGGCCCACCACTCCCACTGACTTCAAACAGACTAGGAATTCATTCCAAGCCTTTAGAGCTATTCAACTTGTGCTGACAGTTCAGGAGAATTACAGCTCTACAATTCAGAATAAAGGGACATTTGAAATGTCTTACCCTTCACTAAGAAATAACCAAGATCAGGTGGCCATGTGAGTCCATTATTTATGTAATGCCTCAAAATGTCATTTGTCTTTTAATAAGAGATGACAGGTTTCATATGTACAAGTTTCTATAAGAGTAGCATGCTCATCTTGATCCACTCAATACACACATTGCTAATTTCAGATAAAAGATTTATCACACAGATCCTGTACTTAATTGTCTGCAGTAGCCCCTTTTTTCTCTTTACTATGTAGATTTATTTAGAATTTCTTTATACATGTGCCAATTTTCAAAACTGATATATTTGTACCACAAGCTTCTTTTGGGAAAAATTTTATTTTCACTTTCTATATCTCAGTACCTCACAGTATGTGTTCCTGATGCCTACTTGAGGCTCCCATGTGTTCCTGCATGCTCACACAAACAGAATAAAAGAGCATTTAATATAGAATTCACGGTTCTCTTTAAGCACCAATAGGAGAAATGTTCTTTTTACTTATCAAATAACATTCAATATACACAAAACAGTCTGTGACTTCAATGAATTACACTCTTGTACTGAAACAAAGATTTGAATGATGTCTGAAATTAACAAAACAGGACAATCCGCCAGCAACGTTTTTCTTCTCCCACCTCAAGGAAGAAGTATCCATCATTATTTGTCATGAATATCCAAGTATTTGACAGCTCCAGATAGTATAGAAGAATTGTAACTGTGGCTTGGAAAATGCCTCCTCTCCTGAGAGCAAAGTCCCTGCTGAGCTTCACAGGAGTTTGGTTTCTCCTCTCTCCAGAACACGTTTGAAAGTCCTCTCCCTTTACCTGCTCTAGAAATGGGTGGGTTTTTAGTATGGTAGACTCCTCTTTTGTCCGTGATTTCTAGAAGACCATCCCTCTCCTCAGACAATCTGTCCTGCCTGCAAAGGTGTTAGGTAGAAGGTCAAGGATATCACCTGACTGCAGTTTGTAAAAAGAGAAAGAGAAAATAAAAGTGCAACTCACAAAATGTAAAAACACATGGTCAACTTACACTGACCCTTTTACCAATTCTTTCACCTCAGAAGTAAAAGAAATTAGGCACAGAGATAACACATAACTACAGTACTAAACTGCCATAGGCGTGTAGAAAGTAATGTTGTTTCAGCACAACTACAGATGTTCCAAAAACAAGCAGATCTTTGCTCATCTAAAATAAAGGGTTAGACCAAGACAACATGAAATAGCATTGCAGGTCATTACTGACTTTGTTTTTTGACCTCGGACCTCATGTTTTGAAAGGATAATGGCAACACTTTGTTTCTATCTTGATGATACAATTTGCACCTGTTCTGTGAAGATACACACAGGTGTGGCCTGAACAAAGCCCCTTGAAAAGTGCAAAGACAAATAGAAGACACAGACTTGTAGTGGACACTGCCCTGACACTGTGACTGTTTTGTTTCCTGCAAGACTCTTAGCTTTCTATCACTTTATGTCTTTCTCCAAATTCCTCCACCTCCTGCATTTTTCCTCACTCTCACAGATACGAAGCAATGCCACAATATCATTTCAGATGGGGAGTCCTCCCCTCTCCCCCAGACGGAGGGTCAAGGAGGGTAGCTGACACTGCATTCTTTGGACTCCTTTGATCATCTATTTTTAGAGGTATCTCTAGTTTGGTTCAACAAGAACCTCATATACGAGGTTTGGAGAGTTTGATTGGGCTACTTTTGCTGCAACTAATTTAGGACAGGCTATGCTTCCTGAGACAATATTCCAGTCTCAGGTCCAGAGTGGGTAAATCTCCTGTAGAGGTACAGAAGGGATGAAGACCTCAATATTGATATGAACAGAATGCCAGAGGTGATCCTACACAGGATCATTCTTCTGAGTTTTCAAAATTTGGCAACAAGAGTGAAGTGAATGTGACCTTTCCCCAGAGGGGCAGATACAAGAAAGAAAATTAAGTCTTGGAAAAGGCACAGAGTCCTAACATTATGATAAAAAGAAGCCACCCTTCCTGGAAAAGAAACACCAAGGGGCCTGAAGCCAGCATTTGATCTGTACTAGGAACATTTGGATATTTTTATGAGCAGCAAGTTCATCAAGAATCTTGCCTGAGGTTAAACCTCACAGAAAAGACAAAATAAGGTTAGTAAGGACTGTTCATGTGAGAAGAGATGTACAGGAAGAGGCCAATGTGTTGATCTTGCATTATGGAAATCAATTAAGCATTAATTATAAATGTTCCTGAAGGTTAAGTGAAGTGTGCCTTGCTACAGAGCCAGTGGGCTGTTGGACCCATCGGGCTTCCTGACGCAAACAGCCACGGCTTCCCTGGGCAGAGGGAAATGCTGAGCTCCACTGCCCCTCTGCAGCTGGACACCCCACCCTAAGGCATGGCAGGGATTTGCCGTGGGAAACAGAGGGGTCCTGAGGAACAGCTCGCTGAGACCTGCAGCAAGCACTGCAGAAACCTTGAACAGGGGGAGACGAGAGCAATCGAAAATGCTCCTGGGCATTGCTCGTTTCCTAAATACCCTCACTCCTAGTCTTACTAGACTAAAATAGCAAGCCCCTTCAAGTTTCTTCCATCAGTGAAACTTTTGCCTCAGCAAGACCAGAGTGAAGACAACAAGCTTTGAAACATTCCTTCCCTTGGCAGCATTCCCAGGAGGAAGGCTGCAAGAACAGGCCCCAATGGAGCTTCTGTTTGCTGCGGACATGGTACAAATAATGTTGATCAAGCAGTTTCTGCCTTCCCTCCCTTCCCTGTCATGCAGTTTTCTAAAAAAGCGCTTCTCCTGCTTTGCTACATCTGTGGAATAAGGTGGTTTGTCTCCACTACTCCGATTATGTACAGTTTAATTATCTACTGACTAATTGCTCTTGCCTTCTTGAATGTCTCCAGGTAACAGGAGTCCTGCTTTCTTTTTGCTCACTGGGCCGTGAAGGCAACCAGTTTGTCTCATCCTTTCTGGTTCTCCCAGACAAAGGGCCTTTCAAAACAAAAAAATCCTGAACAGATAGTCTAAGTAATCTTTCTTTCCCCGCCCCAAAAAAGACAAATATATGTGTGTGCTTGTGTCTGTCCTAGAGTCAGCCCTTAATGCAGTAACTTGACTGTACCACCCTGAGAGCTTTACCTGTACCCAGAGGGAGCAGCACCCTGCCCACAGTCACTTTCTAAGTCATTTATTTAAAGGAATTTTTTAGGAACATAGGGTTAATCCTGACAGCCATACCTGCTAACAGCTTTAAGCAGCAGCACAAATGAGGGTGTTGTCACTCACTGTGTGCAGTCAGCATTCCTGACTTTCAGCCAGGAATGACCAGCTCTCATCCAGAGGAAGTGCCTGCATATTCCCCTGCCACAAACGAGGCACAGCAAAGTGGATGACACTTAAACTGGAGACAGAAATCTGTGCTGCAGTGAAATGAGAATGAGGGCTAGATCAGTAACTGGTTCACAGCACACCCGTGTGATCAGCCCTTGTACGAGGGTCAGCCCATATCCCTTGGGACATCCTCTTTTCAACACTCATCTAAAATGAGAATCAGTCAAGAAACAGAGCATTTCCAAGCAGAGGTCCCAGAGCCAACAGAAGTGCAGGTCTCAACTACACATCTCCATCTGGGAATACTTGGCATGCTGGGGCTCTTCCAAGTGCTTCTGGCTTCAGCAGCCTCCAATGCCTTCATAGATACTCTTCTTGAGTTCACCACCACTGGGAAGAGCCACTGGATAAAAACAAGCAGAAAAATACCTGCTCTGAGGATTCAAATGGATTGTGAACCCAACAGAGACTCAGATCCTGCTGGGAAAATTGTCAGGGAGTGAAGAGGTAGATCAGCACTCTTGTATATCTTCTGTCACTGTTACTTATCCAAGCCTGGTGCAGAGGCTTTTGCACTGTGTCTGTCCAACAAGAAACACTCACAGCCAAAGCAACAGGAAAAGGCTGAGGCTGTGGTGGAGAACTTTCCCTTTTTTGGAATACCAGTAGATAACACCCACCTGCCATAGTAAATTTGCCTTCCTGAAATATCAGTTGATTGGTGCAGTATAGGCTTTACTGGAAACAAACTTCTGACCAGACACACAGAGCAACAGACACTGATGTTTCCACTTTACAGCTATTGCAGCTAAACACAGAGTTTTAAAATCTATGTAAAAGGCAGTGTCTTGGTTAGTAGATAGGAAGGATGATACAAAGATTTTCTTCAACCGAAATAATACCATAATTGTGCTCCTAAAAATAGAAAAATCCCCTCCGAATGATGCATATTCCCCCACTTCCCCCACTCAAATCTCTTCTTGAAAATTGATTCTGGAAGACAAAAATTTGTGTAAATCTGCACTAAAAAGTATCTGAGCATAATGCAAATCTGGATATCTTGGGATGGAGATATGAAATGGTTATTGACTAAAATGTCAACAGAGCTTTGATTTTATGGCAGCTATCAGCCTGATACTCCCTGGAAGTCAATAGCTGCAATTTAAATTTTGTATTTTTTGAGTTATCAGAGTTTCTCTTTCCTCTACTGTTTTTGTGGGGGATTCCTTTCAACCCGCTCCAGTCAGATGTAGTGAGTTAAAACATTTAATCTCCTTGATTTCTCTCTCCTGAGAGTCTTCACCATCCTCCCATTGCTATGAGTCCAACTCAACCCATTACTAGCACATGAAAAATGTTGTCTTTCACCACTCATGAGCAAGAAGAACAAACAAGCCTCCTTCCAATTTTGTCAATCCCCACACCACTCTTCCATCCTTTCATAGGAAGTTGTGTTGCCTTGGGCCATGGAACTCATTCCTGTTCAACACAAAGGAAATCTTCTGAGCAGGTCTTTGAAACAGGGTTTCTCCTTTGCTAAGAGAAGAGGGCACTACTGCCTGTCTCTGGTTCAGTTTTAGATCAAAAAGCCCACAACTGAGTTTTTTATGGGTTCAAAGACAGCCTGAAAAAGGACCCTGTAAAAAGCATTAGCATGTTTTTCTGTGTCTCCCCAACACTTATGGGGAAAGGGAACAAACTACTCAGAGTGGGGCAGGAGTGGGCACAGAGAGAGATCTCCGGGTTGCTGAGCAATTCAGAGCCTGAACTTATGAGAGTTGAAAGCCATACACATTAAAACAGCAGCTGTTCTTGCAAAGCCACCATTCTACGTAGGGAAGAAAAGCCCCTACATGGCTCTTCAGCACCAAATTGGGGCACCAAACTCTTTCTTGTAGATTTCATCTGCAACAACAGACTCACAGAGGGAAGGCGTTTGATTAGACAGTACCTGCCACAGAGTTTACTCCTGCGAGGGACTAAATCTAAGCCATGCCATCCCTCTGAGATTTATACCATTGAAAGAGAAAACATCTAATGAGAAACAAATGTTTTATTTGTTTTCATGCCTGAAGTTGACCAGAGCTACTCTCAAGAAGAGCCACTGCTGCAGAAAATAGAAATTACCAGGGAAAAAATATTATGACACACATAGGAAGAAAATGCCAAGTAGCTGAAAGAAATGGGTAAATAAAGGCAATTATCCAATGGCATATGCAAAGACAAAAATTTCCTTTTAATACTCTGCTTTTACTAATCTTATCTAGACACATCATATGTTGGCACTCATTGAATTTAGATAAGATGCTCAGCTCTTCACAGCACGCGGGCACTGATATTTATTTCAGAAGTAAAAGGGCCTTGTAATTAATTTGTAAGGCTGTACATGGTTAATTTTTGATGCCTTGTAAATGCTAATGATGAAAGCAGATGTTAAAGGGTTCCTTAGGAAATCAATACTTTATTATACAATAATTGCATCTGCAAGTTTAATGTTCTTCATAAGACTCTGAAAGAATGCAAGAGGTTGGGAGGCCAGATGATGCAAAGGTGGCTGCATGACCTGGAAAGTTATCAAGAATTCGAGGCCTAGTAAAATGCCCAGATGTCATTAAAATATTTTCAAAAATCCAACACTTATTATGGAAGGCAAACCATGAGTACGTCTGTCTAGATGACACTTGGGCCCAGAACAAACCTAGGCACAATGAAATAGCTATTTCGTTATTCATCCAAGAGTTTTGATTATGCCTTTCCCTGAGTGATTTGTTTCTCTCAGGAACAGCACTTCAGTTCTGTCCCCCCTCATCTTCCCCTGGCTCACTCCCCAGTTGTTCCAGCTTTCTACAGAGGAACCAGCGAGGAGCTACCGTTAGGGTTGTAAGCCCTGGGGACAGGATACAGCTGAAAAATCATTCTTCCAAGAATTTCTGGGTCACTTCTAATTGATACTAGCATTAGCATGCTTCATATTCATGTTCCAGCTCCACAGGCAGTACTTACTCTGTACCCAGCCATGTGGGACTGCTCTAGGCAGTGAGTGGGAACCCAAAACAACACTACAGTATCAGCCTAAGAACGCACAGCCCCAAGAGTTTTACCACAGCAAAACAGAGTAAAAGAGTCTTTCTTCCACTGTGGTCATCAGTGCAGCAGGTCATTCCTCTGTTCTTTATAACACGCTTTAAAAAAGAAATATACAGTATTTCTTAGAGCTTATTAATCTGTAAAGAAACCACAAGCTATTTCCTTACATCATGGGGTTTTAATTTTTTTTAATCCTTACAGACTATGAAAATCCAAGGACTTCAAAGGAAATGAGTTTAAGGCTCAGTATGTTATAAAAGGAGTCCAGACCACGTTCACAAATATGATATCTTTTGCTAAAAGCAAAATATTTCACAGGTTTTATTGCAGCTTATCCTTTGTTGAGAAACTGAATGAGAAGTGAGTAGTGATTCATAAAACAATCTGTACATTTAGCACACAATAAAATAAGAAAGAATTGCACAGCTTTCTTAGAGAGGCAAAAGGCGGTGCCTTGTGATCAGCAAACTACTCAAATAAAAACCCAGCAGGAGGGGATGTAATGCTGACTTGCTGCAACCACTCCTAGTGATTCATCTCATCTCCAGCAACTCACCCAGTCAGCACATCCAAAATGCAATAGGAGAATTTAATGCATGCCCCTGCCCACCCATCCCCAAAGGGATGTAAAAAGGACAATGTGTGCATGTGCCCACATGAGTGCTGTCCATGAAGCAGCTCACTGTGAAAGGATGCTCTCTTCTGTGCTACTGTGAGAATTTTGGTTTGGCTGCCTACAGATAGGTCAGAGGGAATCTACCTCAGTACATCAGCTCCATGGTGACAGAGGTGGTTTCAGGAATTTTGTTTTTCAGGAGAAAGCTTGGTCTTTGCTGAACACAGCAAACACCCCAACAAATCTTCAAAAGTAGGAATCCTGACTCATTGAAATATCCTCTCTTCCCTTTTTGCCCAATGATACAATTTTCTGGCACTTGTCCATGACCAGCAAGATGTAATATACGTTCATTTATGAAGGAGTGACACATCGCTGCTTGACACCCATAAGCAAAGCATGCAAAAGAAACAACCTCATGTATACTGGAGAATTGGCAATGCCAAAAAATAATTCCTTTTTCCAGTGTGTCAAACATGACTTCACTCAAAACCATGAAGGATGGAGAGCTCTATCTTTATGTTCCATAATCCCTGGCTCACAGTCAGTCCTTTGCTCAGTGCTTTGTAACCTGCAGATGTAGTCAGCACAGGGAATAGAAATGAATCCATCAATTTTTTTCCAAATTTTTCTGAGGCTATTACCAATATCTGGGACAAGCTTTTTGAAGACAAATCAGCACCCAAATAGTCACCAAGCTAAACATCCTGACTGGCTAAGTCCTGTTAAAAACCCACCAGCTGTGCTTTGGAAGTCTTGCTCTTGTTGTGAAACCTATTGTAAACCTATCCCGAAAGAGAACTATACAGGGAGAGCTTCTTCAGATTCTAAAATGACTTAACTTTCACTTTACAAGTCCAGGCAAGGGAATGAAATGCTTAGTTTTAAAAAGAAACTCAACTCAAACTAAAACAAAAAACAAAAACAAACCACTAAAACAAAAACCCCAATCCATAACAGAAATGAATAAGCTTACCCCTAAATTTTCCTTTCTTCAGGGACAGCATCCACTGGTATTATTCAATATCTTCACAGCTGCCTGTGGAGTCTGAGAAAGCAGTCCAGACTCATCAATCCCTGTCACAGGCATAACTCTCCTGCTGAAAAGCCACATTAGCTGGAATGACTCAAAACTTACATCCTAAAATGGGTCCTTCTGACAGTGAACACCTGTAGTTCAGTCAGACCTGGAACACTGTCTGAACACAGTTAGTGGGGAGCACAAGAACTCTGCCATTCAGTTACAGAGTAGCACTTGCTTATCTTTGAGCTGGTCTGTAATATGTAACCAGAATCTCTGCCTGAAGAAAGGAAAGGGCAAATAAACACCTGAATGGGGTTTCTATCATTCTCTGTACAATGAAAGCACAAGGTCATCTTATCATCCCCACAAGGTGTGGAAGGAAATGAGATGAGCTTTATAAATACATGTCCATAAGGAAGAGCTCACCAGGCACATTACTTCCTGCTGCCAAAACACTAGGCCAATTTCAGACTATGGAACAGCCAGAGATATTTCAAGGATGCAGGCAAAATAGATTTGGCAATGAGCTGTTTGGTCTCAACAGCAAGATTGAGGTGAGAAGAGGATGGAGACTGGAAGGGCTGCCCAAGCCCTACCAAAACCAGCCATGTTATCACAAGCTGCTTGTTGAATAAACTCTGCAGATGCAGCTTATGAAATGCAACCATCCTATGGATCAATCCTAACAACAGTGTTGCTTCCCAAAAGGTCTTGGGGATTTCAGGGTGTGACCTTTTACTGTATTTCTCAGGCATGTACATTTTCATGTCCCCAGACACTGAAGAAGTGTCTCCAGTCCCTTCTAGGCAGATGATGAAGCATCACCAGCTATCATGCAATCTTGGGCACACTTTGAATCTGGAAAATCTGTGAAGGCATCTCATTTAACTGCATCTACTGAACACAGCAGTTTGGCAGGGAGGGATGCCACAAGCAACAGGAGAAAGGAAAAGAGCTGAAGGGGGACAGCCTCGAAAGATATTCTGAATTTGTAGGATTTTATCCTGACATCCCCAGCCAAGGCAGCTCACATCATCTCCCCAAGACAATAGGAATACCCCTAACAGACAACTATACTGCTCTTCAAGCTTTTGCCAAGAGTATTGTCTGAGAGAGTAACTCAACAGTGCTGTCTCCAGGGGAGCTGAAAATCTGCTGCTGGCAGCCTAGAAATGTTTAAAGTCCAAGTATTTGAAGGAATAGTTCATTGGCTTTTATATGATTTCCCACAGCACCTGATATTGCCACTCTGGGATGATGTTCCACAATAGTGATAGTGATCTTGCACTGTGTCACCTCGAGGGCTACTTTGAAGTAGGAAAGCAGCACAAGAGCAGCTCTCACTAGAGCCAAGTGCTAATCAGCACTCACAGGGATGAGTTACAGTTTGTCCAGAAGGAATAGAAACTCCCCATGAGACTGAATTGGAATGGAGACACTGAGAGTGATCATTCCTGCCACTGACACATGGTGATGTACAACCCAGTGAGAAAACACATAGCCATCACCCTTGGCAGGGAAGGATGGCTTTTCCCAAACACAGAGAAAAGTTAGGAGGGCAGAGAACAAATAATTGATTTCAGTGAGATGACACATGCATGCACACAAATTCACAAACAAACTGACTTGAGTGTCAAAAATAATCCTTTGGATTTCTTAATAGTTCAAAGAATACCTTACTGAACACATCATTTAAATGAGGAAACAAAGCAATGATTTTTTCTACTTTTTTTGTGGGGCTTTTTGAGTCTTTGGGGTTCACATTTTCAAGTCCTCTCCAAAGCTTTGGGACCTCAGGATTTAATGAAAGATAAGACTTTCACATAACATCTTGACTTCAGAAGCTTGAATTTTAAGTAAACACAATTATTGCCAGGCTAACAACAGGCTAACGATAGTTGGCCCTTCTCAAATTTGGTACAAACACCACCTGTTGAGTGATCAGCAGATGCCTCAGATTGGAATCTGGGCAACATTTCTTTGCTATGAAGTCTCTTATGTGCCACTGTGAATAAGAGACTATCTACTTAAACTTAGAATTGTCTGGATTCTGTCGAGTCTTTTGTCACAACTTTACCACCAATGCTGTCATCTCAAGTTTGGCTGAAATTGTAGATTTTTGCCAAATAGGCTTTCCCAGCATGCTGCAAGAACCAACACATTCCTATGACTTTCAAAGAAATATTCCAGAGCAAAGAGTTGTTCTGGAATAAATAGAGACTTCTGCAGAGCTGAGAATTTGAAGGTTGAACAGATTATAGACAAAACCAAAACCCACTTCAACACCATGTTGAAAAGTAAAAACCAGGGGGTAGGGGGAAGAAAAAGGGAAGAAAAAAAAAGTTAAGAGCATTCTAATTTTTCCCCGTTGTCTCAATTTAAAGATTCTTATAAATAACACATTTTTGAAGATTTACTTTCCTCCACTGACTTCTAAGTCTCCAGAATTTTTTCTGCTATACTAAAGATTTGTTCTTTGTACTAAAGTGGTAGTTCAACAATATCTAGCCCTGGTGCAATTTTTTTTAAGTAGACTTCAGAGTGTCATTATCCTCATTCCATAGGTGAGGAAATAGCTTATGTAAATTGCTGAAGGTCACTAACCAGTCAACAGTGCAGGATCAAGGCTCTCTCCCCCCTCCACGACACTTTACGGGAAATAGAATTAAAGAAAATTTCCAATGAAAAATGTTATTTTTCCTTTTAAGTCCTGTCCCTAATAGCTGACACAGAGACCACCTATTCTGTGCCCTGAAATGCCTGAGAAAGGGGAGAGATATCCAAACTGATTTAGCTAGTAGGAGCCTGTATCAGTAAAAGAGTGAAAAAAAACATTACGAGCATATTTTCCTTCTGGAAGTGTAGGTGCTGAGGCTCTACTTGATTTTTTCTGCTTCATATAGTTGGGTATGTGTCAGCCCATAAACATCCAGGCAGCCCCTGTGCATTTTTGCAGAGCAGAAATTTCCAGCCACCAGGTTTCCCCTTTGCAGGCTGCAAAAAAACAGGAAGGGGATGCTCTGCTCTTTTTCATGACCAGAATTAAAAGGGATCTCACATCCAAGTGATTCTCTTGCTCCAGCACACCCCTTTAGCTTAAAGATTAACTTAACAGGACACACCGAGTTCATGAAGACTTGACACCACACGTATTTTCCAGGGTCTTCATCTACTCTCAGCAGCTTTCCAGCTCAAACAATGAAAGACCAGAGTGAGTGGTAATAAGGAAAAGTTTGCTGCTGCCAGAGATGTCACTGGCCCCCATGTGAATGCTGTGCTCTCTCCCAGCAGCTTGGGCTTCTTTGATAATTAGTTATCCTTCTCTCTTCAAAATAATTAGCCTTTTGCTCTTCTCTTTCTAGATTTTTTTGCACCAGAATGTTCCACTTTGCTTTTGAACAGTAGCTGGAGAAGCTCACAGTATTTACACAGCAGAGTTCATTGCATGAGGCAGCCACACTGGTTTGTGCCAAACCTATCCACCTAGGACATCACTTGCTCCATGCAAAGCAAGTTATTGAATTCAAACAGATTCAGCTGGCCCCTAGAGAAAAGTGATTTCCATAATGCCTCTTTTCCCCTAAAAGGTCAAACATTTTAACCTGCCAGCCACAGCTCATGCCAGATCTTGGCAAATACAGTTTGATGTGCCATTAGGTGTTGACTGCTCATCAGAAAAATAAAACAGAAAAAAATATAAATAAATAAATAAATAGATATATAAATAAATAAATAAAGTCACTGCTAGCAAGAGTCAGTTTAACATTTACAGAACACCACTGATGGTGGCCCTATCATCACAAAAACATCACATATTTAAGGACATCCCAAAGCAGAATGCTGGAAAGTCATCAGTGAGATGAGACTGACTCAATCTGGCAAAAGTTCAGCTTTTTTTAGGCATGAACCTATTGCCTTCAGCAGGATATAGGGACGCTCAGGTTGTAAATTGACTCCATGATTTCATGCATTTTAACCCAAGAATATTTAACATTTCACTATTTTAAAATTAATTTAAGTGGTTGTCCCCAAAATTTTCTAGTCTCATTCTCACAGACTACATAGAACAGATCAGTGTTTCCTGCATTAACCTTTATCTGTGCTTCAATATAGCAGGTTTTATGTTAGCAGCTGTTTCCACTTTCAATGCACCCTGCCCAGGTTTTTATATCTAACATACTCAGGTAACACTCAAAAAGGTCATTTAATCTGCAGCAAACATGGAGGAAGGGACACTTCTGTGCTTCAGTGCAATCAGGACCCAAGTGAAGGCAGTAGTGTTCATGATCTCTTTGAGAATACCCTCAGGAAAACACCCTCAGAGCACCTTACTTGGAAAGGAGAGGACTGATGGTCTTTCCAATGTGTGGTTTTTAATTTACATACTTGGACTTAGATATTGCATGAAATGGATTTATTTTCCCTGGTACAAGACAGACATAGACATACACAAGGGAATTCAGTGAAGAGCAACTGAAGTGATTAAAGGACTGGAGCATCCATCATGGAAAGAGGCTGAGGCAGTTTGGGTTTCACAGGCTGGAGAAGACTCAGGATCTTATCCCTGTGCATAAATATCTGCTGGGGATTTCGGCTGGCAGTAAAGAAGATGGAGCCAGGCTCTTCTCAGAGGTGCTCAAGAGGCAACTGGACAATTTGAGTTACAGGAAGCTTTACATTTAAACATAGTAAAAACGTTATTACTGTAATTGTGGTTAAACAGTAGCAGGTTGTCCAGAAATTTGCACCATCTCCATCCTTGGAGATATTAAAAAAACCTGACTGTACATGGTCTTGAACTTTTTAAATTGAAATAAATAACTAGTTATTAGCAATCACAACTGTAAACACCCACAAAGTAAAAATATTTGCTTATTTAGATTGAGAAACCTTTTCCAGACACCTGGATAAAACCTCTCAGCTGTCCTATGAAGATCTGCCCTCATAAGCAACTAGGGACAGTGAAGTACCTTGCCACGCCTTGCCTGTGACCAAAGAAGACGTCTCCTTCCAAAGGAAGGAGCTGTGACTCCAGTACAGGGCAGAAAAAGGGACCAGGACATTGGAAGTTCGGAAACAGGAAGGTTAGGGCACAGTGGCCTGAAATTCAGTGGCATCCATGTCCCATGTGGAGTCTGAACTACATCCAGAAGTCTGGGCTACAATATCTCCTGTGCTTTAACACCACAACAGCTAAATTAAACACAGCTCAAGAGAACTAGTCTATCCCATTGTAATAGCATGGAAACACATTAAATTAAATTCCTCCTGTGAGGTTTTTTTTAAGTATTCATCCACACATTCTCCCCTGCCAAAAAACCTCTGAGCCTTAAAAGTCTCATCTAAGAAGCAAACCTGTCCTATTTTAACTGCCCCCCAAACACAGCTGTATTTGAAGTGTTGGTAAAACCAGGTTAGAGTATAAACCAACAAAGCAAGTAGGAATTTAAGGTGTAAAAGCCTTGCCCTGATGAAGGTAATTATTAGGTCAGCCCAAGAAAAATTGATGAGCCTAACATAACACTTCCAAACAGATCAACAGTCTTCATATAAATTTTGGTCCTGGCTCCTATAAAACCATTAACATTCTCTAGTATTGTAATTTACAACCTGATGATGCACTGAATCATATTTTAATTTATCTGGGAGATATAAACAAACATTCTTGGGTGGAAATTAATACCTGATCTTTGGCTACCTCTTGTGGTATAAAAATCCAGAGAGGAATTACATTAAAAAAACCACAAAACATTAAAGAAAATCATTGCACAGCTGATGAGTTTGTCAAATAATTCTAAGGAGAAAATTAGTTCTTAGGGGTTTTGTGTATAAGAAGCCTAGAAAATCTTGCTGTGAAAATGAATACTGGGGTATTCATACAGAGTGGATATTTCTGTAAGTACATGCAATGGATGGCATCTGTTTTCATACACAAGTGGAGGGAAAATTAAGAATCAAATCAAAGCCTCAAATCTTCCATTTTTTTTAATGCCCACTGTTCTGCAAAACGTTTCATGCTCTTGTAGGAATTCTGTATTTAGAGAGAAATCTGTGAAGCACCGCTAACCTAAGGAGAAAAAACCCAGGGAGCAGACATGAACCTCTGCTAAGCAACAGGAGCTCTCCCACATAAAACCAGGCTCAACAGCTACAAGTAATCTCAAGTATAGTAAAGGTGCAAGATTTACAGTTATGGAGAGGAGAATCATAAAAGCAGCTGGCATGCTGACAGAACATCTGTACGCTTATTGTACCACAGTTCATCAACTGTTTATTCCTGCAAGTACCAGATGCAAAGGAGAAATGGGAAGAGCATGAACACAAATCAGAATTTGTTCAGATATAGAAAATCAGATGGTCTGAGTCAAAGAAGAAAAGCTAAGAGATTCTCAAAATCAGTCAGAAGGTCTATCCAGCCTCCAACTGGAGAAAATCAGTGTAGCCCAAGCAAGACCTCATGGCTCTTATTGTTTCTGGCCTACTTGTACAGGAACCCAAAACTTTCTTTGGTGGTTACAACAGTAATTAAAAAAGCCACATTCCCTATTTAAGGTAGGAATAGTGACTTGCCCAAAGGAAAATGAAGTTTGTGAAACTTCAGCATCTTAAGGGTTTTTAAAAAGGCCTGACAATTTGGGTTCTAGAATAGAAATTCAGGTTTGGCTCAAATAATCTCCCACTACCACCCAACAAACTGGAGAACCAGTAAAATCCCTGGATCACAATTAACAGGAAAAAAACCCACACATCAGTTATATAGTTTCTCTTCTGCACAATGAATTCACTATAGGGAAGAGACTTTTTTCCTGACAATTTAGCATTCTCTAGCACTCAAGAAAATGTTCCTACCTGTATTGCCAAAAGTATGGTTTGTGGGAATACTGTCCAACATGTCCTGCACATGGAAATTAATTCAAATTCATAAGCATTTCTACTACACTCCTCATCATGCTGCGGGTGGCAAGAGGTAAGGTCCTCTAAAAGGACTGGGAAGTGTCCAGCTGTGTGCAAGCAGAGGTGAATGAGAGCATAAACTGCACCATAGCAGATCCCATGAGGAGCTGGGAAAGTAACTGGCAGGACGTGTGTGAAACAAGATAGGCACCACAAACACTACAGCAAAGGAAATGGTAGACTCTGCTGGAAGGGAAGGAACTAGAGAGAGATGACTCCTGGACAACCACAAGGATACAGCAAAGGAGATCTTTGGGATTTTTCAAGAAAGTAAAGAGTAAAAGAGCAGGCTCTGCTAAGGAGGAGTAGATCACAAGAGTGCAAAACCATATCTGTGTCCAAGTTGTCCTTTGTACCCCCACATCCTGCAGAAAAAGGCACCACCTCTCTTACTTGCTAATCTCCCCATGGCCAGCACTCACATTCAGATAGGTATAGAGAGAAATAAGATTTCATTACCAACTCAGAAAGCCATTATAAAATTTGCTGAGGAAATTGCAAACCCAAAATGGAAGCCAGCTGAGACCACAGCCTGCAGGGTCATGTATCATTAGCGCCAAGTGAACCAAGCCCAAATGTCCAGCTTACTGTTCAAGAAGAAACAAAAGCACTACTATATATGTGGGCAAAACATCATCTTTTTCTAATCAAACCTGTCTTAGGCCTGGGTTCAGAAAAGCACTCAAGCATGTGTTTAAGGCTCTCTTTATTTTCAGAAAACCGCTCCAAACACACTTCTACCTGTAAGCACTTGCTAACAGCTGTGAATAACAGTGAAAACCATAACTAAAATCTTCTGAGGAAAAGGTGTTATTAAAAAAAGCAAAATGTGATAAGATGTGATTGTCCATCGTATTGCCTTTTATCTCTCTGCTAGGAATACTGCAGGACAAACAATGGATAACACAAGACTGCTCCCAGACTAAAACAGCCACAGACACTAGATACAATATCCAAGTCACAAAAATATATATAATCAGCACACTACTATATTCTTGGGTTTATTTATGGCATCACCACAGAGCTAGTAAAAAAGCAATTAGGACAGCTCCAATTTTGAGATCATTCTCAGCCATACAACTTCCAAAAGAAATCTTTTGTAAGAGTCTGAAGTGAAAGTTATGACCGCATTTAGTGCCATTCACTAATGGCAGTAAACATGACGCAGTTTTCACACCCCAGCTCAGCCCTGATGCCTGCTTGCAGTACATTAATAATCCTGTCAGAGCTGTCAAGGGGACACAACACTTGCTGTTCCAGGGATGCTCTGTCCCTGTCTTCATTCAAATAATTTGTCTTTCATCACCATCAGAATTGTTTTCTAGAATTTCTGTTTGACTCAGTGACTTTTGATCTCTGGCCTAATATTCCATTCACCCTTATCAAAAATCAAAACCCCCAAAAATCTGAATAATTAGCTAGGAAGTTGCTGGCTAACAAATCCAAAAGGTTGCAAAGGCAAACTGTCATTAATCTTATAATGTGATTAATACAAGTTGACTTACATCCCAAGAAGGCTGCGTTACCTCCCTGGGAAATACCCTTCTGCACCAGTTATTCTTAGGTGTAATTTCTGATTAATTATGCTCTCGCTCCATTAGAAAACTGATGGCCAACTTTGCATCTGTCTCTTTGCTTTGTATCTTACAAAGACAAGCAGTTATAAAAAATTCATGGGAAGGAATTAATAGATGGTCAGTGTGTCCGAGGAGGTGTGGCAGCTCAGGTTTTCTGTCCTGGGAGTATAAAAGCGAAGGTCATAGAAACATCAATTGATACAGAACCATATCTTCCTGGGTAGAGGTGTAGTTTTTCTCTCACAAAAATGCATCTGCAGTTTCATACAGTAGAATTATGAACAATTCCATGAAAAAATACCAGATGCATCCTCAGTTTTATGAATGCAAATAGCCCTATTGGAGCCAAGGGGAATAGTCACATGTGTTTAAGTTAGACACATGCATAAGCAAAGGCAGGATCACAGCCCCAGCTATAAATATTTATGTCTGCAGTACACACAGCCTCAAAAATGCATTCACAAAACAGACTATAATGCAAGATCCTGAAAATACAGCTTACTCCATAGAATTTCAATGGGAGGCGCTTCTTTCTTGGGTCCCTTTGAAAACCCCACCCTCTATTATTTTAATAAAGCCACCACTGTAATTTCAGCAACCTTGGCCAATGGCACCACAAGAAATAGAAAGAAATAAAATATATAAAAATATACTAAAAATAATTTGTTACTGCCAATGTAAAAATATTTTCAAACTATGTTTTAGCTCATTTATTGATTTTTTATCAGGGTACTAAGAGGATCTGACTTTGAAGCACTAAGATGCATCTTCAACTAAGATTAGCACAAATCAGGCGAACTCCCACCTCTCCCTTCCTTAGAGATTTAAAAATAGATTTGGGTGACTAATGCAGATAAAAATATTCATTCACCTCAGCCATACAATCTGGTTTCCTGGCACAAGTGTTTGCAGAAAAAAAATGTTAAAGAAAATGCCATTATTTACTTTGGAAGAATATTTCTACACAACCAATGACAGAATAGAAAACACCAGCAGGTGACTTATGCAGCCAGTCAGAAAAAATATACCTCATATTTGAAAGAGTCAATTCACAGAGGAAGAAATTTTTTTGTGAAAAAATTTTATCAGATCCATTTGAGCTCAGAATACATAAAATAGAAACCAGAAAAGTACTGAAAGAGAAGATGGACTTAGTCAAAACAAATCCCTCACTCTAAACCCAAGTTGATAGATTGCTTTTTCCCTTTAGTTCAAAAGATTTTGGATCAGGCGCATCCAGCTCAATTCAGTTTTAAAGGCTCACACAAACCTGGAAGCATCACCTTGCAAGCAAATCTCAAGCATTTGGACTGTATAGCATTGCAGGATAAAGTCTTACAGAGCATCAAACACAAGTTGTAATTAAAATAATTTACATTCTGCTAGCAAGTCAGCTAAAGCAAGCACATCAGGTTCCCAGCATGGATTTCAATTTGTTTCAAAATTACTCAAGGATAGGAACTCATATTTTCAACATTATCCTAGTTAGCCTAGAAAAAAAATGCAAGACCCAAGTGACAGCTATTTGATTGGAAAAAGGTGGGGCTGGCTGTTACTTGGTAGGTGTTTACTCACTGCCTGGATTCATCACGAAAGCAAACATCCAGGCTGTGCATATGCTACCAACAAATGTGTCATCAGCTGCAAAAGAAACAGGCTGGGTTCCTTTCCCATGGGGAAACACTCACAAGGCTGCACAATCAGAACAGCTTGGTAATTCCTAGTAGAATCTCACCTAATAGGAGTCAGTCCCAAGACATGGGTCATGTCCTCACCCTCCCTTGTAATCCTCAGGAAACCCCAGTCCTGAAGAGAGCTGTGCCCTGTTGGCTTCCTTCTTCACCTTGATGCTGCTTCTTCACAAGCCACAATTGTTTAGCTGGCCGTAAAATCCAAAATGAGCCACCTAGATGGATCTTCTACCTTTTGAAATAATGGGATTAGCTCCAGTGGGTCCTGCTGGTGCCTTTTTCAGGTCTTAGGAAAACAAAGTCAGATGCAGTTAGAGGGCTGGAGGTCATTACCTCAGTATTTTAATCAGGATCCCGTTGGATGCATCCACTTCACCCAGGTGACAGCGTGGCAATGCACACACCCCCATCAAGCACCTACACAAGTTATAGACTTTACACATCAGCAGATCTAACAAGCAAGCCAAATAATGGGGCTGGGATGGGCCAACCTCTAGTTTACAGAATCTGTCCTGCTAGGGGACCTTGGCTTCCTAAGATAGCAGAATGTTTGGTCTCCCTGGCTCTGCAGTTCTGGGATGTTTCATTCCATGGCCTGTAGGTACAGGACGCTGAGAACCAGGCTAAGTTATCAGGCCTAAAGGATTACAAGTATGCATGATAATACTTGTGGAAAATAGGACTGTGTAAAAACTGTAAAAAATAAAAGGCAAAAAAATAATTTTGGCATCACTGGTGCAAGCAGCTATTCTTCTACAGGACCACCTATATCTCCACAAGGACAGGGAGGTGAAGAGCGCATATGAGAAGGAGCCAGCATGTCAGAAATTCAATTTCTCCCTCTGTGGGTTAAGCACCTCAGAGAAAATCTGCTGATTTACTGATTTGCTGACCCCACAGACCACCACCAAGGAAACTGCAGCATTTTCTGATAGCCATGCATATTAGCAACAAAATTTAAAAATTTATATCTTGATAATGTATTTATTTAGTGTATTTGCATTTATAAACCATTCATCTCTGCTGAAGTATGGGTTCTTGCTTTAAGAAGAAATGGAGACAATTGGTTTTCTTTCTCCTTTTACTTGGGAGCAGCACAGTTGCTGAAATCTCTTTGGGCTCTTTTTGGCCTGTTCGGTTTATCCATTGTGGAAATTAATATTTTAGGATCAGAAAAAATTCCACCCCCGTATTTATCCTTGCTAACATTGCAGTGCAGGTGCTGGATTTAGGGTGATTCCTATCCACACAAGCCAACTACTCTGTCTCTGACATATAAATTGTGACATGTTTAATTGCAAACATTTGGAAAGTTACCCTACCCAGGATCTCAACCTCCAGAGATAACCGTGCCTACTGCAAAATCAACAGATTGGAACACCTCTGCTGGTGCTTCTGAGACTCTAGCACAAAGCTTGGCGTTTCCTCTTACAAGGACAATAGTTATATTTTAAAACTGAAATCCAGGGCTGACTGGCAGAGACCAAAATTTTAACTTCCTAGATCCTTTTCTGGATCCTCTGCTTTTGGACATTTCTAAACAGGACATTGAGGTCTTGATAGATCTCACACCTCATCTGCTGTGACAATACCTTTGCTTCTCTGGTCAGTAACAAAAGAGTTTGTATTTAAAGTTTTGCAGCAGAGTGGCTGGTGCATTAAGTCTCATTTATGCTCTATCACTTACTGAGCTGACAAGTAATTTAATTATTGAATTTAGGAAATAGCAAAGTTTATATGTTGTCCTGCGCTTACTAAGGATAGCATTTAAGAAGCCTAATTCATAGCATGGCATCTGAAACCAGCGGATCAGGAGGGAAAGTTATTAGCCTAGATTCAAGGCAATAGCTGGAATAATGTGTGTTCTCAATCTCCATGGATTGTAGTCAGAAGGGAGATATCTGGCTAGATAGGATTTTGCACATCTGTCAGCTACATCAGAGATCCAAATGTAAAAGCCATCATGTAAGAACATTACGTGGATTTGTGACCCTCTCCTGAGGATCTGGTGTCCATAAACCAAAGAATGGATTACAAAGAAACACAGTTATAATATTTTCATCTGGGACAGATACTGCTGCAACTCCAGAGTGGCTCCCAATATTTAAAGGAAAACCATACCCATTCTCCACATTGCCCCTGAGAAAATGGAAAAGGCACTGCTCAGAGTGAAAAAAAAAAAAAAATGGAAAATGCATGCTAAAACTGGTTTTGCATTTGATTTGAAAACTCCAGAACTGGTCAGAACTAGCACAGTGTGGGAGTGTTTTTCTTCATTCATATTTGAATCCATGTAAAAGAGTGAGTGGTTCTATACCTCTGAACCACAATTAAATACAGACAAAGAAGCTCACCAGAGGGGCTGGAGTTCCTTTTCACCCAGAATCAGATGCCATTTAATAAGCAAACTCCATGATCCTGTTTGTGGACATTTCCTATCAATCCATCCCACACATCTCAAACTCTGCTTCAAGTATCTTAGCATGAGAACTGCTGAGATTCACATCTATTTGAATGCTTTCAGGGAAACCCAGAAAACACGAAAAACAGATGAAATTGAATGACTAGCAGTGTTACAGATTAGAATTTCAAAATACCCACACCCAAATTCAAATTTTCCACCTTCACGTGGGGAAAAGCTATGAAACAAAAATTTCAAGGGAACTTAAAATACAAAAAGCCCTAAACCCACAAGTGAACAAATGTGAAACCATCAATTTCTGTTTGAAAACAAACAACTAAACTCTAAATCTGGTAGAAAGAGGTGAGACAACAGAATTCCCCAGTTCAGGAAAGCCTGTTCATGCTCACACAGACAGCTCTGGTGACAACATTTCCTCACAAAGACGATCCCAAAATGTCTCAGTGCTTTGCACACCAGTACTACACACTTTGGAGAGTGAACTGCTGAGCACCTTCTCTTGGCTTCTCCAGCATCCTAACTACAAATGCAGCTCTCTACAAACCTACTGAAAAGTCACATTTTCTCCCCACTGATCACCTTTGTTTTCTTTCCAAAGACTAGGACTTTTACAGTCACAAAGGTCATACTCTGATCAAGTTGCACCCTTAAAGAACTTTCCTCTCTTCAATTTTCTTTTTCAGGCCCAATGACACACACAGGTTCCTAACAAAGTATAGGGCGTACCAGCCAAACAGGAATTTGTAAATCTTGGAAAGTTTTACTCCCCAGAGTGATAAGCACATCACTGTACAGATACTTCAGACTTGGAAAGCTAGGAAAGCAACATAAGAATTTTTTATTTAGTCACATAATGAAAAAATGTTTACTTGTCCCACTGGACTATTCAGTGTACATCCTTAGCCAGAGGATTCTTTGTTCCTGTGTTCTCATGAGGGTGGCACCATTAGAAAGAGTTCTATTTGTTTCCTTTGGATCTCTTTTGGAAAGGCGGTCATTTTAGTTTGAAGCCAGGACTGACACTATTTGCACCATGACAAGACATTATCTGTTGGGTTTTCTCCTGAGATCACCTGTTTATGTTTAATAAAAATGCTCCTTTGTAACTCATGATGGGCTAGAGAATTCCCAAACCATTCAAAATACTTTAAAGTTCTTTTGGGACATAGCCAGATACTTAATATTGTATTACATTTTATAGTTGTCACTTAATCAAGCTATTTAATATTATAGTACATTTTAAAACTGTCACTTAATCACATTTTCTTGACCCTTTTATGTGAATTAAAGATCACTGTAGATAAAAAATGGCATGCTTTAGTTTAAATAGATTCAGTATGTCCAGTTTGACAGTTACTTCTGAGACATTAAAAGAATTTTCTGTGATTAATGTGACCCCCACACGTTAGGTAGTATAATGTTCCATTTCTTCAACCATTAGAGGAAACAGCACTAGACAGAAGGAGCCAAAACTTATCTGACTGTATGTAAAGCTAAGAAAGCCTAAAGATAATGTACAGCTCTGTCTGGGGTACTGTGAGACCAAGCTAAACCAAACAAGTATTTTCTGTTTCCTTACAATTCAAATGGAAAGAAAGTTCAGTAGTAACACAGTAACCCTACATTCCACAGTGAAAGAAAAACCTTCCTGCAGCTTGCTCAGAAAAGGAATAAATGCACTTTCTACCATGGCAGGTGAGCAAGACTCTCTGTGCTTAGCATAAACGATTGATAGCAATGCATTCTCGTCTTGGAAGAATTCTTGCCTAGGCATTTACTCACAAGAGCAAAAAACAAGTACATAACACATGCCCATCCTCAGAACTATTTATAATGGCAATCATCATCATTATCATTTTATGTGGTTGATCCAGAACTGCGTCATTGAAAGATTTTATGCTTTTAAGTCATACAAAGTAAATTACTTTCTCTTATAGGCATGTCTCAAACTATTGTCTTTTACTGTAACCTTGGTCCTAAGATCCCGTTTAATTTATTGAATTCTAATTGCTCTTCCTTTGTATCTTAATCTTGAATCAGATGTACCACATTTGTTAACAGCTGTGACTAAAAGTGCTGCCCATTTTTAAAACATTCTGTGTGCTTTTCTTGATAGTTTAATTAGAATAAATACCCTTTTTAATCCATGAAGTGGGACAAACTATAACAACATTGATCTTTCATTTGACAGCAAATTTGTTTGATGACAGAACAGGGTTTAGTGTAACCAAATCAGCAACAGTAATTCATTTGGATAGCCAATTAAAAATAGTGTGTATACAGTACATTGCAAACAATGTTGAGTGGGCTAAAATAATCAAGACATGAAAAGAGCCTGCAAAGAAATCAGGATGTTGATGGAGAAAGAGTTCAAACTTATTTACAGGTGCTGCCACTGAGATGCATGTGGGTATAAAAGTGTCTCTCTCCAAAAATGCCGTCATTCTGGGAAAAGAAGTCAATTAACAGGGTCTACTCAACAGAATTGCTCCTTTTTTTTTTTCCAGAGGGATATTTAGTTAACTTAAATTCTTCAAATAGGGCAGCCTTTGTCTTGTCCTGGGAGAAATGAACCAGCTTTTTTGTTGGACTCCCAGCAGCTTGGGAAGAAGACACCTCTCCCTCCATCCAAGGGCAGACTGAAGCAGCTCCTTCCTACCTGCCACACTTACAATGGCCCAGGATCTGACAGCAGCAGAGCCTTAACAGGTTGAGCTACAGCTCACCTACACCCTTCTCCTTTGATAAGGAATAAAGCATTTAAAAACTAAGGTACAAGCATGAGGAGCAGCAGAAAGCTAGATACATACTGTTCCCTCAATCCAAAATAAATTCTAGCCATCCAGACTAACTGAAGAGCTCAGTCAACACAAATTGGAGAGCCTCTGAATTCATACACGTTGTTGCTGTAGTAGGGATGTCACAGGCATTGAATAGTGCTTGAATGGAAGCACAGCAGTAGAGAGGACAGGTATTATTGCTACCAGTAGGTAAATAGATATTATACTTTTCCCTTCATCTATTTTTTCCCTTCCTGTTTATCATCAGCAGTCTTGGATCTTCAATTAGATTGTAAGCTCCCTGGGACATAAACCAGGTCATTATTGTGTCTTCAAAAAGGAATCATCACAAGGGGCCAAAATTGTGTCAATGCTGCTTGGAGCCTGTGGGCAAAATATTACTAAATTGCCCTTCAACTTCAACCCAAAATTATAGGCATGCTGTGTGCAGTATTTTGTAAGCCATTGTTTTGCAACGTGGAAATATGCAAGTGAACATGATACTTGAACAACATAATTCATTTTCCATTCATGAGCCACAATGGGTATCTCATGGCACTATTTGCTCTACAGTTTCAAATGTGAACTTGCATACAAAGTCAAGCAAATGAGCTTTCTTTCACGTTGTTTTATTAAGCTCTTGGACTAGACTTTAAGACCTAGAAGAAGAAATTACAGTTGCTGTTGTCTCACAAAAGCAGTGAAATTCCCAAAGAAATTAAGAACTTGGCCCTAGTTTGTGGCTGTAAGTCCTCTGCTGCTTTTCTTATCCTTCCTCGTGCCAGCATTGCATTTGTATTCAAAAGTGAAAATTAAGTTTTACAGCAGCATTCCATAAAAACCCTCATCTTAACTTTTGGAGGATATCTTTAATGACAATATTGGTTTGAAAAGTTTAAAGATAGCTTTGTTTTAATTTCTCTTTAGCTTTTCACTCAAATACCCCATGTATGACATTATTATAATTCTTCTGCCAGCTTTATACCTGCAAACTCCTCTCCTATTCTTTTGTTCTTGGGCTAATCTTTCCTTTTATATTAATGAAGCCCTTTGAAGTATCTCTTCAAATCTTCAACTAGATTCCTTTGTGACTCTTTTCCTCCCCCTAAACCTGATAGGGTCTTTTTATCATGAAAATTATTAATACTTCCCCCATTTCTGGCATTGTACTGTCAGCTTTAAAATGTTCTATTATTATTTCTGATCTTAAGCTGCTTTCTCCTGACCCAGGAATATTGGCAAATTACCGACCTACAGCCAAGCTTTTATAGGGAAGGTCTTGCATCAAGTGGTAGCCTTTCAAGTGCTTAACCACCTAGTAATAATCTTTATGACAAATGGCCTCCATGTTTGCAGTTATGCCTAGAGTGCTAAGAGTGTCCCTTAAAGTGGTCAATGACTTTTTATAAAACCAAACCCTGAGTATCATGTCAGCTCTTACCCACCTTGCTATTAGCGCACCTCGAGAGACAGCAGATCACAGTAACCCTTTCTGACCACTGGCCAGCTTATAAAACACAGGGGGCTCTGTTCCATCTGAAGACATCAACTTGTCACTCCAGAACATCATTCATCTGCATCTAGCAACATGCATCATTTTCTTGTGATCAATGCAGAGTCCGCTGCTCCTGAGAGTTACTGCAGATAATCATTAAGATAAATATAATTGTTAAGAGTACTGACACTCCTTTCAGCTGCTTTTTGCAAGGAATTGATTTCTACACATATGGTTTGGCATTTTACTGTGAATCAGTCTTTTTTTTCTCTCTTTCTGCTCCTTTATCATGTTGCCCTAAGGGCAATGCACTGGTTTAAAATTATGGGTTTTGCAACAGGAAGTGTTTGTGAGTAGCAACTTTCCAGAATTTGGTTTTAGGTCACCTCCTGAAATCAAGAGCACTCCTAAAACTTTCTGCAACCTAAAAATCAAGACTATTAGCCATGAAGCAACATGAAACAAAATGTTCCTTAACAGGTTCTTTCCTGGTCACCCAGCTGGGTAGAAATTCCACAGGCAAACAACTTTTCACCTCCCAACCACAATTCATTGCTTTTAACAATTGTCTCATCATAATCAGAGGTTTTGTCATAGCTTTCCTCAGAAAAATCAAATCCACGGAAACAAACACAGATGACAAGAACTGTGACAGATGCCTTTGTTTGATGCAGTGATCCTCCCTACATGGATAAAGAACCATAGTCAAGAGTGGTGAGTATTTTTTAACAAGACTCATTTTCCTGAAATGGAAATATTGAGGGAGGAGGTGGCTGATGAAATTTCTTCTCTTAATTATAAAATCTGAAGCTAGTCCACAGACAATGATATCCTCCTGATTTTCTCTAACCTGGTCTCCAATTACCAAAAAGATTTTTTTAACCAAAATAGAACAATCAAGCTTATAAAGTGACTCTTTAATATTCAGCTATATTTATCTCTCTTTGGTCTATTTGCAATATTTGCTGTGCTTAATCTAAAAGGTGTGACAAATATCACACATGAATGACTAACATTTGGCAAAAGCCCTGCTCAAATAGTCCTGTTCTCTCATATGCTCACCAGCAGAAGACCTTTTGCATATCCTCAGCGCTCCCTAACACAATTCAAGTCTTTCTGCTCTCAAATTAACTCCTACCCTGATCTCACAAAAGAATAAATTAAAAGGCAGTCTGTCGACTTCTCGAGGCTTACACAGAGAGGCTGGGGCAGAACCAAGAGTGGAACACAAATCTGCTGGCCCAAGCAAAACCAATCTTGAGTCAGCTGAATGCTCCTAAGGGATGATCAAACTTCTAGGTCAGGTTGCTGGTCACTCCATTGCTTCTGTCCTTGGTCACTGAGACACATTACAGATGACAGCTCCATTTGCACACTCAACATTATTCTGAAAGCTCTCTCTTGATTCTGGGGAGGGGTGGGAGGCTTCACAATTGAAATACATTTGAAAACACACACACACACACATGCAATTTTGATGCTCCAAATCTGAACTTGGAGCATTAGATGCACACACCAAAGGACTCCAACACAAACCAACCCTTTCTCCTGGCAAAAAGCAGTTCATTGCTGAACTGGGGATTTGCCTCTAAGCTTATATACAGTCAATGTTGATGAGGGAGGGGAGCAAGCTGAATATTAAAAACTGCTGCCTCAAGAATAATATAATGTACAGGTTTAATCATAGTAAAAAATGATCTGCAAGTAATTGTAGTCATTACTACATCTGCTCAGAGCTGTGGGTAATCATTATGTATGAGTGAATTAAATCAAATTCCATATCATGGGCCTGATCCTAGAATTTCTTCAGTAAATTCGCCTCGCATTAATAATCTCCCTGAGTGTAAAGAGTCTATTTGCTTCTGTGGATTTCTCACATGAGTAGTCTTGTGACCCTTCCACATTTTACCTTTAAATTTAATTAAAACCTAACCCCCCAAAACTTAAGAAGGTAGACTAAAACATAGATTTCCAAATATGGGAATTGAATTTGTTTCTCTCTGCTCTTCTCTCTGTAAAGGCCCTAAAAGGGATAGAGAGAAAGAAGTTTCAGTGTGGAGCTGAGTAATGGAAAAGGCAAAGCCTTCCAAGATAAAAAGTTGAGCTCAAATTCCTTCCTTTTGTCACCAAATCCCAGGCATTAGCATGGTTCTGAAGACACAGGTGTAGTTTATTGCACAGACTGGGAATGTCAAACCCTGACTCATGAAGATAAGAAAAACCTGTTTACAAAAAAGTTGCCGAAAGGCAGAGCTAGGGCCAAATTCAACCTAGATCAATAGCCAGAGGAATTATTAGTAAAAGAAATAAATTATTGATTTAATTTCTTCTCTGCCACTTATGCCAAATGTTAGAGACTGTGTTTTAGTATATTGCTGTGAAAATATATCCAAACCAGAAAGTCTTTACTCCGATAGTTTTGTGCTGACCTCTGTGTATGTTTGAAATGAGGAGTAAGAACTGAGGCCCCAGACATATCCTTTGTGGAGAGGGCAAGTTTTAACCTTCCTAAGAGGTCAGGCAGTCACCATGCTCTTCCAAAGATGCAGGAGAGAAACCAAACTAGGTCTGCATTCTTCCTCTCATGCCTGTGGTGAGGTCACAAGAAAATACACTATAAACTGACTTTAGGTGACATTTTCAACATCTTTCTCATGGTGGATATTCTAGCAAAAATAATCTTGAGGGCAGCTGGTAAAAGGAGAGGCTAAAGTGGTTTGCTTCTCTACATCTCCCCACCACCCACAGCTGGACACTACACTCTCACTGCTAACATAAGAAAGAGAGTGCAGTAATGCAAAGAATCCTTTTTTACCTCCTGAAACAGAAATGAGCTGGCAAGCATAATCAAACAATGAAAACCATTTTTCCAAAGCAGAGAGAGAGCAACAGTAACAAAAAAAGCTGATGAGAATTATGACAACAATGTAAGAATGCAATCAGTAGAGAAATCCTGATAGGGACCTTACACTTTTTAAATGCCTTAAAACCAGTATAAATAAATATAAATTTGAACAGAATTCAATGCACAATTGAATTAGAAGGGAAAAAATTCAACCAAATTACTAAAATTTCACTATAGAACTTACAAGTAGTTTATCTAGATAAAGCTATGAAATTAATAAAAGAGCAGCAAAAAGGATTGAACTTGTGCTGTCAGTAAGCAATCCAAATCACGGATAAGAGTATTAAGAATGCTGCATAAAGAGCTCTGCAAAATATCCTCCAGTGAAGAGGAACTAATGATAGATGAATGTGCACATGTAATTGAACATGCAGAAAAGAAAACCCACATTCCAAGAAGGAAAGCAGAAAAGTACTGGCTCATGTGAGCATTCACAAGAATGAGATGCATACAAGGAGAAAAGGTAAATTACCAAAAATGCAGCTTCCTCTGTAAAATAAAATACATGTTTAGGTCTACACATATTCTTCATTAGATTATCAAGGGAGAATGTGTCACACACACAGTCGTGAGGAATGCTGGCAGGATTATGAATTATGAGGAATTCAACCACATAAAACTCGCCCGGTTTTGGGTTTCATTACCTACGTCAGGCCCCATGTTGTTCTCATGATGGGAAACTTCCCTTCGACTTTATGGAGAACAGGATCAGGCCCTTGCTCAGCAAAGGGTTAAAAAATAAAGTGCAGCAAAATGCTTGAAGTGCACCTCAGCCCAAAAGCAAGCCACTCCAAAGAACTGATCCCTTTCGCATTCCGCAGCGTAGGAAATACAATTTTCCTACCTGTGTTTTGTGTTAAGTTGTTGGGCTCAGCTAAATCAAAATTCAAGCAAAGCAAACCCACACAAACTTAAAATCAAATGAAATTTCACACTCCCCCTGCATGCTGAAGCAGCCCTACACAAAGGTACTTTCAACAGATGAAGTCAGTGCACCTATTAAGAGTAGGCAGAAATAGAATACATTTGTAACAGACAAATTAGAAGCGCATCAAGGTACTGGATGAAAATATTTTTTGAACATAAGCCAAGTACACAGTAGGAACAGGTTAGAAGGTTAAATCATTTCTAACCACAACTTAAAGAAGACCCCATAGTAAAAATATCCTTTTTTAACTCTTGTCTTCCAAGCACACATCACAACTTTTGTTTCCATTGGTTTTAGTCCCTATTTCAAAAGCAGCATTTGCTGTAACAGCTCATTTTTTCATGCAAAATACTGAATCTAATTGCGGAAATATGTCATTCCCTCCTCTCTGCCACATGGCATGAGTTAATGATGATGAATGAAAGTAATAAAACCCAAATCTTTTTCAAACTAAAGCTCCTGTTAAATTACTGGAAATTATATGCATGCGTCTACAATGAGGACACTGCAGAAGGTCAAAGATCTTGCTTCCTGCATTTGGCCAAACTATTCAACAGGCAGCTTGGCTGAACCTGCACAGACACGTTTTTAGTGAGGTCTGGGGGAGCCACCTAAGAAAAGCAGCTTAGTTCAAGGCTGGTGATTTCATTAGAGCATTTCTCCCCATCCCCATGGAACACTAAATATTGTTCAACAGAGTCTATGACCTGCCTCACATGTCCATGGCAAGCTATGTTTGGATGTTCGAAACCAGGGTTTTGAAGTGTAATATATCACCTAACATGATATACATTTTTAATGGAGGTCCCAATTTCCCTAATACAAAACTTTATTCTGTGGCATTGACATGAAGCAGGAGTGCAGCAAATTTAGAGCCAGATGCTGTCCCTCTCATTCACTCTGAATCACACCCAATTTCTCCAGTTGGTCCACTAAGAAGACAGGTAAACCATTCAGAGATTAAGGTCTGTCATGGTTTAACCCCAGCCAGCAACTAAGTCCCAAAGCAGCTACTCACTCACTCCCTCCACCAGTGGGAAGGGGAGGAGAATCAGGGAAAGAAAAAAAAAAAAAAAACTCGTGTGTTGAGATAAGAACAGTTTAATAATTAAAACAAAGCTTTAAAAACCCCCAAATTTAATGTTTCCACTAATAATAATAATAATGATAATTGCAATAGTAAAGGAGACAGAGATGGAAAAAAACCAGGAGAGACAAGTGATGCACAGCACAATTTCTCACCACCCTCTGACCAAAGTCCAGGCTGTGGTCAGACCCTCCCAGCCAATTTCCCCCAGTTTATATACTGGGCACGATGCTCTATGGCATGGAATATCCCTTTGGCCAGTTCTGCTCAGCTGTCCTGGCCATGCTCCCTCACAGCTTCTTGTGCTGCTCCTTGCTGGCTGAGCACAAGACACTGAGAAGTCCTTGACTTAGGGCATGCAACAATCAGCAACAATCAGAACATCAGTGCATTAACATTGTTCTCATCCTAAACACAGAACACAGCCGTACACCAGCTACTAGGAAGAAAATGACTTGTATCCCAGCTGAAGACAGAACAGGGTCCTACTCAATTAAAACGTAACAGGCAAAATGTATTCCTTTCCTGTCTGCAAACTCTGTTTCTAATTCTGCATGCTGCAAACTGCAACAGCTTATTGCTGTTCTCCCCATTCATTTTCTTCCTCATTTTTGCCTCACTGGCCGACAGTTCTGTGGCCCCTTCTTTTCCTCTGGGCATTCAGACACTCTGTTCTCCTTTCTTTTCCCTCAGCTCACCCACAGCTCACTTTGGAGTCTTTTTGTCTCCCTTTCTTTCATCATCAATTCATTGAGGTTTCATTGTTTTTGTCTTCCCACTACGCTGATCTCCCACTCCCTGCGCTTCCCCCTTATGGTCCATTTCACAGATGGACCACAGAAGACATGGGAAAACCCATAAGGAGAGGAATTCTTAATAATCTCCCTTAATGTATTTCCTTCCCACAGATAAGTTTGAATGCTTTGAATCTTGGATGGGTATAAATCAAGGTATTACTTTGCACAAGTCAGCAGGGGTTATTTTTGCATTAAAAAAGTATTTGTAGGAGCAGGTTTATCAGCAGCAAAGCAAAACCTACCATCCTTGCAAGTTTAATTTCTCTAGCCATGATAAACAGTTTGCAGAATTGAAATGCATAGAATTTGAAACCTTGGTTTTCAGAAACAAAAGACATAAATTCTGCCACTTGTGTATACAATGAGGGATAACTTACTCTCTAAGCAGTACTCACTTGGAGGGCTCCTTGGAGCCATCAACAAATCAAGTAGAATTCAATCTCTAGTCCACTCATTGCTCATTATTTTGCCTTTCACTCTATAGGCAAGAACACAGATGTTATTAGCAGGTAAATAACATAAGGGTATTACAAGTTCCACATTTTCCATAAGACTCATGTAAATATGTGAGCAAGAAGCTAAAAGACCTTCCATTTGTTTCAGGCCTCGTCAGTGTACACTGGGCTTTCAGAAGCTGGCTTTGGGATGGTTACCCAGAGCTCCCACGTCCCCACTACACTATTGGGAATAGCTAACTTATCTACTGTGAGGAAGTCACTTAATTTTGATCTTGGTCATGAGCAAAAGGAGAAGGAAATCTCTTAGAGCTATTCGAGGTAATATTTCACAAACTATTTTTGAATGCAGAGGACAACCAGAAGTTTCAACAACCTCCATCATCTTTGAAAAAGAAAATGTCTAAGGGATAAAAGAAAACTAACTACAAAACATGTCTGCAAGCACAATTCTGATCTTAATTGTTGAAGTCTAGGTTTTTTGGTTCAGCAGTTTTGCATGGAGCTTATAAATATCACACAGAATATATTGTTGTTTTCTGACATCCTATGTCCACAAACAGACCCATGTGTTGGAGTGGGATTAAATCCATTTGCAAGGCTGCATGTTCAGTTTAAAAGAGGCATGTTCTAAGCTTTATCTCACTGTAGGTTGAGATCCTACAACTCGAGGCATCACTTCTCAACACAGGCCTTCAAAGGGCAAGACACCAACCGCAAGAAGTAGGTTTCATAACCAAAGCCGGGCCATGTGAGCTTTTACATTTTAGCTCAATATTCATAAGAACATGTCCTCATTTACTAAGCTTCTGGGGACATTTTCACAATTAAAAACCAAAACAAAACAAATTGAAAATAATTGTCAACATACTGACAACAATTGGCAGCTTTCAGAACAACTCACAATGCCATCTCCATGCCTTCAAAATCTCTCCCACAGTGAAACTTCGTTACCATCCCATCCAGATGCTCATGTTAAGCTTTGGAGATTCTCTTCATTTCCATACCCCCATCTATCTAAATGAAGCCCTAAGCAAGAGTTGAAGCACAAATCCTATGCCATGCTTAAGGGTCACACTGAGGAAGTTCCTTGGACTTGCTTCAGCCTCGTATAATGGGTTATTAGCAACATCATGGCTTGAGTAGATGCCATTCATAAGGCATGTACTCAAGGTGAAAAGCAAATTCATGGACACACCATATTTGTGGCCACTGCTGTCAAAAAGGAACTGCAGTGAAGTTATCCTGTAAGCATTCCTGATGAAGTTGTAACTTACCATCAAAAAGCTCCCAGGACCAATCCAGGAGAAGGGCACCATGCAACACCAAAACATTTTGCAACTTTATCTCACCAACACAGGTACTGGTGACAGCTGCTGAGAGTGAGGCATTCCAAATAGAAAAATAATCTCCTCTAGAACCTCTGAAAAATGAAGTGGAGAAGCTGCCACAGAACTATAATTCAGCCTTGGCAAATTCTACAGGAGCACTAGGACTAAGGAGACCAGCACAGGGAAACTGAGATTTAATCTGAGATGATGGGGAAGCTCAGATCCTATTTGAGGTGATAGAGGAGGCAAGCCTGACAAACCCACTTCATATTCCCTAAAGGTAAGTCCAGCAAGCACTGCAGCCCTCTGAAAGGAGAGGCTACTCACACAAGAAAAGTAAAACCAGAATACCTGGAATAGTGCCCTGCACAGACAAAAAAAAGCCATTTCCAAAACCATACTATGCAAGTTTCACCCAGTTGCACAACATTCACTCTTTGTGCAAAAGTTTTGACATCCAGCGCATTTCAGGAAAGGAGGAGAGAGAAATGAGTGGGGCAGAGGGCTCACTTCTGACTTCTGCACAGCCAGCATCATGGAACTCTGGAGGCATGAATCACCAGCCAGCTCCAGGAGTGCTGAGTTCTGGGGTCTCTGTGACCAGCACCCACAGAGACATGATTTAGGAGGAACAGACATCTCCAAGCGGGACCATGGCAAACCATGTAACACTTTCACAGATGGCACAGTCATAACCATTAAACAGTTATGACCAGCTTGAGTGAGAGAGTGCAGAATGTGAGCACAGGGTGATAAAACACACCCACTAAGTTGAGAAAAATGCTCCTACTCTGATTTTAGACACCTGGATTATAAAAGGTAAGAGAGCCCTCATTGCAATATGACTGTTATATTTCTGTTATCAGAAACCTAAGGAAGCTGGTTGAATTCTGAACTGTGGCTCACAGATTCACATATGGTCACAGTTTTCTGGAGAGAGAGGGTGGGGGAGAAAAAAACCAGCCAAGATCTCTTTTAGCACAGTAGTCTACTACAGGCAAATGGTTTCTTCTTCTCTCCATCCCTGCCCCCATTTAAGTGCTATCTTAAATATTCCTAGGGACCCACTGGTCTGTAAAGAAAAAAACTCTAAAGCAAACATAATCTTTCAATGGCTGACATTACCTAGTTCCCAGCACAGCTACAGACTAACTGCTGTGAAATGCAACAACCTGGTGGGAATTGGAAAGTTTGCTTTTAACTGCCATTATTATCTCTAAAGCCTCTCTAATAGCAATCTCAGAATATAGGTTTAAAGAAAAATCATTTTAATGGAGGTCCCAGTACTCTATTTTTATATTGCACCAAGTCAAGCTATTGATTAGCTTTACATTAATTTTAAAAGCACAAAGAATTTGTCATGATTTTTCTCCTTTTGATATCAGCGTCCTTCAGCAATTGCATCAGTTTTCTGCTGAGCTGCCAAGCAAAGTTAAATGATGATGCGCTTCCTCTCCATGACTTCTTATTCCAGCTTGGTTCAGCAATCTCCACCAGCCACTTCCTGTCTCCCCTATTGCACCGTCTGGCACTTACTTCAGACAAGTCAATATGTTTAAATTATACCTGTACCAGGCATAATTAATCATAAAGCTTTCTGCTTTGTAATGTTATTTGAACTTCTGCATGGTGTTCATAGGCAGAAAGCAAAACAAAAGTTCAGTGGTGAAAACTGTGCCATTCTCCCCCCCGCCTCACCTCCTCATTGAGTTGGAGCTCCTTGGATTTCAGAACAAGAGACGTTTCCTCAGGAAGTCACTTCTCCCCAGTAGTTCAGAATTACGTTGTTGAACTTTAGTAGACTGACAATATGTATGGAGAAAACTCCAATAATCAGAAATATTTTGTATGGGACTAGACTGGAAACACAGAGACAGTTTTTGTTTTGTCAGTCAGAGCTTGGTGCTCCGTATGTAAGAGAACGACCTTAGAGGTGGTGAGCATGGGACCCACCTCTGAGTCACAGCTCTACCTTCCCAGCTGCTACTCCCCAGGGCATGTAGTAATTTATAGCCATTAGAGGCCAGCAGTAAATTACTCCCTCCAGTCTGGCTCCAACCAGCCACTGGAGACTCAGCAGGAGAGAAATGCAGAGAGCGAGAAGGGGTTGGCATCCATCCCTTGTCCATTCCAGCCTTGTCGACTTCTAGAAAAAAATAAATAGACAACTTTCAAGATTCAGCTGGACAGGGTGCTGGGCCACCTAGTCTAGACTGTGCTTTTGCCAAGAAAGTTTGAGCCAGATGATCCTCAAGGTCCCTTTCCAACCCAGAACTCTATGATCCTGTAATAAGTGCCCTCCCAGGCACTCAGCTCAAAGGTCTGGACTTCCCTCCCATGGTGGGGAAACAGGGGCTCTGTCCAAATCCAAACACTCATCCTACGAGGAGGGAATCCTCAGCAAGAGCTTAGCCAGCCACTGAGGTATTTCTTTTTGGTGTTTCAGGACCAAAAAGTTGTTTTTCAGCAGAAATGAATCTTCCATATAACCCACAGCACAGTCGCCTTTAAAACACTTCTAAAAAAATAAATAAATAAAAGCAACAACAAACCCTCTTAGAGCATCCCAAGCAATTTTACAGAGATTAATTATCCTTATTCATTTTTGTCTTTCCATATATTTCAGCTCTCCCACAGAAAACTAATCCAATGGATTTCAAATTATGGCACAATTAGCATGAAATTAATTAGCATCTGACCTATCCCCCAGTTTTCCTCCAGCTGAGACTGCCAACTTTTAATATAAGCCTAAAGCAAGAACTGTTAGACTAATACAGCAAATGGGACAAAGGGCTTTTAAATTAAAGAGAGTTTAAAAAATGCAATTTACAGCCATAAGCATTTCCCTGACAACAACCCCAAAACTCCAGTCCTCAAATAAAGTGTAGAGGAATATTTCACCTCCCTCCGATACAAAGAGTTCATTTGCAAAATCATCCCTCCCATCATTTAAATTCTCATGGCCTCTCAAAAGAAAAGCCTATAGTTATCAATTAGCAATGCCTTTTAGTCCCATCATGCAAATTTTCTTTTTCACATAACCTCTCCAGACACCTGTAAGAATTTTTAAGTCCATTTCATATATATAATCAGTCCCCCAACTGTATCTTAGCCTTCACAATTTCCTGCATCATTTATAGACCTCTGAAGTGTCTTTTTGCCACTGAACATATTTTCCACATTTCTTCAGGCTCCTATTCACTATCTAGTACTCAAATTTGCTGCTCTCCTTCCTCTTCAGATTTCAGCCATCATTTACCAAATGCCCCAGTTATTCCTTTTCATAGTTGCTTCAATCATTGCCACCCCTCTCTTCCACATGAAGCCTGTGAGTCACAGAAAACATTTAACTCTTTTGTTTGACTGGCTGGAGTGCCACACAGCAGCCTGGTAGGAATCACCGCCTCTTGTGAAATACAAGTTTTAACTCAGAAAAAAAGGACTGTGCTAAAAATTTAATCAAAAGGAACTTTCCCTCATGTCCTGCAATGTTCATGTGTTGTTACAGCCTCTGTGAAGTTTAGTAACAGGCTCTCCCCTACCTTGGAAGCACAAGAATTCCAGGTGCAAATTCTACTGCCTCTGCACTAGGAAGCAATACTATAGACACAGCTCCAACAGGAGGATTTTACAGCCCTGAAAGGGAAACATTCAGGTGTCAACAGTAGAGAAATGAACAGTTTGATAAAGCTTGCAGTAGAAATGGGATTAAATTTGAAAAAATGCATGTTCAGGCTCTGCAGGGAAAACATTATTAAAAGAATGGAAGGCTAGAGGAGCTACATATAGAAGACTCTTAGAGAATCTACGCACAAAACTGATTCCCTGTGTACAATACAGAATACACTTCATTCTCTCTTCAGTACAGGCTACATTCAACTCTACATCTTGGTTAACAGACTGTCAGACTTCAAGAACACTGCAACTCACTCAGAAACCTTGAGAACAACAATAAGAAAGAGAAGAAAACAACATTCTATACAAAGACAATATATTTTCAATATTAGATTTTCATTTCACAGGTCTTGCATTCACCTGGGCACTTACTGATGTTGGGGTCTAACAACTCTACTCTTATAGGCTGTTCTTTCATTCCCTGATTGCTAACATTGTTTTTTCAGGGTCTTTGGTTTGTTTTTTTCCCAAAGATGGAAAAATAGTGCTTTAGGTTTTTTCATGAGATAGCAGCAACCTGTTCCCCAATCCACAGCACTCCAAACTATTCAGCACTTCAGTTAAACAGCCCTGGACCTTTCTCTGCTGCTGTTCTTTTTCATTTTGGCAATATAGAATCATAAGAATCCTTCCAAACTCTGACAGATGAGGAGCTCAGTAAAAACCAGAGAAGGAAAATAGCATCAATCACAGCTAGTCCTGAGAGCAGGAGGAACCTGTCTCGTGGCCAGGTGTGTTTTGGTCAGAGGAAGTAGGAGTGGGGAGCAGTCCAGCTGCTGGGCTCTGCAGCTGCTGAGGTCACCTCTCATGCACACAGATGTCATCTGCTTTTCTGGACCAGGCACAAACCTGCCCTGAGCCAGTCCTGCAATCCCATGTGTTGGCCCACATATCACGTGTCAGTGCATTTCCACATTGTTTGCCCAGTTCCCAGCAACAGTAGGCAATTTCAAAGACTTCTTTTAACAGGATGTCAAACTGATGAACCAAAATTAGGTGTCCTTTAACTTAATTTCTCTTCTCCTACAATAAATAGTTCTTTCAGAATGGAGCAGTTTCTGATAGCCTGGCTCACACTAACCCTTCACCCCTCCAGAATCCACACTATTAATTCTCATAATAAAGCCTATTTTAAATATATCTTTAATCCTCTGAGAAAACCAATTTCATCCTTGAATGTTCCATTGATCTACAGTAAATAAATAGACATTAGGGAGAAACATTGTTTATTTATTTGCTTGCCACTTAGAATTTAATCCTGGGATTCTAAAGGGACGATTATAAATTTCTCTAACAGTCCCTAGGGTATGTTTTGAACGTAGTCATCTAAGATAGGACTCTTGCACTCCAGGATGCCAGTGCATTACAGCTTAGAAAGATTATAGCCAAACAGCACTCATTTATTATAAAGAGGGATGAGTAGTAATTCCAGGACACACATTAGATGAGATTTCAGCCCTGTCTAGTTTGTGTACAGTGTGGAATGTATCTGGAAGGCTTCCAAAGCCTACTTACATACAGCACAGTCTCACCAAGTCACTTCATGGCAAAATCATGTTGGTAAAGACAGGGGTTTGGAGCTTCTTCAGTGGAAGAGAGGTTTAACCACTTATCAAGCCAAGTTTGTACAGCTGCAGATTTATGGCCGTGTGGAAGGACTGTGGACATCTGGGCTCTTACACTGGAAAATCTAAGGTCAGTGGTTGCTTCACTCAAACTTTCATTCTTGAAAATCAAAGGAAGACATGGGCTAGGAATACTGTGCTGGAAGGGACCAGAAAAGTCACTGCAGCCCATCACATACAATTGAAAGAATCAAGTCTGCTTGACCATGAGCTCCTACAACCACAGGCCATAAAACCCTCTCCCGACTCCAGAAATGTAAAGCTTAAGTTTAGAAGACTGAAAGTGATGAAGACCTCACCACATACCCAGGAAAGCAGTAGTTATTCACTCCTACAATTTAAGGAAAAAAAAAATAGAAACAAAATAAAAATACCCCCCAAAAAATCCTCATTTCCTATTTCATCCAGCCTTTTCCCAATACAGGAAAAAATTATCCACTAGTCAAAAAGCTATTCCTTCAAAGTGCATCTAGGAATCATTAGGTCATGGTGTTGAATAAACTAAGTAGACTGAGCTTATGTGCTTAGGGTTTCCAGGTCTCTGATCATGCTCCTGATGTCCTTTTCCAAGCCCTTCCTGGTCTGTCAGCACAACTTCAGCAAAACTAGAAAGCAAGGAATGGTTAAAACATGAGTAAACTCTTCAAGCAACATATTTCTATCATACTTTCAAGGAGTAGGAGGATGTAATTCAGTGGGGAGAAGTGAAAGAAATGGCTGCATCATGATACAATCTTTCTTAAACGCCTTGGAGACTCCAGATCCCCAGTGTATGTCAACACGCAGCCTGAAAGAGTAGCTGAGCCAGAGCCCAAGGTTGCACACAGCCAAACTAAATGCTCAACACAGCAAGGGTGAAGTCTGCTTTGTGTCACTGGAGAAAATTAAGCTGATATCCAACAGATGACATTTGCCAGTAAAAACGATTGTTCACATTGAGTTTGTCTTCTGGGACAACATTCCATATCTGACATGCATCCACAATCCTTGCAGGTAGGAGTGTAACCTTGCTGCAGATGCCTTCCAACCTGCTACACAGGTCCTACCAGGATACAAATTCTCAAGATAACAGTCTTTTCCATTTAAATTATGAATCTCCTTCATGCTCATGCATGCTTCATGCTTTAATTAATATCAATTAAAGACTAATCACATTCATTGCAGCCAGGTGCTGAACAAATTTGTCATTTGTCTTTGCAATGCCAAGCACCATGGGCCCTGGCCATGTGGAAAGAAAGGCAGGAAGGGAGACCAACTCTGTTCCTGCCTCTTGTTATCTCTGGGCTCCATTTGCTCATGTTGGGGCTCAGAGTTACAGATTGTAGGCTCATTGCATAAGGAGTTCTGTGAACACAGGACACTAAGGTGGCCTCTGCCTCACAAATATCTATTGTACCCTGGCATGAAGGCAAATGCAGACAGCCTGTCTGCACCACCACTCATTTCCCTCCTTCTCTACATTGCAAATGCTTAAAATGTGAACTAGTCAGTGTTATCACTTCTGGCTAGATCTGGGAGCAATGAAGAACAGACAGGCCAGTGACTTGCCCCAAATCTCAGTGGAAATTGGCAACATATTGGAAATAGAGTCCTCATCTGCAGAGACCTGCAAGGTATCTTCACCATGTGGTCAAAATTCATCAAACTGAGTATTTTGCCACTGAAAACTGATTGCACGCAGGAACACAAGGGCTCAGTTTCCTTTAAGTCATTTGCAAACCAGAATTCGGAGAATAAATTCCTGTTTCTATGTTAACAGAGACTTGGTTAATGCTATGAATCACATGGTATGGAGTGAGACATTCCTGTCTCTTCTAGATCTTATTTAAGTCAGACACAAAGAGTTTAGCCAGGCAGATCATGCACACAACAATTACTTGAAGTCTATGAGAAAACCCTCCGAGGGCTCATCTTGCTTCTTGAAGAGCCAAGACACAGAGGAGTTCCCTGCGATGCCTTTCATGATCTCTATTGTTCACAGGGTACTAAAGTAATGAATAGCCTTTATTTTTCCAAGTTTCAGTCACGGAATGCGCATGCTACCATTAAAAGGAAAACAAAAGTGCAGAAATGCCAAGATACTATGTAACACACAGCCCTTCATCACTTGCCTTGATGCACAGTGTTACAAATTTTATCTAATCAACTGACATTTTAAGTAGTGGAGAATTTAACAAGAATAACAATGTGGTGACAATTTAGTCTTTCTTACCCCTCCATAAAAACACTGTCTTCTGTTTGGTCTAGATTTAGGTCAAGACATTTCACTAATTTGCTAGTCATTAAAAAGATATTTTTATACCCAGCCTGTAATATTATACTCTTCAGTGATTATGATAGTTCCCAACAGAGTTCCAGACTTGAAAATGAAGGCTGGGAAGCTGAGCTGCAATTATGATACTTTAAATAATTCCACAAAAGTAGAACCACTGTTAAATAATTTATAGTCTTTGATCTTGTCACAGATCTACTGAAATCTTCACATCACTCAAGCTAAATATTTTCAAACAGAAATGAGATAGGTTACTTCCCTCCACCCCCTTCTGTCACTGTGTGAGCAGAGGAAAATAACGGTGCCAGGGGCCAAATTCTTCATTACTTTGGTGTAAGCTCCTTCTTGCATGAAAATTCTTCCTCTGGGGTTCAAACACATTCAGAGATACGTCTTTCATCACAGCACCTTGAAAGGTTGAGAAAGTAGCGATTATTTTTGAATCATAGAATTGTTAAGGTTGGAAAAGACCTTTAAGATTCTCACGTCCAACCATCAACCCAGCACCATCATCATTTTCACTCTTTAACCATGCCCTCAAAAAAGGTTTTCCTCCAAGTGACATAATTCCCAAGATTTTACATAACAGAAACTGTCAGTTTTGCACTTTGCACAGCTATGGAACCATAGAGTCACACAACAGCCCGTGTTGGAAGGGACCACTCAAGATCCTCACAGTCTAACTCCTGGCCCTGCATGAGTTACCCCAGGAACCACACCATGTTCACAAGAGCATTGTCGAAACAATTCTTAAACTCTGTCAGGCTTGGGGCTGCAATCACTTCTCCAGGAAACCTGTTTCCAGTGCCCAACCTCCTCTGGGTGAAGAACCTTTCCCCAATATCACACCTAAACTTCCCCTGACTCAGTTTCAGGCCACTCCCTCAGGTTCTGTCACTGGTCACCACAGAGAAGAGATCAGTGCCTGCCCCTCCTCCTACCCTCATGAGGAAGTTGCAGACTGCTGTGAGGTTTCCCCTCAGTCTCCTCATCTCCATTCTGAACAGTCCAGGTGACCTCAGCTGTTCCTCTACCTTATAGGCAAGCAGAGACAAGAGAAGCTCCACAGAGGACATCAGTCCTCACAAAGTTCTGTGGGTCTGTGCCAGGAAGGTAAGGGAAGGCTTACACGAGAGGCTCAGCCACACTGCCAAACCTCAGCAGACGCCCTCAGGCCTGGAGAGGCACTGAACACGGCCACTTTACTCAAGTGTCAGCTCCTAAAGGCCGGCAAACAGGGACATATATGAAAATGCAGACTGTGATAGACTGCATGGTTAAAACAGAAAAGAAACCCATCTCTGTAATTTGTGGTCTGTTTAGTCACGACCCACCTTAACAGGATCCTCAGCCCGAGAAAGATGTGGACCTGCTGGACCTAATTCAGAGGAGATCACTGAAAACAGTCAGAGGGATAGAACACCTCTATTATGGAGATAGGCTGGGAGAGTTGGGGTTGTTCAGCCTGGAGAAGAGGAGGCTCCAAGGAGAACTGATTGCAGCCTTCCAGTACCTAGAGGGATGGTTATGAAAAGAAGGGAAAGGGACTTTTTAATATGGGAAAATAGTGACAGGACAAGGGGCAGTGGTTTTAAACAGGGAGGGAGCAGGTTTAAATTAGCAGTTAGGAAGAACTCCATTACTCAGAGGGTGGTCAGGCAGAGGAACAGGTTGCCCAGAGAGGTTTATGGATGCTCTATCCCTGGAAGTGTTTAAGGACAGGTTGAAAGGGGCCTTGAACTATCCAGTCTAGTGGGTTGCATCCCTGTCCTTGGCAGGAGGATTAGAACCAGCTAACTTTTAAGGTCCCTATTAACCCAAACCATTCTACAGTTCTCATGTCCTGCTACTCAGGAATACAGACTGTTCAGTTACTGTCTGGTGCAGTGGCCAAATTACCTACTCTCTAGCAAAAACTGAGGTTCTCAGCTAAAAACAACTTGCAAAGTCAAATTCCGAAGCACTGGTGAAAATTAAAGGCTCGAACACAAGATCAAGCTATGCTGTTGGAAAAAAAAAAAATTACCTCTAATTAGCTGAGCCCAGTAGCTAAGACAAGGCAAGATAACATATCTTAAATGCCTTTTGCTGGAGGCAAACCCAAGCCTGCATCCCACTGCAGCCCAGAATGCCTACGTGCATGTGTACGTACAATTACAGCAGCTCTGCTGACTGATAACTTGTTAAATTGACATAACTTGACTGTCAGGGTCCTAAGACTAATGAAACATGCAAAGTATGCCAGAAGTAAACAGCAGCTTTCCAGGAAACACTTAATTTGCATTCTAATTAATGCAATGTGGGGCAGAAGTCATAAATAAAGGATTCAATCACAGCTTACTGTATAATAGGCAGACTAGTTTTACACACCTGATATGACAGGCAAGTACTAATGTGGGGTTATGGAAATGCCAGACCTAAGCCAGCTCTTCACATCTGCAAGAGACAAAGAGGTGCAGCACCTAAAAAAGGTTTAATGCAGTAAATATCTTTAAAAAGTTTCCCTCCCTAGAAATAAATCACTTTTTTTTCTTTTCTTGGAGGATGACAAGTGTAAAGAAAATTTCATCTAGAGGAGTCCTTGAAGGTGTGACAAACAGGATTTGAACACCACACCTTCAGGCTTATTATCACTGGTGATGAGTATTGCTCATACCTGGAATGCCCTGGTAAGGCTGGAGTCTCACTTTTCAAACAGCTTGCAGAAGTCTTCCAAAAATAGCTGCCACCACCAACTATTCCATGCTCCTTGAAATGGATGAGCAGCAAGTCTGAACTTTGCTATTACATTTTTCAGACCAGTCACACATAACATATTGCCTGCAATGGGCATTTTTTGGATTAGGAAGAGTTTGAGGATGCATTCCTGCTCTGATCTCACCTATGACCTCAGTCTATCATGACTATGGTGTTCCTGCCACTCCCTTCTAGTTAATGTCAACTTGCGAGCTCTGAACACAATGAGACAGCAGAAAAGGAGGCTGGTTGCATTTAGCCACAATAAATTAATCTGCATAAAACCATTCAGAAATTCAATTTTGATGTCCTTTCTTTGTGGGATGGTACATGTGGTTTACGTTACGTTGAGAACACTTTGGTAAGCCCTCTGTTGTATTTATTAAATGCAATCAATTCAATTCAAGAAAAAGAAACTAAGTTACTAGCTTTCTAATTACAAATAAACAAAATTATTTTAAATATCCCTCTTTTCTTCCCTGCTGAAACTACAGTAGAAAAACTAGGCTATATAAATGACAGAAGGTTGTTGCAAACTAAGCCGATGAAATAAAAGAGAACAGTAAATATTAGCACCATAATAAAACTACAGTCCCTTTTTGCGTTTAACTACTTCTCCTCACTTGTTTCGCATTTCCCCACTACTCCACCGCAAGCAGCAACTCTTTCCATGGAATCCTCTATGCTCATTCATTTTTGTGAAAAATACTTCCTTAGTGGCTATTTGTTTTTTTGCAACCATAGTGATAAAATATATTACTGGCAGAACTCTCAGGATTATAAATAGGTATAATTTTTTGTTTAATTTCAGTAAGCCAGGACAAAATCACTGAGATTTTTTCACACATGACTTTCATTATGAGCAATGTACAACTGCAAACACATCAGGGTCTTGCCTTTTATGTGTCCTTATTTCTATTTGTTTATGTCTTCCTGTAATTGGAAAGCTGGAAATTTTGGGAAAAAACAGTGACAACTGAGGAAGGGGCAAATCACTCACACTAAGATAGTAACTACCAATCTGTCAGAAAAATATTTTGTTTTGAGGGTTTTGCTTGTTTCCATTTTTGTTAAATTGTTTAAGATGTGATACTTTGGTAAATATCCATCTAACTCCAAGCACTACGAGTTGAGCATACTGTCAACACTGTGCTTGAAGAAAGCCTCGTCTGAAAATTTAATACATTATTCCAGCTGAAATCTAACAGACAGAAACTTGTACCCAAATGCTCATGGTCCCTCACTGAAGCCAAGAGAGACCAGAGCTGACATTTCATATACCTCGAAGTCAGGCAAGCAGTGCCAAAAATAACCATAAAAAATTAGTGCAAACTTTTCTTTGGGTCAAATCTTTCAAGGATTTTCCTTAAAATTTATGAAAATTATATGTAGGTAGGACTTGGAGCTTTTCAGGGCTTGCAAGTACTATGAGCAAAGACTCAATAAAACAACGCCATGGTCATAGAAAGAGGAGCCACCACTAGGGCTAGCAGATCTCCAAGGGTTAACCAGCAAGGGTGAGGGCGGGGTCATATTCCAGACTAGCAGTGGAGCTGAGCCGCAGCATTCACAAGAAGGGAGCTGAAAGGATTTGCAGCTTGGGAGCCATTTCATGCCACCCTCAGACAAGTCTCCTGTAGAAGTCAGCAGGATGCTCCTCTGGTTATGGGCTGCAGCAGGATTTGGCTCCGGCTCTGAAGAAAAGGGATTCATAGAGGCAGCTTCTGGTAGCAGCATGTACACAAGGGAAGTTGGGCACAGCAGCATTTTTCTTTCAAAATGTCCCTGCTCCTGAAAGGCCACCCATGGGACGCAGCCATCTCTCATGTAGCTATTGTTTTCCGTGGACATGTGCCATGTATTAGCAGCCTCTCAGGCCTTGTGCAGAGAAGACAAAGACTGCCCTCTGCCTTTCTGCTTTCAGAGGCCACTCAGCACAAACAAGGCAAGGCACCAGAGTATAACTACCCTCCCACAACAGGCTCCAGCAGCACCCAAGAAAATTCCTTCAGGAAGCCATGGAAGGAGCCTTCCTGGAAGACTTGGAGGGCACCTGGAGCAGATCACCCCCAATCACTGGTTTAGTAAGCATATACTCCAATTTGAGAGCCAGGGGCTGTATGGTAGTGAATCGGGAGGAAAAAAAAGTAAGAGTTTCACACCAACATTTTATTAATTTCATCACTGCCAGGTCGAGCTTCTCTAGTAAAGAGAAAATGCAAAGAGTGAGGGCTGGAATGAGAAACTCCAAAGCCCTTCTCAAAGCACTATTTTAAGGAGTGCAATTAGATTTCCTTGCAACCTGCCCCTTCATTCCCTCCTTAGGTTTTTTGGGGGGGGGGGCAGGGCAAGCCTGCAGAAGCAGGATGAAATTTAACAACAGCAGAGTTATCAGAAGCCTCATGTGTCAAATAAACACTACATTTCTCACAAATAGAAAACATACAAGTCATAAATCCAGGGTCCAGCACTGAGAGGCTTGTCGTTGGGAAGGTGTCAGTGCACACGGATTTGGATGGCTGCTGCCCTCAGGCTGCCTGAAGGAAGTTTTGACCCAGGATATTAATACAGCTTATTTCGTACAGAGTGAACCAGGCTGGGGCTCCAAGGTCTGTTTACATTACAAGAGTGTGGGCCTTTGGGAGATTAACACCTAGAGAAAACGCATCTGTGTTTGTTCTGGGTGAGGCTACAATTTAAATTCTTACGTTATCACACAAACTAGACATGATAGATAATCAATGCCCTGTGATAGTTGGTACTGAGGAACTGAGCTAGAGTTTTTTTTGCAGGGACATTATTCAGCATATCATTCTTGCCATGTTCATTTCTATTTAAAGTCAAATCAGGCATTTGTTTTCCTAAGACTTTTATGAATGCATACATACATTTTCATCTCTGAACATAAAGCAAAACTGTCTGGATTATGTCAGTTCTGTGGGGGTTTTTTTGCAGGGATATGAAATATATTATATTGTTGCAAAACATTATGTTACAGAAATCATACAGACATCAGACCAGAAGGAATCTTAAGAGGGCATCCAGTCTATCTCATTACCTACAAGCAGTAGCAAGTTTACTTGCAGCCATGACATATGTCCATCAAATTTCTCAAAACCTTTAGAAGATAGTCTGCAACATCTCTGGGTAACCTATTCCAGTGATTAACAATCCTATCCCTACAGATATTTTTTTAAACAACCAAAAGCCTTGTTTTGCTACTGGTGAAGCCAGTCTCTGGATTTTTTCACATCTTTAAACTACACCTTAGGTTAATCCACACCTTAGGTAACTCCATCCCTTTAGAAAAAGACACTGACAGCTGAATGAAAGGCAATAGACACACTGCACCTATAGATATCAAATTAAATAAAGAGATACGATGGCAGTCTGGGCAGAGAGAGCAACAAGCACAGATCAGGGTCAGTAGCACTGAGAAGCTGAGAAGTAAGTGTGTGATACACTTTTCACATGCCTGTGCAAGTAAAGCACTGATCTGCTAAACCTGAGTTCAGTTTAGTTTTTACAGAGAGCCTTCTATTAAACATGTGTGAAAATATAGTGCTTGCCATACTACACTCCATGGCCACGGTGACCGAGAGATCTGCATTCCCTTTCTAACAACACTTGCCTACAAGACTTAGATCCTTTCTCAGACATACTTTTTCTAGACAAACACACACAAATTGTTCAATCTTTCAGCACAGATCATATTTTCTAAGTCTCAAATCATTTGGGTCATTCTTCTAGATTACATCCCACTTGTCTGCATCACTTTAAAAAGAAGTGAAAAAACACAGGTCCAAAAATCCAGCTGCTGACTTCGTGCCACTGGACAGAGATGTCTTGCACACTAAGAGTTGCTGTCTTAATATCTCATCTTTCATTCCTGTTCCATTTACCAGGCACTAAAGCTCCATCTTCTCTCTTGCTGTCAAGACCCCATGCAGTTTCTGGTCCTCTGACACATACTACTTTGCAGTTCTATAATTTGAGTGCCTTCTTACTGATATATTTTTCCCAATGTATCATGTTCACTTGCTTTTCTTATCCTGTGTTCTAAAACACTTCTGGATCCTCAGTCTAAATTTTACATATTCACTTTCTATCCCATCATTCGAGTCCACAACTATTAATGGGAACCAGGCCCAAAATTAAACCTCTTCAAGAGCAAAAGTGAATTCTCCTTTTAGCAGGGCATCAGTGCTGTTTTCTCAGTGTGGGATTTTTAAAGAATCAGGCTGTCTCTTGTTATCCAAGCAAAAATTCTCCAGTTTACATGAAAGCATATAATCTCCCAGAGTGTCAAAATCCTGGCTTAAGTCAAAATGTATCACGTTTACCACTTTCACTTTATCCACTAAGCCTGTTTCCCTGGGAAGGAAGGAAATTAGATTGGTTTAACATGATTTATTCTTGACAAATACGTGTTGACTCTCTTTTATCACCTTTTTATCTGGATGGTGCTTACACTCGGACTGCTTAATAATTTGTTCTACTATCTAATACCTTTTAAGATATCGAGGTTACGCTGATCAGTGCGTAACTCCCAAGACCCTCTCCCTTCTCCCTTTTTATAGATAGATACTACAGTCCGTTAAGAATTAAATACAGAAAAACGTGTGTCTCCATGAGAAGCAAGACTTTCTGTGCATAGTGATAGTGCCATGTGCAAATTTAGGCAAGAAACACTGAATTATTTTCTAGAATTCTTGGGCAAAAATATAAGTTGAATCAATCTTCTTATCTTATGAATCAATATCTCATCTTAGGATGAGACAGAAAAAAAACAAAGTCTAGGGTACATGACCAGTAATGAATATTGTATAAACAGAATCATTCATTGTCACAGAAATACGATCCCTATTATGTAACCTATTCCAGCCTCCTGCCAATGGATGATTATTTCCTACAAAGTATTTTCCACTGCTTTGTTCAACAGAGATTTAAGCAAATCAGTAAATAGCTTCCCATACTTCCCTTGGGAAATTGTTGCACAGCTATATAATAGTCAGTTTGGTCTCACTGAAAACAATAATACAATACTGAAACATATTTAATAGCAGCTAATTGTAACAATAAATATGTAGTAGTAATACTACCCCTCCTGGCTTTGTCCCATAGAGACAACTGTTTCCATTCACAGATGTTATACCTACTTATTCTTCTGTTTCCCCTCTGATTTCCAAATACTCACACTTTTTGTATTTTCTATTGTACACGATCACAATGCACTTCAGCATGTGCAGAGGTGCCTGGAGCATCCAGGAACACCTGACCTTCTGGTTTTTGGGTGCAGTTATACCACACTCTTGTTGGTCTCTATTATGGTTCTTGGTGCACAGACAAGCTTTTGTCAAAGAGATGAAGAACAAGCGACAGCACAACATCAAATTCCCTTAAAATGCCATATATCATGCCTCACATATAATGCCTCATCACAACAACTGTGGAGACTTATTTCTTTATACCAGCACTTGCATCTATTGAAATGAAGTGGGATTAGACTTGATGCTGATTTCGGATGCCCAGCATCCTGCTCTCCCTTTAGGGTAGTGACTGGGAGTGAAGAATAGCTGCAGTACCACATGATAAACCCACTGCATGAATAAATGCTGTTTCCCATTCTCCATGCATTTAAATCAGAGGCAGTTGACCTGTTTAGGATATGATCTATTCAGATAATAAAACCCACATGGCACATAGTAAAACGTTTTAATCCATGATCCATGCATATACTTCTCTAGAAACAAAGATGGTTACAGACTGTAGCATATAAAATTTGCCCTGAGCTAGAAAGCCAAAGCCCTTTAGCACAGAGACATTTTTGAATTGTGAACTTTATAAAACCCAGCTCATAAGTTCTGCAGATGTAGCTTATTGCTGAGAAAAATCTAAGATGTTAACTGCCAGTGTTAGCTCATATAAGCTGGTATTTGTAAGTGTGCTGTATGAGTTGTATTGTTTTTCTCACCTTTTCTATATAGTAAAACCGAGATATTGTAAATTAAGGCTTTGGCATGGGAGGGGGAGGAGGTGGTGAGGTTGTTCAGGGGTAAGGATGTGGTTTTGTCCTTTGCCATTTCTAAAAATTGTACAAATCGAAGCATATTTTTAAAGGGGATTTTACAACCTGTTTAATAACTTTTTAAAAGGTTCTAGTATTGCATCATGGGACTGTGGATACGGTAGGTCTTTTCCTGCACAAATGAACAACAAACACACCCAAGCAATGCTTAATAACTTTAATAGCAGCTGCCATCCAAAAATCCCTTCTGCATTTTAAGCAAAGGAATCCAGAAAAGCTAGTTGGCTTGAAATGTTATTTAAAGACATGGGGTTTGGACACAGACCCACACAAGCTGTTTCACAGCAGATTATCCAGACTGTATCAGTTTTCCTCAACATTATGGCTGCCTGCTACTATAATTTTGAGTTGCTTTTATCCAACAGCAAAAAGGCACAGAAAGTTAATCAAGGTCCTGCACAGAAGGATGCCTTAGATTGATGACACTGGCTCTTTCCTTCACCTGGCTGCAGACAGACACCACTCAATTCCATGTATCCATGGCAGAACTTAGCCAGAGGCTTTCCCTTTTGGCATTTCATGCTTTGGAGAAGCTTCTTTACATACTAATAAAAATGCCAGAAAGACCAGCTGCTCTTAAAGAGTTTGCAGGAAGGCAGATATAATTAATTCACAAGTTGGAAGCACATTTGACAGAAAGAATTGTTTTGTTGTCCCCAAACAATCGAGAAGCTCATACATGAAATGTACGTGCAAGTACATCTGCTCTCACTTAAATCCATACATTCACACCACCCTAACTGAAGACTCTGTAGCCACCTCTCACAGCTAGCCATGAAGATGATTTGCAGAATAATCTAAATACTGCTGTGCCAGGAAAAGCTTGATCAATAGGCCCCATAACTTAGAAGGTATGAATTTACCTTACTTTAATGGCATGTCCAAGAACATTAAGACCAATCAAAGTCTTTCCAGCTGACCACATTTACTAGAGCTATGTCTTTCTTTGGGTCATCACAATTGTGGCTTCCACCAAACCCAATGTCCAAGACTTACAGCAATGAGAACAGGATTATGTAAGCATTTTTTATTTTGCATTTCCTTTTTTTTCAATCATATTCACATAAACTTGTCACCCATTTGCATACATTTGAGCTGTCTGCCTGACTATAAGGCATCTGCAGTTTTATGTTCATTTCTCTAACATCTGGAGTGCTATAAATTCAATGTTTGCCTTCATTTTTTCCTTTTCTCTCCCCCCTATCCCCTAAAGAAGTATTGGCAGTGGCATAGATCAATCCAGTCACATTCAGATCCAAACTCACTGGAGATTTCCTAACTTGAATGACTCAACTGGACCAAGAAGTTAAAAATGGTAGGAAAAAAACCCATCAGTGGTGCCTCTGTAAAGGAAAAGCAGCATTGCCATCCACTGAAACACAATTCAAAAGAAAATACTAACAGTGAGCAACTAAAATGGTTGAAGTTGCCTTAAGGTACTTTGGAAGAGAACACTGAGGCAGGTATGATGAGCTCCCACCCACTTCTGCTACATCCCTGCTGGGGAAGCAGGAGTTGATGCCAACACCCCGGGGGAAACATGCTTTAGAACAGCTCCAGGCTGACCAGCTGAGCAACTCAGCCTCCCTCTGTGCTTCCCTTGGGATGACTGGACAGGTAAGGGACCACCACACCAGTGTGGGGACACTGGACATTGTACTGTGAGCATGGAAACTGTGCACTTGTTTAGTGGGAATGTCTGGAGGAGCCGAGCACCCAAAATGGATCCACGGGAGCTGCTTTGCAAATCTCTGAGATATTGCGACACACAATACAAACGTACAATTAAGTTTTGTAAATCTGGCCAGACACCAAAGGCTTTGGAATTTGGCTGAACACAGAGTTCTCTGATTCTTCCCCTGACTCTCAGCTTTCCCTGCAGACTGAATCAAAAAGTACAGATAATACCAGGCTGTTTCTCCTGCTGCCCATTCAGTGATATATTTTTCTTGCTCCATTGGGACAGATGAAATAAGAGAGCCAAAAGCAGGGTCAGCCTGGTGTCTGTTGAGGGATCATCTCTTACTAACCAAGAAATGGCAAAATCCTCCTAAAGGTTCTTTGGGGAATATTTGTTTTGTCCCGCGCTTTTACTGAAATTGCGTTAATCCGATAGATTTGCTAAGCAGTAAAGCGTTAACTGGCATGTCTGAGGAATGCCTGTTGGGGAATGTGTCTGCACGGGAGGAGGACTGGAAATGCAGTTTACATAAGGGTGCAGACTGTATCTGACAAAGAATACATTATAGTATATGTTTCCTTCATGGTAAAATATGGTGAGGTAATGGGGAGCAGGGTTAAAAGCTGAAGTGACTATATTTATGTGTCAGGTTCAAGGGGTTGTTTCAATTTCTAGACCCAATCAATGACAAACTTCATCTCTGCCTCTGTACATGTTTCAATAGCCTGGGAGGGGTGGCCACTGTGTGTCCAGCTAGCAAGCATTTCTGTGCTGAACTACTTTTATTCTCTTAAACTGGCATTTTGAGTAGAAAGTGTGGTGCCAAGCATGAAAGGAAAGGCAGGTAGAGCAGGGAAAGAGTGAAGGTAAATTATGTGGAATTGACCATAATTAAAAATCTGGGGACTAAATCAAACCTGCAGCTATTTTGTCTATCACTCATCTACATGTCTTCTCTCACCCCTTTGAACAGGTGATTGTCTTTATAAGCTGCAGGGCATATCAGGTGAATATTTAACAGTTTCATTTTTCTCTCCTACTCAGTTATGCTGCCCACAACCTCAGGATCCAAGAGCCCACAGCTTTTTGCTGCTGTTGTTGGCTGCTCTCATTGCTGGAGCTCAAGTCCTGTCAGCAGAAGCTTCACAGCGGATGCACAGGGAACCTGCCTAACATGTTACAAACTGACACAATTCCAGCAGTAGCCAGTGGTCTCACATAATGCAGTTATTTTTTCCAGGCCTGTTTTCTTCTTCCAGCTGAGTTCCCAAAAGGCAGCAATGCTTTAATGGACCCACACAGTGAAAAAATGAGCAACAGCAGCATCCAAAAGGCTTTTGTTCATTATTGCATCCAGCCCTTCTGGAGTTCTCAGATGAACTGGAGGGCGAGCTTGGCTAACATTTCCTGACTGAACTACTGAGTATTGTCCCAAAAGTTTTGCATGTCAGAGCCACCCCACTGTCCACTATGCTATTTAAATAATGAGAAATGAATGTATCAAAGTATGTGAGGTGTCTCAGATACCTGCCCACTTTTTCCCCCTTCATTTTCATGAAGGCAGCTGATCATCTCCAAAGATGAAAGGGCATGTCTCTAGACTGTCACACATGCAAGGGCTTTTGTAAAGCATGAGGAGCACTTGGACCACTAACAACATGATGCAGCTTTGTCAGTCTAAACAGAGGAGATATTCCAGGGTTTGAGACTGAATGTTTGGTGGTTTGGGTTTTTTTAAGCAACAGCCAAGTATCATCAATTTCAGTAGGATTTAAGCTGCTTGAAGTCCCAGCTGACTCTAGAAATCTTCTCCATGAGGCTTTCAAATCTAAATTGACCAGTGTCACAATAAGCCATTTCCACTACCTTAGAGCTCTGGCTTACAGCAGAGCTAGCAGCTCAGGACAAAGGCTTGTCCATGACAGATGCAAGAGACAACCTGACACCAGCCCAAGTAAGAGCTTGCTTAATCCACGCAAAGCCTTGTCAAATGCAAAGCCAGTAATGGGAACTGCAAACGTTCACACTGGCACAGATTTGCTGAAAAGCACCCTACTCCATGCCTCTTTCCTTCTTGCCCTAAGAACAAAACTGAAAAATATCCCTTAATTCCTTTGAGGCTTTATCCACACAGTTACCTGCAGGTCGTGCATGCAGTCGCTCTCCTGCATCATTCCTTCTGCCTCCCCCCAGTTTGGCACAAAGCGCCAGATGAACAGTTTCAATTGCTAGAACAATGATCTTGGAAGTAAAGAATTTCCCTCCTTGCCACAAATCTTTATAAGTAGTGAAATAAACACCACAATGTGCCTTCTTCCAACAGCTGGAAAATTATGGTCTGACTGAAATGACATCATTGTGTTTTCCTATGGAATTTCTGTGCTGTGAGATTTCAGGGAGAAACTGTGTGGTGGCTTGAGGTGGGGTGAGAGAATGCTGTGGTGAAGTGGACAAATAAAAAAGGTGAAACTGTCTTAAAGAGGCTCTACTGTGAAATAAATGTTTACACAAAAACTGGAAAGGCTCCTTCAAAACAGATCAGACAGGCTGTTCCTTGGCTCATAGTCATTCCTTGATTCCAGCCTGCAACAGCCCTAGCCATTCTAGCATACAATATGAAATTTCTTAAAATCTTATATGGTTCTTCCCCTTTGTCTCATTACATTACTGAAAAAAAAAAATGTGGAATATATACCCCAGTAAGGGAATATCTCTGTCAAAGCGACATTGCAATTCTAGCAGCTTTTCAAATGAGACAGCACTAAATCTACACCCTTAATTACATGCTCAGTTATGGATGTCAACAGAAAGTGTGTGACCACACTGGGGGTACTGCAATCCCCTTTATTGCACAGAAGTCATGTGGAAAAGGAAGATTACTTCCTAGCAAGTTAGAATCAAGTCACAAAATGTGCCTCTAAACTAGAACAGACAGAGTGCAAAATGTTTGGTTGTAATAAAGCTAAAAACTGAATTTGACCAGTTGGTGACAGTAGAAATAACTGCCCACTCCTGCCAAGAAATGGCAAGTTCAGTTTTTCTTTGCCATCGTACTTATTTTCCTAAATTTCTTTTCAATTTCTTACCATGTCAGGGCCACCCAGTTTGCTCTCCCTGGCCCAGCAAGCCCCAGTATCTTTAAAAAGTTTTGTCATCTTCACTGAAACTCCTTTGGGCACAAGTCTCAGTAGCACTCAGTGTAACTCAGTAGTGCAGTTTCAAACACTCGATAGAGGGATTAAAAAAAACACTGAAACCTAAGAGAAATTCTGAATTGTCTTTAGTAATCAGTGTTTCACTATAAACTACCCACTTACGCCAAATCAGAGCTGTGGGAAACCATCAGCAGCACTGGAGCTGACTACAGGCAGTAATCAGGCTGAACATGAAAATCAGAAATGAAACAGAGCATGCAAATAAGAGAAAGACAAAAGACGTCTTTGCTGAAATCCACTTTTCATTTTAACACATATAGAAGGCCTTGAAACACCTTCTCAGTGCTTTGTAAAAAAAACACAAACATTTTCAACAGCTCTGGTTTCTACACACTTTCTCTTATTTTCACCCTGCCCCTCCCAAATAACTACATAAAAAGCCAAGATGGCATTGCTAAAAAGTCAGTTTGTATGTTAAAACTTTCCCCAAAACAGGGATAAAACTCAATCACCTTGCAAAGTTTTTCTATACTCCTTTCTGTTTTGCAAATGAGTGAACATCATATATTCACACCTGGAATTCCATGCTTCATTTGTTAACTTTTCTTGCCATTGCTACTGTGATAAGCAATTCCACCAAATTATTAACTTTCAATTGCTCTATTTAGTGGGATCAAGAATGAAGAGCAATGAGGGTCTATCTTCAGTACTTTGACATAGAGCAAAATTGATGTATAACTGTGCATATGACTTTAATCCAGCCCTATATATAAACATAATTTTGTGTGATTTATATCCCTAATTAGATTCCCATGGCAACATTCTTCAGCTAACAATGTGTATCATAATCACCTTTTCTTCATACAAATTATTTCCTTAACTTTGCATGCATATCTTAGCAGGTTTTATTTTTAAAACTCATGTTAACAGTTTCTCTCTTGTTACCAGTAGGGGTGCTACAATAAGAAACTAATTTGCTGTAAAAATTACTCATTTGTCAAATAAGCATTAAAATAATTGTTCCCCTTTTGACTGTTACCCTGCTGTTTCCAGTCATTTTCAAAAACTAAATTATTTACTCATTTGGAAGTTCAGCTGTGCATATTTTAATTTATATTCCCTCATAGGACTCATATTGTTAATGACAATAATTAACCTGAAATGGCTGCTAAATAATTATGCTGAAAAGATACAAAGTATTTGTGCAGAAAGTAAAATCAGCGTTTGAGAAACCATCAAAACGTACAACTTTCCTGTTTTATGGCAAAGCATGGTAATAGTTCATAATCAAATTAAGGTTGAAAAGGAAAGATGTAGACTACATGCTTTGATGCAGAATACTTTATGTTTCCAATATAGCATGGTATCCTGGCTAACAACGCATACTCAGTCATTTTAATAAATCCCTAGTATTGCTATTCCAGATAGTAATATAATGTATTCTCATGAAGTCAGTGCAGTTAAGAACGTAGTAAACCATCCATTAATAATATTTCTCTGCCATCTATCTATTGCATTTCATTCCAAGGAATCAGAGCCCTGTAATAATTTATAGCTTATGGAATTAATGCTGAAGGCTTTCTTCTGGCAAGCATTGTTGATTTCAATGATGAGAGCTAAAAGCTATTCAGGCCCAGCTTCTTTCTCTGGACACATCCCAGGCCAGATGCATTACCGACCTATTGTTTGTGGAACCATTTATACCAGTACAAAATCATTTTTGATTTAGCTCCTCTGCTTGTCAATAGTGCAAGTTATGGATGAAGCAAGCTCTGAATGCCCTGCTAAACAGACACAGGATGGGTTTGTCTACATGGGAAACAATCTGAGTTAACTAAGGATGTGATTTTAATGTGGGTTTCTATATACAACTATATTAAGCCCATGTGGACTCACTCATTCAGAATTAAAATAGCTCTAATTCACTTTAATCTAATTCACTTCCAAAGACCACAGAGGGGTTTAAAGTTATTTAATCTATTTGAACAGCTCATTTGAATCCACATGCCCAAGTGTCCCCACAGACACTCAGACAAGCAAACAAAAACCCAATAAAGCAGTAGAGAGGTTAAGAGAGGTTGGCAGAAAGTTTTGCTTCATGGCTTTTCGGTGGAAAATTTGGCTTTCAACTACACAGTCTTTTTGAAAAAGGTGTTGACATTGAGTGTTCCTAAATTTCAGCTGGAAACCAAATTCCCTTTCTTTTAGAAATTAGAACTGCTGCTGCAGTATTATTTGGCTGACCATCACATATTCCCATAGTCTGCAGTCCAAGTGGTCAGCCCAGCACACTGTGACCAGGGACAACCAGGGTGACAGATAAACCGAGGTTCATCAGAGAAATGGATCTGGAGCCAGAATACATGTCTACCGTCTTAGACCAAACCACTTTTGACCTTTGAGTTGTTATTAAAATTCAAGATTTTGAATGCAGAAATAACTCTCTCCATTCACCCTCTACACATCAAATCAGTCCTACCTGAAAAAGCTTTTCCAGTAGATCATACCAACAGAGCATTCTCAAACTGAAAGGTTAGGTGGTGCTTGCAATAAAACCAAACACTCATCATTTATTTGGAGTCCATCCACTCTATGATCTGGTGCTAAGCTCTTGGAGGAATACGGATTCAGCTGAATTCACAGTTTAAAAGTCACCAAGCCCTGGAAATTTTCTCTTGTTGGAGGAAAGGAGAGGTTTGAAGGAGCAACAGGGTCTCTGTTCACAGGCTTGGGTGGCTGTTGGTAACAAGCATACTTAAAAAAAAATGCTGGTACTTTTGAAGAAGTAATTTCTAATTTTTGAATGCTGCCATTTAGTAAAATGCTTCATTACAGCAATTTAAATACTCCTGGCCAGAGAACATAAATATGAACGCATCTGTCTTATTCACTTCAATTACCTCTGCAATTCCTGTATGTTTTCACATGCAGCTCAGAAGGGTTGCATTTATAACCAACAGCATTCACAACTCAAGCATCCCCTGTGAAAGTTTGGCTCATTTAGAGCTACCTTCCACATGCTCTAAGTTATATTTTGGATTTCGACGCTTAAGACAAATAGCTAGCAGACAAAGAGCATATTTATTTTTTTAAAAAAGTAAAAATTTTTTAATTGCTCAAACTATTCCTGCCTAAAAATTAAGTGCAAGCTATTACTGGCACCAGACGACTCCCAGTTTTCACTGGCCAGCAAAGCTGCATCTGCAAGTTCAATGAGATCAGTAAACAGTGTAGATTAAGTAACTGATTACTAATATTTTCCTTGAGCTACAAAACTTTTAAATAAACAACAACAACTGTGATCACAGTAACCTTCCAGAGGTTAACAGCATGCAGGTGGTCAATTGGAATTAAATGCAAACCAGACGGCTGTGGCATTATAAACTGAACATCCCAGTTCGGTTTGCTTCAGGAATTGGTTCTTCTTTCTCAAAAGCCTCAATGATACAACACATAAATGTCAAAATGACAAAAATAAGGAAGTATGTAATAGACTAAGCATTTTAATGCCTTTTCTGGCTCACTTTTGCAGGCTGAACTGTCTGTGTTGACCACATTTGATGGCATCAGTACTTAGCGTGGCTGTGTGCTTGAGTTTTTAACAGCTGACATAAACAGAGATGGTCCATCAACCAACTGAGCTGTGCTGTGGGCTTGTTGTAAACCACTGGTATGATACATTTTATACTTCATTTATGATGCCTCTTCACTGGCCCTGAAAGACAGCTCGAAGTATTGGCAGTCACGTGTTGAACTGGAAGCAGGTTCAAATCCAGCTAGTCGTGGTATAAACACTGATAAGAATGGATTATTTGTAGACCTTTTTTATAGCATGTCCCTCAGTCTATTCCTAAGTTCAGAGGAATAGCTAATATGATCATTGACCGCCAAGAAACTTATTTGAAAGGCCCCCCAGAATCAGCACAGATTTGAGTTACAGTTGCTGAGAACCATCTTGTCCAGGACAAATGCTTTCTCCAATATCATCAAGAGGGGCTTTGAAGAAAATTCAGCTACATCATCACTGACTGGGACTCCTCTTAGAGGACTAAGCAAAAGTTAACTGTGTGGTTCCCAAACACACCTAAACTAAGCACCTGAGTAATGCAACATAAGTTTGGCTCGCAGTGGACATAGCCTGGCAGAAAAGTTCCTACTGGGAAGGAGAATAAAAACAAAGGAGAAACATTGAAAAGGCCTTCATCCCACATCAAGCTTTGGGTAAGTGCAGTGCACAAAGCATTTGCTTTAACAGCTTCTAGCAAAACGCTTTTCAAAACTGGAATCTCCTGCTTCCTCACCAGCCTAAGCAAACAAATGCCCCAAACCTGCAGGCCCTGCAAAGAGCAAGGGACAGAAATGTAAAACACAGAGCCATGACCATGTCCGTATACACCAGCCAGCACTCAGATTCTACAGAAAAGCACCAGAATTTCTGAAAACTGACACTGCTCAGAGATACACATTCAATTTGAGTGGATGCCAGTAAATAAATACAAATCCGTTGTTATGGTTTTTTGTAATGACTGGCTCCTTACAGCTAGTAACACTCACCTCCTAATGAAACAATTTGCCTCTAGGGACAGTTCTTTCTCAGGCTGCAATATCACCTCCCAATCTGCTGTATCTTAACCCAGGCTGTGAGTCACAGGTAGCTCCAGCGTGCTTGTGTGCAACAGTATGGTGCCAGTGAAGTCAGGGCACATGTCCTCAGCATCATCCAGCAGATGCTTCAAAGCAGCCAGTGAAAATAGTGAAGTTACAGAGATGTCTAAAGTGTGTCATCACATTGTCATTTGTGCAAGATTCGCGTAGAATCACAGAATCATTTAGGTGGGAAAAGACCTCTTAAATCATCAAGTCCAACTACCAACCCAGCACCACAACCACGTTCACCATCAAACCATGTCCTCAAGTGCCATATACAGTCATTTTTTTTAACATTTCTAGGGATGGCCACCACCTGCCTGGGAAGCCTATTGCAGTGCTTTATAACCCTTTACATGAGATTTTTTTTTCCTAATATTCAATCTAAACCTCCCCTGCTACAACTTGGGGCCATTTCCTCTAATCCTATCACTTGTTACCTTGGACTGACCCCCACCTGGCCAAAACTTCCTTTCAGGGAGTTGTAGAGAGTGATAACCTCCCCTGAACCTCCATTTTTCTAAGTTAACACCCCCAGCTCCCTCAGCTGCTCCTCATTAGAGCCATGTTCCAGACCCTTCCACAGCTTTGCTGCCCTTCTCTGGATGCTCTCCAGCACTTTTGTTCCTTTGTTGTTCTGCTTATGGAGGACATATTTCCCCTGCACACACATCTACGTGCTTTCACAGCTGATTCCTCCCCCATGGCCCTGCACGGGCAGGTATCTGCTGGCCCTAGATCAGAGCTGCACACGTGCACCACACCTCGATGTTTCTCCCAGCCAGCCAAACTGGGTGGCCAAACCCAAGCAGGCAGGGGCTGAGCTCCAGCTGCAGCCTTTCCATTACTGGTAGCACCAGTTGTTCCCTCTTCTTTCTGCTCAGCCAAAATTTTTCAGAAAATTTATAGGAATTTCATAACCTCCATAAAATCTGGTTTAAATTGGCCTAGTTAAGAACTTACTGGGGAAAACAAACACTCTGGCAAGCTTTTAACACACTAACGAGGTCTTCAGCCTCAGCCAACACTTAGAAAATTGAGTGAACAATTGAACACTGAATATTTTGAACCTCTTAAAATGCAGGTTAACCTGTGCTGCAACGAATGTCCAACGTTATCCCTTTCTAAAAACAGCTCTGTTCTGCTTGCCATGTATTTTTTCTGTGTACCTTTATATCAGCTGGCAAGAAACACCAAACCAAGATGTTCCTCCAAAAACCTAGGAACACTTCTATTACTAAGAAATTCAAGGAATAAGGTTTTGCATCTCACCTGAAGGAATGGTGCCTCAATTCCTTAATGATATGATGATTCTGTTATGAACAGAAACTTTGACTTCAGCTCTGAGGCAAGAACATGTAACAGTGGAATGCATGATGCAGAGGAGAATTTTTCAGCCTCTTAAACTTCAACCAGCATTACCTGTGAGTGATACATTACAGAATTGAATGCCAGAAAAGTGGATTTTAGAATAAAAAGTATACTGTTTCATAATTTGATTTAAATCAATTATACCATCTCTCGCTGGAATGCTCATGAGATTCAGAAATAAAATATATAAATGAAACCAGCTGCTCTGGATACTCTTTCCTTGGGATACATTTCACTTGAACTCAACCAGCTTTCTTCTGCAGCGAGTTATTGTAATGCAACATCAGAGGGGAGAGTAGACAGTGCTGTACAAGTTACTGCAAGGTAAACAATTTCGGTTAAAAAAATGCAGATGATTAAAATCCTTTCCTGCAATGGCTGGCTAAAATCTGAGGAATTATTAATTCCTCTGGGGCTGACAGGGAAACCGAGGTAGTTACTGGCACCTCAGCAAGATCCATTAATTTATAGCTATTTACTGTATCACATAATCTTTCTGATTTGTCTCAGTCTGGAGCCCCTCTGTGCCCAACAGCACGGAGGTCTGCAGTGTTTAGGATGAAGAATAATTACAACTGGAGAAGCACATGCAACCAAAGCTCCGTGTTCTTTAATCTCCAAGCCTAATGCATGTGTAGATTTTGGCATCACTTTTAAAATTATTGTTTGTAACTAAATACCGTATCTCAGTGCTCAGATACCACGATGACTGAGCTTTTCATAAATCAGAATAAATATATAAGGCAAAATCCTGGCTGTACTGAACTCAATGGGAACACTGCCAGCTACTTTAAGGGAGCCAGGGCTTCATGCAAAAGGTTTTCAGCAGCCCAATCTGTCCAGTGTTTTGGTTGCAGTATTTTCAACTCCATTTGAAGGCCTCTTTTCCCATCCAGCATCAGCAGTAGCGTGACACTGAGATAAAATTGCACACTCAATTCCTAGCCAAAGTAGAAGGAGAATATCCTTTGTTAAAATAAGGGGAAATTCCAGCTTCAGTTAACAAAAACTACGTACAAAATCCTCTGAATTTGTGCATGTAGATTCCCCCAGGATTTTCTGTTCCTTACAGCAGACAGGCTCCAGCCCAGAGTGGAAGGGAGCATCCTCACTGGGTGCTCATTTCAAACACATGCAGAAACAAAAACAAAGGAAAATTCCACCTCTCCCCCTTTTTTGATCTATTCTTAATGAAACAATCATCTTCTTATACAGATGTTTATGTATCTTCTCTAAGCATGTTATCCAAGTGTCTTAAATTCTTCTGCAGTGTTACACCAGTTCCCTTCAAGGTGAGTAAGTATCTCGTTCTACAGTCGGACTACTCAAAGAGAGGCAAAAAAATGGCTTGTAGCTGAAAACAAGATAATATTCATAGCTACTGTGTGCTTAACTTTCCCCAACTCAAATTATTTAGAACACAAAAGCAGGTGTCTTATGCAAAAAGTGGTGATTTAGGACAGTCAAGTGAAATAATGATGTATGCACTACACTGTCTGTCTAACAAACTCTGTTTACATTATTATACTTAAAATACTTGCATTCCTAAGAAGGCAGTACCAGAAATGTGTTTGCATAGGATTAACAGCGTCAAATTAATATGCATGACAAGTCAGCAACTTCTATGACAACAAAAACCAAAATTATTTTAAAATCGCTTATAAGTCCAAATGTTCTTGTCAAAGAAGAGAGAAAATGAGGAGGACACAGAAAAAGACAGAATAAAATGGGCTTTTTCAAAATGAGGCAAAACAAGCTAAAAAATGTGATTCCTTTCCTTTTCCTGAAAGCTTGAAAATGGAGATCTTATCCCTAGAATGACTCAAAGTAACCACTAATAAACAAAATTATTTTGGACAACAACAGGTTATTAGCATAAATTCCAACTAAAGAATAAAAATTTTTTTAAAGACCTAAAAAATGTTTGAGGAATGGGAGGATAACTATAAATGGGTGGAATTTCAACACCAAGGAGCAACTCACTTGTGAGCAGACTTGTGCTCACATTCTTTGGCACATTCAGCTGATGTCCCACATGGCACAGTGACCTCAGGATCCCTCATCTCTTTACCACTATGAAAAAAAATAAAAATCTTATTAAAAAGGGCTTAAGGCAAAGTGGGTCTAGGAAGCAGGTGTTGGATATATTCTAAGTAACATTTTCTTCAGCGAGATATGGAAGCATGAGGTTTGACCCCTAACAACAACATCACAGAGAGGGGATGGGAAGGTTTTAAGTTTGAATGATGACTCCCCTGAAATGCGCATGTGACCTGGTAACCCCTGTGAGACAAGGCAGAGCTGAGTTAAGGAGGAGAGAGGGCTCCAAGAAGCAAGCTTAAGGTTTTTGGAAATGAAGAGAACACTGAAACCGGTCCAGGAAACTACCTTAAATGAAACTGCAGTGATCTAAAAACTCTCTCTACAAACAACATTTTCAACAGCTGGGAGAACTACCCTACATAAAGCATATTTTAAATATATATCTGTTGATAGATGGGGATGTCTCCCTCCAAAATTGCATTTTATTCCAAGTTTCAGCACTGAACACTTTGCCTTTCACAGTATCTAAGTTAAATACCATTCTGGCTTGACTGACCTGTCTTTTAGAAGACATCCTTACCTTCAGTGATGGAGATGGTAATTCAAGGACCACATAGCAGTAGATGATGGTGTCCTAGGGTGACTGTATGGTCTACTATCCCATCGTCTGGGGGTTTTTTCCCTCCATTGAAAATATTTTATTTCCTTAAAATACACGAGCAGAAGACTGGGGAATAAGGTCAAGAACCAACTTGCAGAGGAATAACCACTAGTAAAACCACCACATGGATTTCATCTCCCCTCAGTTTCCTTAAGTGTAATATGAGATACTAAACTTCCATTTCTTCTGGTCTGAGGCATAATACGAATTAAGCTTTCCCTCATTTTGCCAAAGGACCTGCAAGGCTATTTTCCTGACTGTAAAAACAAGCCCACTCTCTCAGAAGACAGAGCAATACAGAAATTAATTAAGATCGAGAGAGCATTCAGCACGACACCTAGAAATATACTGTGGGTGTAAGAGGTGCAGATTGGCCAGATTAGGCACAAATGAAGTCATGTTGATGATACTACTCTCTTGTATTATGAAAGAAAGGACTAAAGCTAATGCTTAAAGCGACCTATGGGAAAGGCTATGAAAAAAATAACAGATTTAAGAATCCTGCATTCATACTTCCTTTTTTTTTTTTTTTTTTTAATTTGTTTACTCTTTCTTTTACTGAGCCTACAATTTACAGAGAAGCAGATGGACTCCTCGGAACCCCACATTTCAATATTCACCAACCATCGTGGAAAGCTGTACAAAACATTTCTTATGCCCTCAGGAAGCAGCAGAAATTTGGAAAGAGAAAAAGCACAAAACTTTATTGAGGTCGGTGGAAGCCTAGAGATTTCCAAGTTGCATGTCTCTGTTAATCAAAGTGACTGTGCCAACATGATTAGGATACTCACAAAGCCAAGCCAATCAAGCAGCTAACTGAGGGAGACCACAGAGCAGATAGCAAATAACACTGGAGTTGTACATTGTCTCAAAAGATTATCACTGCAGTTGTTCAAACTCTTGTGACCAACAAGGGATTTCAGTGACTCATTGCTATTGTGTTTCTGCAGCTCAACATTATGTCCCATGCATATTCTGGAGCTCCATAGCACCACATGTGTATAACAATGTGCCACTCTTAATAAAATATCTTTGCGGTAAAAGAAGTACCAAAAATATTCGCACAATAGCAGAATGCCAACCAAGCACTGAACTACATTACACAACTCATTGGGTGCCATTCCAAAACAGCATCTGCCATGGCCCCAGGAAGTAGCTTTAAAAAAAATATATAATAAAATAAGAGATTCTTCTGAAAGATCACAGCTTTTACCGTACCAAGGAAACGTCAAGAACAAATTAACATATGACTCACCTCCCTGAGGTCTATCCCATGGTTTCATTATCAGTCAAGCAGAATCCATTGTTGCAAAAGCAATTCAAATCATCCACTCCATCCGTGTGCCACACTGAATACGCAGCAAGTCTTCATGTATATACAGCATTGTTAAAAAAGGAGGATGGCAGGATAAAATTCAAAAAGAAAACAAACAACCCCACCCACAGTGGAGTTGGGAAGCCAGCAAAGTCCATACATGCCAGTAAGGGCTAGGAAAGAAGATGGTCATTTTTTCTGACAGTCTTAAAACTTTCCCAAGAAAATGATGGCCTGCAGCTGGGGCACACCAATCAGCTGCTCTGGCAAAGGTCACTGAAGGAAAGATCCCCTGCTAGCTCAACAGCAGTGGTTTCTTAAATAATCTTGAAACAACGAATAGCATGTGAACGTGAATGCTTCTTCCTCCGCAGGATTCAGGCAGGAAAGCAGGGCCCACATAACTCCTGTTGTCCTCCTGAAAGTATTGCTTCCAAGCAGAGCAGAGTGTCTGCTTCAGATCACAGCAACCAAGCATGCTGAAATGAAAACAGCAGGCTTAATTGACAAACTGGAAGGGAATCATGGAGGAGTCCCATCCAAGAGACACGGTTTGGGCTCCTGCCACAACTAAAGAGGCAGATATTGCTTCTGACACTGACAAGCCATGAGTGCCATATCAGATGAAGGTAGGAGATAACAGGGAAACCCTCGATACATCAATCATGTCACAGAGAGGTGTCATGCACAGTAAGAATCTCGCTGAGTAAAGGTTGAGAAAAAGAATCATGATATTAGACTTTTACTTGGATAACTGGGGGAAGGGTGGGGGATTGTGTTTTATAATTAAAGTCCTGATTAAAAAAAAAAAAAAATAGGCATGTGCAGAGGGTGCTCTAATGGTAGATTTTGGCTGCTGAAGGGTGGATGAGCAACGGGGGGAGCCCTGCAGAGGAAGGACAAGTTTCTAGGGATGTTGCTCCTTCCTCTCTTTTTTCACAGCTGAGGACATAACACAGGAGCCTCTCCATGTCAGGTAAGGACTGAACTGAAAACATTCACGCTCTTCTCTTCCCATTTTCTTTTTTTCCTTTTCAGAGTCCTGCACTGCATTAGCAACAACATATGAGGAGCCTGATGGATTTGATGGACAACTCACACTGGTGCCAAGCCATGGAATGCCATCAGACCTTCCCATAAAGTCTTTCCACTGCTTGCATCCCAAGCACCAACAGAAGACACTGGTTTAGGACTTCCACTCTCCTATGGCACCACATTCCTTGTGTATTAACTGCTTGCCATCACTGAACTTTAAGAAAGCCTAAAATCTGGCAAATTTCTTATGGCAAGAATAGGTCTTGAAATAAATAATGTTGCTGAAAGGGTGGGTATAACAGAATGGAACTTCACAGCCTCTTTGTGCTCACCCACTACCACAGGGATAGAGCATCCCACTCACAATGGTCCACAAAAACAACAAAAATATAAAAAGCTTAAAATGAACTCAAACTTTAAAGCATCACTCGAGTTTACCATGAAAGGTGCACTGTGCATATATATAGAACAGGAACCCTGTAACACACAAAGCTTTCTACAGATATTCAAGACACCCTTTCAACTTTGATTCACTTAAGCAAAACATCACTGAGGCAATGTTAATCCTCTTGTTTACAGTTACACCCACAAGAGAATGGGAATTCACAGCCCAAGATCAAACAGATACACTAAAGGGAGCTATTTAACATCACTAAGGATAGCACCCTGTAATTACTGTATCAGGGAGGTTGGATCTTTCAACACAGGTTTTGCTTTAAGAAGGAAGAAAGAAATAGGGAGCTTTATTCAGCCCTGGTTTTGCCCCAGTCTCATAGCTATTTCAAGTTAGAACTAAACAAAGTACCAATTTATTGACCATTGGATTTCAGGATCCCAGATCATCAGAAAAACTATATGAAAGAGACAACACAGCTAAATCAGCATTAAAAGCATGGAGCAATCAAATGCAGCTGTGTACTCAAATATAAATATTTTTACCTTTGCACCTGCAAAGCACAACTGTTACCAAGGTCAGGTTGAAAACTGAAGAATCTTGAGGAGCTCAGGGCAAACATAACCCCTAATGGCAAGACCCTCAGTCTATGTGTGAGGTCTTATTAACTTTCACAGAGTATTTTTTGGGCAACATGTGCCTGCTTTACTGATCCTGTTTTCACATTACCATCAGGAGGTGGCTTTTCCAAGCAGCCTCAGCCTCAGGAGGTAGTGACCTAGCTATATGATATCCCAAAATGCAGACAATCCAAATTTGGGGCCTTTTGTTATGTTGACAGCATTTCAACAGAATCTAGGCTTGGTACTTCAGTTCTAGTAGCAGCTCCAGGCTCAATATGAATTCCAGACTGCAGAAAATCCTCTAAACTATTTTAAAAGGAATTATTTTGTTAATATTTCTACTGAAGTTTACAGTTAATCAATTATCTACAAGAATTCACCATGAAGTCCACAAGATTTTGTGAACCCCTTCAGTAAGAACAATTCTAAATACAAGTACAGGATTCCTAGTAGCAGAGAATTTCTTTATTTCTTGATATTTTCCATAAGGAAGAGGAAAATTAGAAGGAAGCCTGTTCCTGTGAAAACAAATTGATTTTGCTAGCAACTTCATTCAAATGATCCCTGTTGCATTAAAATCCCAGTAATGCAACTCCTCTGTGCCCTTGAGAAACCTCATCCACTTTTAGCAGCTGAAGCATTCAAGATCTACAACATAAAGCAATTGGATTTTGAATGCAGGTTGCTTCATTTTAAAACATTACTGCTCTTTGATGTTTATCTATTTAAGAGAGTTTATTGCAGCTAATTCACTGCAGGAGTGCCCTGTGGCATCCTCAAAAATTTTATTAAAAATATAAAAGATAAGAAAGGAAAACATAATAATTATATAATCTAATTTTTTATGGCTACACAACAAAAATTAAACCCTAATTTCGTAATGTATATGCATAGAACTATTTCTGACACATACCAAAAGCATGAAGCCATCATACACAAGACTTTTATTGGAAAGTCTGACAAACTGAAACAGCAAGAGACTCAATACCATATTAGATAGGTTTCAACTTTATTTAGAAAATTAGTTGCAAGGATCAGCCAGAAACATATGGATGGCAGGTTGTTATCCATGAAGAGAGTTAATGCACAAATGGCATTTTTTTATGAACTAGTATTCCAACAACTGCTGCAGTCACTCTCCTGCACCACTAAATGCCAAAAAATGGACCATTCTGGTGCATGGCCTGGTTTGCTCAAGGTTTTACTGAAGGTGCCCATAATACACCAGTAAATTTGGTGAGAATAAAGCAAAGTCATTAAGACCCTGGAAACTCCATTGTGCCAAGCCCAAGATAATGTATATTTAGCAAAATACAAACATCATTACCATGCTTTTATATTTAACTGTATCTTTTGAAGGCAGAAACTTTCAGGCTGCATCTTGAGTTGCTTCCTGAGCAGCAAATTTGGTCCAGCTGCAGTATAGATCAGTTATTATGGATCAACTTATCTATAATCTCACACACGAGAATCAGAGAGAGTTATTCTATACTAACATCGCAAGCAGAAGCAAAATTTGTGGAATCACATTGCAAAAGAGTTTTCACAAAGGAAAGCCTCAACTGACAGATCTTCCACTGAGTCATCGCTTTCAGAACAACTCTTCAAAAGAGTCCTTCCGAGAGGCTTTCCAGAGGTCTATGGATTTAGACTGAATTTTCCTAAAGCCTTAAAGGTCTTTTGGGATTGGTGCCTTCACAACACAGTCCCAACTCAATCCACATTTAGCTAGAAGATCTTCAATCCATGTTATTCCACAGCACTGGTAAACCTAGAGAGTTTTTCAGAGAAGGGAAGAGTTTAAATATTATCTATCCCAGATGTAGTGGCTGGTGAAAAATGGGTGATTCCAAAGGATAAATGAGAACAGATATCCAGGTCCCTTTTTGTGCTAAAACGAATGAGGATGGATTCACCAGACATTCAAAGGTCAGCTCTGAGCTCCTAAGTTTCACAGTCTGAAACCCACATGTCAGGATCAATACAAATGCCTTTCCAGGTCAAGGAGGGTTAAGAATAAAGACTAACTCTGAGGAAATACAAACAAAATCAAAGATACTCTTCCACTATGATTGAAATTTCAGATAGCAATGTAGTTCAATAGAAAAAGGGGATGTATTTCAACACTCCTGAATGGGCTCAAGTAGATTCCCTAGGAACCAAGTTCTTTGAAAACAGACAAAACAGTCCTCATTTAAACAACTTGGGAATGCTGGAACCCACCTGAAAATCTAAACAGCCTAAAGAAAACAAAACAAACAAAAAAACCCCCAAAAAACCCACAAAAAAAAAAAAGAAAAGGCAAAACACTTTTGAGTATTTCTTCATTTGTAGAGAAACTGTGCCATGAACTTCATTACATTCTCCACTTGTCCTTTTATTCCAGTGTTGAAGACTGCTGATGCAGTAAATCCTGTCTAGTAAATTAAAAAAGCCAACACAGACAGGTGCATTTCAAAAGGGGCATGCACAGGCAGAGGACTCTGTGAGGAAAGAGCCCTTGTTCCAGCTATTGCACTCAACCCATGTGCCTTCTTTTGCTGTTAATATCTGTCTGTCTCAAGACAAAGCAAAACTGAAGTATTTTCTGAACTCCCAGGTAAAAATCCTTTTAATTTTCATGGCCATCAACCAAAACGGAGATACTCCACATTGCAAGATACACTGACAACATTGCTTTCAGACAAAAAATATCCCTTGAATAGTAAAATTCTAGGCTTAAATATTTCCTTCTCCAAAATTATACTTTAATGGGAAAAAAACACAACAGCTTCTATTCTGTCTAAAACTGAGTAACATTTCTTCCTGGATGGGCAACTCCAGGTACTTAGAGACTGCAAAAGGCAGGTGGGAGGATCTAAGCCACCTGACTACAGCCCTAAGTGCATATTTAGCTCAAAAAATTGACCAAAAGAAACACTTGTTCTGCAGATGGGATCTGCAAAGGCAATTCAGTTTAATTCTGCCCTTTGCAGCTGAGATATGGAGGCCTTTAATTGTCCTCTGTCACTATTTTACTAACACCACACATATATGCTGGCTTATTAGTGAGGGCTCCCTCTGCACAGAGGTGTTGCTGATCAGAAATTTCTGCAGAGAATGAGAATTTAGGGAATTTACACAAGTCCAATTTAAATGTACATATTTCCTCTGCTAAATCCAACTCAGATTTGAAAAGAGAAACAAATAAAATTGGAGGTCTCCTACGTGTAACATTGTCTCCATAAACAAAGGTGCGAATGAAAGACTCCAAATCTGTATTCACTATTTTTATGTAGCTTCTTTTTCATGACCATCACTAAGGTACTCCTCGCACATGAGAGAGGGAGGGAGGGAGGAAGAAAAAGATTTAATAAATAACAGAGAGGAAAATCCTGATGACGTTAAACTCAACCACAGTGAAACAATAGTTTGAAAGCAAGCCAGGTCTCTCTCCAGTCCCAGGCTGAAGCCCAGCATCCAGCTCATTAAAGTAAATAAAATATAACGGAGAATGAAAAAGAAAAATAATAAGAAAGATCACATGAATAATAGAGAGAATCTGAGCAAAAGTCCAACCAAATGATGTCAACTATTATTTAATTTTTACTTTGCTCTCTCAGAGAAAACACCAGAGAGAGCAGGAGGAGGGGGACCTGGGGAAGTAGTGTGTTAAGGAGGCAAGGATATCCCAGAGGGGTTTTGATAACATAATCACTAAAATAATAGATATACATTTTAAAGACTTTTGACATTATTCCCTTCCAAAGATAATACAATGGAGAGTCAGGAGGAAAATAAAAAGTAATGTTCAGAACTGCAGGAGTATTAACACTGAACAGCTCTGGGCCATTGTATCCCAAATACACCTTCAGTCAAGGATGGAATTTGGCCCAGCATGGACAGTTGTTTATATAATTATTATGTGGGTTAAATCAGTTCTTAACTAAATTAAGAAGATTGACATTAGTAGGTTAAGTCATTCTTATCTAAATTAATAGTATTCAACAAGAAATTAGAATTTGGATGTAAAAGAGATGCTACATCTTTTCTTCTGATTTAGTAGAAAGCAGTCATAACTGTTTTGAGAAGTCTTTTATGCCCAAGCTCACTGAGATCTTTTCCAAAACCTAGGACAATTCTTAATACTCCTCTTCTTCCTGCCAAATCTCGGGAAAACTTTCTGGCTTCTGATCAACACCACCAGAACTGAGATCTTTTGGGGGCACATTCAAATACCCAGGAGATTTGGTCTGTTACAGACAAAGAAAATCCTACTCCATAAGCTTCCATTAGCAAAGCTTTGCCAGGTACTGGCATTAAGCATATATTTTTTAAAATTGTATTAATCAGTATTTGAGTAAAAACTTTTGATTCTCAGAATCCAAGTTGTGCAGGTTACATAAATTTAACTGTTACACTACCTTGATAATCAGTCCTTACTCTTAAACCCAGAAGCAAACCAAAAATTATGTTGACTTCTGTTATCTGCAGTGATGCCAGATTTTCATCTCCAGACACATAAAGGTCACTAAAAAACCAAAGTATTACCAAAAACATTTTAATTTCTAAGCATTGCATAAAACCTCGGTCACCTTTGTTATCAACCTGGGAATTAATGACAAATAAATGCTGACCTGAATAGGATCCTTGTAGAGCTGAGTGGACACTGGCAGGTGGGGAGAACTTGTCCATGACTATGCATTTCAATGCAGCAAAGTGGATTTACTAATTTTTTTGGCTGCGTTTGCTGTCATTTGGGGTTTTGATTTGACTGACCTTTTGTATCATCCTTCCTCAGTGTAATAAAAATGTGGAAATTGAGTATATGAGTAAGAATTCAAGCCCAGACTTTGATTCTTGGACACAAATAGCACAGGTGATCAAATATTGAAAGTACCAAATTCTAAGTAAAAAATCCCAAACAAAACAATTTAAAAAATCATCTCTATTTCTATCTGAATACAGAATTGCAATATTCACAAGTTACATTTATTAATCAGGAAATCTGATTGTCCAACCAGACAGCAGGCTAAAAAAGACTAACAATTATAAAATATGAATTGCAAATCACAAATGCACAAACCTAAGTATTTATGAACAATCTTCAAACAATGAATTATTAATTGAAGAACTTTGTGAGCAACTTCCCACAGCAAATAAATCAGAGAATTCTGCAATCTGCACAAACAATTTATTGAATTAATTATTAATTGTAGTTCAAGTATTCACTCAGATCTGAATCTTTCTTTTTTAGTTAATCACTATGAAGATTAACCAAAAATCTGCCTAATTATATTGCCATGGTGTAAATTAAAATGTGCCCACTCCCTGTAGTTTCATGGAAGTAGTCAAGCAAATGACAGAAAGATATTGAAGTGATTCAAAATGTAATCTAATAATCTATTTCATCATAAAGTGAAGTTTTGGATGTTTTAGAAGCACAGTGATATATAAGAGGAATCTGAGATACCTGCAATGAATGAACTTCCTGAGAAAATCTGACTGCATATATTTATAACCCTTACTCATAGAAACAAATGCAAAACAGATTTGAGAATAAGATCAGCTTTTTATTCTCCTTAAAAGCTGGGATAGGAAAGAGGTGTTTTGCATGGATTTGCTTAGCACGCCCTTCAGGGCATCCCCCTGCCCTCCAAAATCTTCTGGGTGAACTTGGCAACTTTGAGCTCATTTGTTCTCATTCTGCCTCTGTTGCCCTGGTCTGTAAAGAAGATAACTTCTCTGGGCTGGAGAATAAACACACTGAGCTCATCAGGGTTTAAGAGGAAGAGCAAATATTAAGTCTGAAAGCCAGAGTAATGGACTTTGACTTCCAGGAATGAGCATCATGTTTATAAAACAGGATCACAAAGAGCAGCTTTTAACTTCCCTTCCTGATAAACCTACACCTTCTACCTTTGCAGCTAACATTTACGATTCCTGCAGTGGTTTAGAAATACCACCCTAAGCTACTGTGAACTCTCAATATGTTGGATAATAACATAGTGAAAAATAATCCAGAAGAAGAACGAGTTAACTGCACAATCTATTCTTTGGGACATACAATGAGCACTCAACAGAGAAAGAACATCAGTGATGCTGCCGACTCTGGAACATGGGTATCCCTGAACACAATTCAAAGCCACACCAGGCAGCACAGCAGCCCACAAAACATGGCTCAGCCTCTCCCAGACCACAGGCAGGGAAAGAATCTATGGCTATGCTCATAACATATCTGGCATTCCCAATAATCAAGGGTTTGACTCTCAATTTTTTTTCTTTTTTATGATTATGGCCCTTGAGGTTTCCAAGCACTGTGGGATTTCATAGCATAATTCTCCATGAGCAGCACAGACACGCACATCCAGAAGGGGCTTGGGGAAAACAGGAAACTAGGCAGGCATAGACAGTTTTTGTCTCACAGAGCAGACAAAACTTTTCTGAATCATCCACTTCAGCACAAAGGGGCATCTTGAGCTAAAGATGTGAGAAAGGCACATAGCTAATGAAGCAAAAAGAAATCTCCAGCAAATTATTTCTTAATCTCACTTTAATCTCACTTTATTTAAAAAGCTTCTAATGAGAATGAGTGTCTATTTCCAACAAAAGCCATCTTCACCTACCTGGAAATAGGAAATTTGAAGTAGAATTTACCCAAGTTAGCTTAAAAACATTGTATAACAAGTGCAAAGTTCAATCTCAGTTTGATGACAAAAATTAGAAAACAAGAGTTTTAGGTATATTGCTTCTAATTATCTTTAGCCCTTAGAACATATTATTCAGTAATCCATGGCTTTTAACTAAGGCATTCAAAAGTGGTATTAACATCAGATCACATTAAGATCCTGCTACAGGTTTCTCCAAGAATTTGTAGTTTTACTGAAGTCAGCAGGGGTAGTTCTGCATTTATTCTAGTACAGTTGTGGTAATAATCTGCTCAGTGACTCTGAGGGTTTAGGTTTGGTTTAAACAGTAGAGTATTAATATAATCATTAGGCACAAGAGAATAAGATGTCATAAGTGTCTCCCAAGAGTAAATACACACAGAAATAACTGTGTGCTGTACCAGGAGGAAGCACTTTAAGAATTTATTTTTTTTATAAAAACCAGAATTTGGTACTTTAGTCACTTCTATTTCACAGATTCTATACAACAAAACTTCATCTCAGAGCCCTGATACAGAATCCAAGGCATTTATTCTCTCAGTGCCTACCACTTACCTTCACATCTGTCTTATGTTTGATCAGAAGGGCTGAGCAGTACCACACAAAGGATGATCCATTTAGAGTCACATTCCTCCAAATTCTAATGCCCTGTTGAATGTTCTCTCACCTCACATCTCTCTGCTGCAGCTGCCAATGGTTTTCATGCTTATGTTGAAGGATACTTGCTATAGTTACAGTGAATGCATTCATTTTTTCACTTCAACAATATTTCCTTAAAATATCTGTTTTGCCCTTTCAGTATTCCACAGGTATTTTAAAATAGTAAAGCCATGCTTAGAATAAATAGCTTGAATTTGATACCTAGATTTTATTTCTGCTTGTTTCATTGGATGAGTTAATTTGCCATAAAACTTCAACCACTGCTGATCCTGGATTCTAGCATCCATAGCTCCCTACAGAATTTTATTGCCCCTAATATAATAAAATGTAGTTTAATCTTCTCTACTAATTTCAGAATTAACTACTACCAACCTGACTAAATGGCCTTTTTTATCCCATGCACATTATCTGCTCATCATTCACCTCAACTTGCCTTCTTTCCACAGCTTTAAGTTCAGTAAGGGGCTCAACAGAAGATTTAGAGTTACAAAGGGTTTCTAAGCACAGAAAAGCTTCCAGAGGAAGAAAATCTAAAATACTACTTCAGGAGAATTCTTCCAAATCTAACACGTCTACAATGCAAAATAATCACAAATTGTTGCTAATTAGGGATCAGGTGAACTGTGAAGACTAAGTTTAATATTGCTAATAAAAAGCTTTGAGTTTTAGTAACATAACAAAAGATGCTACGAGCTAAAGCTCTGTAAGAGGCAGGAAACACCCAACCTCTGGCACTGATAGCCCTTAAGAAACAGACATTCACCAGTCTAAAAATAGGCCTTTAGAAACCAGGTAAGACACAGCAACAAACTTTTTCATGCCTTTCCATGTATTTGTTTTTGGCAGCACCCAAACCAAACAATCCAGCAATATTCTCTTCATTTGGACAGGCACATGAAAAGAAATGTGCTGTTTCTTAAAAATGGAATATTGCAATACTACAGTAAATTTATTTGCTTGCAGGATTAAAGAAACAACAATTTAATTAAAAACAGCAAAACATTTTTGGTCTTGAAAACCAAACCTGCTTCAGTCAGATTTAAAAATCCGATTAATTCACACTTTACCATCAGAGCCCTGTTGCACGGTAGGCATAGGTACTGCAATGGGCACTCACACTGTGGGTACAGTGAAGAATAAAACCAAGTTTAATCTCAGTCTTAATCTTGGGCCAGCTGTTCAGCAATGAAAGCACTTAAGAATTAGCAGATATCCTTAAAAGCCACCAGCTTTAGTGATCCAGCATGCCTATTACTGCAGGTTCTGTACTGTAGCAAGACTACATCACAAAGCTGAAGTAGGGATTAAATGACACAAATCTTTATACAACCTTAAACTTCACACATCTCATGGCAAGTCCCAGAGTTTAGTTCAGAAAATCATTGAGGGTATGGGAAACAAAGTTGGACTGGTGGGCAATTCCACCTCCTCCCAGTATTTTTCATTCTGCAGAGGTGCCAAAAGGAGCTCCCTTTGGAGGCCGTGGCTGGGTTGTGCCAGCAGCTCACACTGAAGGCTTGAGCCGACCCCCACAGGAAGAAGGTTGCTTTGACACGAGAAATCTTCTCTGACCTCAGTTTGCCTGAGTTTCCCACCATAAAACATTTCAAGCCTGCCTTGACTCCCTAAAGCACATCTGTCTCCCACTTCTAATCTGGATAACACCCCCAAGTTGTCTGAACAACCCTCTACCGACACTCTTTTGTTTTCCCCTTCCCTTATTCTGCTCAATAAAGCTGACTTTTGGCATATTAAAGCTTAATTTGTTTAAGAACAAACAGTTGGGGGCCTGCATCTCACAGACAAGAGTGACAGATCACACGAGGAAACCAAAGACTTCAGGGGCAGAAGATTTGGCAGGTTTGTGTCTCAGCGGAGATGCAGAGCTCATTGTCATGTTTCCAAAAGGCATTACACAGAGCTCCAAGGTGGAGCTGTTTACCAATACCGTGATCTCTCCCCAGATGCAGTTGCTACTGCAGCTAATTAAGAGAACAATTAAGACTAAGGCAATCAGTCAAGTACACAGATTCGAGTCATTTTCTCCACTCTCTGATGCTGCGCTGACTCCCAGAGGGCTAAACCTTATTCACTCATTCAGAAAATGACAGGAAGAAGCTATTAAATATCTGAAAACCATAAAAAAGCAATCATACTGTTCCTGAGCTAAGCCGCTCACCAGAGACCAATGCCAGGCAACTTAAGAAACTTGCTGGCCCCCAGAATTCACATACTTACAAATAAGAAAATTAATCAAAAGCAGTTCAGATCAAAATTTAATTAAAAAGAAAAGGATTGCAGAAGACTTCCTGAGATTTCTGTTTTATGTTTATGACTGATCAATATTACGTGTTATCAGCTCAGTGTATGACAAATTCCACTGGGCATCTTTAAAGAGGAAGTAACAGATTAAATATTGAGCTAAACAATTTAATCTCCGCTTTAAAAGGTTTTCAGATATTTGTAAAGGCAAATCCTATTAGAGTATAAATGTCTCCATGTGCTAGTGCTGTAGTCTCGTCACACAGGAATTTGTAAACACCAGGAGACAGGCCCTCATTAAATATAAATTTCCTTCTTTTGTTGAACTATTGATGAAAAAAGAAAAAGCATTTATGTCTTCAGTGGAGGGGGGAGAAAGGTTTTAGGAGTGAGATTTAAATGTATCTATAGATATAAGTAAATATTTATCACACTTCCAGAACAGTCAATGCCAACTGGCTCCCTAAATCCATTTAAACACAACTGAGAGCACTGATCCTTCACACCTCACAGTGACAGTGGAAAAGACTCATCTCCTGGAAATAAAAACATAGTCAACTGTGCCAAGCACTACAAGAACAGAGAGCTACAAGTGATAAAGAAACAAATTAAGGGAAAGGCTAAATCCAAAACATACTGCATGCCTATAATGTACAGACACTATATATTATATATACATGCAGGCATGCATTAAATATGGTATGTCACACAAAGGTCAGACTGACACTGTGCATGTTAAAACCATGCAACATCAAGGAAGAACGCACAATGCACGAGCCCTCTCAGCTGCAGGGCAGAAATGTAGAAGGTGCTCAAGGCCTCCAGAAATACTGCAGCACCCTCTCTTCACTGGGGAATACCTTACCCCACTTACCAACATCTGCACACGTGTATCCTCACTGGAAATTGGAGCACACACGCAGGAGGCATTGCTCCAGCCCTTGCTGCAGTCCAGAACCTGCTAACTTTCAACACAGAATGCAGTCCAGAACCTGTACTTATCTACCTGTATTGCCCCACCCCAAGGACCAAACCCATCTCTAATAAATCAGTGTCAATCAGTAAGTGACCAGCAGGACATCAACAGTTCCCCAAATGCACTTGAGTGTTTTACCACCACACCGCTGGTGGAGCAGTCTCCTGCGTCCATCCACCCAGAGCCCCACAGGCGGCTTTTCTGTTTCTAAGCCAGTGGTTTCTTCATTTTGCATTTGGGAATTAGACTATTTTTTTCCCCAAATTTTATGTGAAAAGGGATTAAAGTAATTAGATGCTTCACACAGTCCCTTCTCCTATCCCCCCTCACCCCGTCAACCATTAATCAGCTCTATTCAGTTTCAACCCAAGACAGATAAAGAGGAGGAGAAGAAATATTTTGAACATTTGTTATGGAAGGCTGGATGACTTAAGAATCAGAAATACAAAACAGATACAAACAAATCTATTGTATATAATGTCACTGTGACAAGTAAGAACATTAATAAAATGGGACAATCTTTCTATCAGATGAGAACAAAACGACAGTAACAAAGAATTCAACAGTTTCTCAGTCAAAACTACATACACTCCCAAGAGCTAAATTTCAAACACAAATGTGTTTTAAGTTACAGGAAATTTAGTACAAAAGTCCAAGTTAATAATACATAGTTACTACAGATTTCTGAAAATAAAATCACTAATATTTCAAAATAATGTCTTTGTTGCAGAATAAGCCTACATATAAAAGTGTTAAACTTGGTCCTTCCAATTCCCATTCTCCTGACATTTGCATATTTGGAAGAACAGATAAAATGTTGTCATGAAGATGATGACCAGGATGGTCAATCTTTTCCAACCCTGAATTGAGGGATGCCAAATGAACTTCAAAGGAAGTGGTATAACATGAAAGGGAGATTCTCACCTTGGTGGTCCTGCCCCAGGACACCAACCACTCTAACAGCCAAAGAAGGAACTGAAAAGTTATGGGAGAGGACACAAAGGGACAAAAGCTCCCTGCTGGCGAGTTTTAAATAACAGCTAGCACTTCAGAAAACACCATCACAACAATCTGGTGTAGGCTAGGAGAACCTGTCCAGGAAATGCCTGCTCACACACAATCTCCTGCTGCCCAAGACAAGCAGCTGGACCAGGTGGAACTGAACTATGGCTTGTCTGACTATCATGTTTTATATAATTGATTTGGAGAAGATTATCACCATTGAGTATTTACATTCTAACTCCTGTTTAGCCTTAGATTCCTATATCACCCTAACATCAGGATCTAGATGTTTGAGGGCAGTAGTTATGTATTTTTATGAACAGTGGAAAAGGGAAAAGATCCACAGTCCTGTGTGTTTATGTTCCAATACAAAATAAGTAGTGCAGAGAAAAACAAGGGATTTTTTTCTACCTGTGTTGGATGGAATCACCACTGCATTTGACTAATTATAATTTTAGTATCAATGGCACCACAACCAAATTCATTTAACACTTCAGATAAGAGACAAGAATACATTTCTATGACGATATCCTCCATCCTCTCTCCTCAGCTGAACCTGGTGCTGAACCTGAGCAGCACCTACCAGGCAAAAATCCACAGACTCCTTGCAGGCACAGAGATCTGACTATGCACAGCTGGAAAACCTCTCCATTCAGATGCTTCATGCAAACTCTTACAGAGGTTTGCCTTTGGAGTGTGCATGGGAGCTGCCATGAACAGAATGGGCCAACCTTCTTTTTCAAGATGAACATTGGGTCTAAATCAGGATTTTCACCTTAATACACTCTAACGGTACACATGCACTACCTGCCCTTATCCATCTCCCTTCATTAGTGCACTTAAATAACCACTGACCAAACAAGCAGTGGTAGAGATGTGAAAATAGTTTCAGAGGACTCTCATGCCATTAGACACTGGGAAAATGTAGAACTGGAAGAAGCAGATACTGTACAGGTTCCTAATCTTTTTCAGTTTGCATCCCTCTGAACTATCTTGTTTCTGGTTTTTGCTAGAGTATCTCTCACTCACAAGATACTGGAGCAGCTTTACAAAGCGAGCAAGAAGCAATTTAATCAGTACATTTTAAAAGGCAAGTATTCCATGTGCTGCTTTTGCAAAGAGAACAGAAAGCATCATGAATATGTTCAGTACAGCATTTGAAGACATACCAGGGCTAATCTGCCTGGAATCCCAAGAATAAAGGGGAGTCTGCCCTTTAAATGAAAACCATCTCATCTCCTTTGTTGTTTTAAAAGTGTTTGTTAAAAAGCCAATTCCTTGATATAGTCTCATATTGTGCTATTGATTATTATGTGGAACCTCCCACTCCCTTCCAGCTGAAATTTTGCAGGAGTTATGCTTTATAATCAATAGCATGCTCCACACTGAATGGACTTGCCAGTGCAGCAGCTCTCCTCCAACACCCCCAAGGACAGCTGCAAAAAATGAGCAGGCTACCTCCCGGAGCTATCTAAGGACCAGATCCAAACTTCATTGAATTCTATGGAAAAATTCCCACTGACTTCAATGGGCTTTGGATCAACCCCCTGCAGAGGAACACTTTTAAAAATAAACATTAGGGGGAAAAAATCATTAGGACTGTAAAGCCTTTCATATTATCTCCTGGATTCTTTTTAAAGCAAGAGGGTGGGAATGCGCTCTTTTCTCCTTATGAATGTGTAACTCCCGTTAATGTCAGGAAGAAGTCATTCAATTATGAGATTGCAAAGGGGGAAAAAGAAATATGGCCTGACTTTCACAAAATCAACCTCTGTCTAGACCTAGATTTCATTAGAAAGTTTTAAAAAATATGAGCTAGCCACACAAAATTTCAAAAATCTTTTTGGAAAAAAATAAACCCTCTAGATTTGTAAAGCACTTTGAAAGTAAGTATAATGTTGGAACTGTCTAAAATACAAAGAATAAAAGGAAAATAGTTAGAATAAATTACATTCCACATGAGCTTTTGCTGAAAATGTAATATTATGCAGGCTTAAATATTATTAGAAGCTTTTAGTTTGTTTTCTGTTCTTTGTGCAAATTATGCTTAGCAATGTAGGAATAAATCCTGGGGTTTTGCCTCTCCAAATGTACTTCTACCTGTTCAGGCTGAGCTCACAGGCAGGTACATATACTACACCCTTCCAAAGTGTGAAACCAGAATCATTCCAAAATGCAAAGTTTCCTCCTGCTTTCAGAGGAATGACACCCAGGGCTGAGTCTGAAACCAGTAAGGTCTGATCATTTCTAGGATCAGAATCTGAGATTTACCATCCATCTTTGCTAGTTCCTGGACAGTTCCTCCACAGCAAGACAGAGGATCCCCTGTTGGCAATCCCTCTACAAAAGTCTCATTCTGCTCAAGAGCTGCAGATGCATTTGCTGGGCTCAGTCATCCTTTTAACCTCAGCTTTTTAGTTGCCCCTGCAGACCGCACACAGAAAAAAACCCTCAAGTTTGGTCATGAATGTTGACTCCAGTTTGAAGAGGTCATCCACAAAGAAGTGATGCTGTCAGGACCATGGGGTGGATGGGCTTCAAGGTAAATTTGGCTCAAGGTCCAGCTGGTGGCAGGCATGAACTAACAAACTGCATTATCTGAAGGAAGCTCCATGCTGTGAGAAGCCTCTGCAGAGGCAATGTCCTCCGACTCTCCCTTTCATTCAATTATCCCCATGATCTAACCTTGCAGATTTAACTACAGCTACATGAATGTGAAAGAAAGTTTTAAATTGCATAGGCCCAGGATGACCAGAAACCAAAGTTTTCTCAGCAAAAATGAATAAATAAGGAAATCTTTCTGGGGGTAAAAGTGTGATGTTGCACCAAAAGTATTTTAAATAGATATATATTCTTTAGAATGAAAAATGTTATTAAAAGAAAATTTCCTTTTGATCAATATTAAAACATTTTCTTTATACTTTTTGTCCTTTTACTCATCCCAAACTAACATTTGAATTTCATCCAGACATGCAACATAATTTCAATAATCACAAAACTGAATTTCCATTTCTCATTTGGGATAGCTGAGAACAATCATGCCTGAAAAATTAAATAATTCTAACTGGAACACCAAGAAAGAATAAGTCATACTCAGGACTGAAGTCACTGCATGGGACATTTCAGATGCCTGTGCAAGTCTGCATTTGAACACACACATGCAGTTTTGGTTCTGGGAATTCAGACAGAATTCTTTCAGCTCTCTAGTTTCCAACAATTTGTGACAAACATAGAATATTTAAGGATAGGACTATTTCTTTTACTATAATTACTTAATGACACTAGTGAAATGATCAAAGATGTTCCAGAAGCTGAAAATTCATTCCAATGAAGACATAAAAATAATTGGGCTAAAGAGTCACTTTCTTCTCTGTTATACCCCAGAGATTTGCTCACAGCCCACAACAATTTCAAACCCATACTTCTGGGGAATAGTACAATATAACCATAAAATTACACTTGAAATAAGATTTAATTGTCATTCTCACCTTTCCAACACCTTTCAAAAAGTAATCCTTAAAAGCCTCACAAGAATATTGCAATTAAAATTATAGCATGCAACAATGCTATTAAAAGAAAGACAAACTGCTTTATAGGTTTTACAGGAGCTTAAGTTCAACAGCTTTATTCAAAGATATTACAAGTGATCCTTTCTGATGGATTTTAGATATTCACTTTGGGCTCAAGGATGTTAGAGCTAAATAAAACAAACTGACATTACAGCCTAAGAGATCTTTTCATGTGCTTGAGCCATGAGGTTGGAGAAAGCCAGTGGAAGTGAAGCAGGTGAAGCATCATAGAGAAAGAATCATGTTCTTCTGTGATTTCATTTCAGTGCTGTTGGATTCACAATAAAAGCAAATGCTACTGTGGAACAGCACTACTCCACGGTACTTGCTTCCACTTTCTCCCTTTATTCCTTCTCCTGCTACCCTCTCTGCTCCGTGTTCACAAGTCTATCAGCACAACAACAGAAAAAAAGAGACTGAACCACTCTGGACTGCAAGATGAGGTTCACCAGCAGCTAACTTGGCCTTACAGTCTTACCCAGGGCAGCAGTTGTCACACCTGAAAGATGTGACTTCTTTGTAACTTGTACCTGGAGCAGAGCCCAGCCAATTGGTACTTGGGAGGTTTCAGGCATAGTGAGAAAACTTGGGAGGACAGCCAGTTCCATGAGGCTGCCAGCATCTTGGGAGGGTCAAAACCTTATTCTGTAGCTGCTATTTTGGTCTCCTGTGCTCTCAGGGGATATATAAATGTTCTCCAACTGTGCATGAGGTAGGCAAGACACACCTGAACAGAAGGGAAAGAGAAGCACAGCCTCAGAAGGGAAAGGGAAGCACAGCCTCAGTCACATATCCTGCAGCCCACATTACTTCCCCAGCAGATAAAAATGCTGGGGTCAGCTGGACCTTCCAGACAAAGGGGAGGTGTGACCTGTAGACACACAGCTACTTGGAATACCAAAATTATTCTAATTGCTGCAGCAGGAAGGTCTAATTTATGTTCCTAGGAAGGCAGTACTTCTTAGGGTGGGGAGCTTGCTTGTGGCAGTTCACTACCTGAAGCATCAGACAAGATGAAAGACAAGACTTAGAAGTTACTAGTGAATCTCTTAAAACAAGTACCTTCAGGTTCCCTGAACCAAAGGCTAAACTTTCATTCAACTAACCTGAAAATTATCAGGGGGCAGGGGGAGAGAAAATAATGGTGTGCTTTTAATTTTTAACCAAAGGATGCAATCTCTTCATAAATATTCCCAGAAATTCTTCCAAATAGAAAGGCCGATCCTTCACTAATGATTATATATGAAAGGGAAGTTCTACTTGTTGCCTAGACCTTGAGCAGTGGAGAAAGAATATCTTCCAATTAGAGGAACGCCTATGAAAAGATGGACTTCATTTTATACTCCAGATAAATTCATTTGGGTCTGTCAAACCAAGATTTCTTCCTCTCTTTCCAGAGCAAAGAAAAAACAAACCAAAACCATTACATTTTTTATATGCTTGCAAATATAAACTTCCCTTTCATTCTTTCTCAAGCCCAAATCCAGCTAGTAGTACTGCTTTTAAAACTCCTACAAAGAAGGTAAGACTATTGAATTCAGAAGTCAAATCACTGCAAAGAATATTTTACATTAAAGCCAAACACCACATCCTCCTGAAGCAGCATGAATGTCTTAAAGGGAAGATGGAAAATGTAAATCACTGGAATCCCTGAATACCCAATAAATCACTGGCAAGCTGGCCTGGGTTTCAGCGCTGAAGAGAAGGAAAGCAAAAGAGTTCCAGAGTCCAGCAAAGATGGAAAGAAAGCGTTCATTGTATTGGGTATGTTACACGATCCATATCGGACCTTTGTGCACCATGCTGGGGCAAAGAATTTACACGGATGCAAGGAAGTGGGAGGTGTTAAGAAGGGAACGGCACTAGAGTTTATACAAGTGTTACCAATGTTAGAATAATGTTTATCAGCTTACAGTATTTGACTTAGCATAGTTCAAGGGAAAAGGGAGAGATAACAACAGTCCAAAACACGTTCCTTTACCTGAAAAGCCGGAAGGAGGTCTAAATTCTCCATTTGAAAGGGAGCCCAATTAACTTTATCTTGTATATCTGAACTCCTGCTGGGGAGACAAGTTCACTGGGGGTTATAATAACAATAACCCATGTGCAAACATTTTGACTACTGCATACACTGAAACATCAGAGGAGGAATATAGTATTGTGGAGAAGGTTTATTGCATCAAGTCCTTTTCAGCACCGTTCCTTGGAAGATGCTTGAAGTCAAGCACACACTTAAGCACTTTTATGATAGGAAACTAAGCAGTTCCCATACACATCAAAAGACTTGGCTAACCCAGCTGTACTGCTTTTCTGAAATCAACAGGGCTGTGCTGATTTATATCAGCACAAGAGCTGACTGTCCACAATTCATTCCTCTATGCCAGCTCAGACCAGGAACACAACAGAAACAGAATATTCAGCTTCTCTGCAGGAGAACTGGTCAGCAACAAACCCCATGATGATGTTGAGGGAGAGAACAAGAAACACTTCACTAATTCCAGAAATGAGTTGCTTGGAGTGGACACGCATGAGAATGAATGAAACTTGGAGTCAGCCACCTCCTTTGCCTTCGAACACGGCTCAGTCATCTGCCATTCACCACAGGCAGAGAGCTAGGTTTGAGCCACACACACTTACACAGTGAACAATATCTCTATGCAAAACAAAACATGCTGTGCCACTTCAATCTGGCAAGAGAAATTATTCTGGGTGTGCCTAAACAACAGCCTAAACAACTGCACATAACCCCAAGAGGACAGAATATTTCTATACTAGAGAAAAGGCCATCAAATAAAGCTTGTGGAAGCAAAATTCAAAACACACCAGAGGAGGTCTAACACCTCTTGTGTATAAAAAGCCACCTGAAGAATTCCTTAGCAAAGGATTCTGGGACTATATAATATTTTCAGTGGTTCAAAGTGAAACTCCATGTGTACACACCACACATTGATCAGAAGATCCTTTGATTGGAAAGTACTAGGGAATTAGGAGAGTATTGGTAAGGACACATTAATCTTAAAACTTACACACTTAATCTTCTCCAAGCATCCATTTACAGCTATCAACAGAAACAAGACACTGGATTTGCTGAACCTTTGGTCTGAAGAGGTACAGTGGTTTTTATTTTGTTGGTATGTCCATGAAGATTCTGATTGTTACTTAGTTTATCTTTAAATATGAAAATACAGGGATATAAAGCTGAAAACTGGAGAAAGATAGCAGAACAATACCCAATAAAAAGGATCAGAGAACATTAACATTTAATAGGGAGCCATTACACAGAACCACAGAGTCACTTAGGTTGGAAAAGACCTCTGAGATCATCAAGTCCAACCTCTGATCACCACCTTGGAAACTAGACCACGGCAGTGTCACATCCAGTCATTTATTGAACACCTCCAGGGACAGTGACTCCACAAAGGCCCTGGGCAGGCCATTCAAATGTTTAAAAATCCTTTCTGTGAAGAAATTTCTCCTGATGTCCAACTTGAAACCTACCTTGAAGCAGCTTGAGACTATGTCCTCTCATCTTGTCACCGGTTGTCAAGGAGAAGAGCCCAACCTCTTCCTGGCTACAACCTCCTTTCAGGGAGCTGTAGAGAATGATAAGGTCACCCCTGGCCTCTTCTTCCTCAGACTAAACACCCCCAGCTCCCTCGGCCATTTCTTGTAGGACTTACCATCTAGACCAGCCTTGTTCATCTTCTTTGGACTCACTCCAGAACTTCCTACCTGAATTGAGGGGCCCAGAACTGGACACGGCACTTGAGTAGTGACCTCACCAGTGCCAGCGACAGGGAAGGAATCACTTCCATGGCCCTCCTGCCCTATTCCAGACAGAGGCCAGCTGCCATTGGCCTTCCTGGCTCCTGGGCACACCTGGTTCATGTTCAATCTGCTCTCAACCAACATCCCCAGCTCCTTTTCCACTGGGCCCCTTTCCAGCCACTCTGCCCCAACCTGTGGTGCTGCAGGGGGTTTTTGTGCTCCAGGAGTAGGACCTGGCACTTGGCCTTGTTCAACCTTATGCAACTGGCCTAAGCCTACAGATCCAGCCTGCCCAGGTCCCTCTGCAGAGCCTCCCTGCTGTCCAGGAAATCAACACTCCCACCAAACTGGGTGTCATCCACAAATTTACTGAGGTTGCTCTCAATCCCCTCATCAGTAAAAGATATTAAACTGAACTGGGACCAAAACTGACCAATAATGTAGAATTCCACTGGTGACCAGATTACAGGTAAGTAATTTAAGAGGAAAGAGGGTGAAGGTCCCAGAAGTAATTTTAATCTGTGCTATTCACTGCTGAGGTTAAAAGGAATTGCAAATATTCACATAGGACTTTTGGCCCTGAGCCTATTTTCATCAATGAAACTTAGCACCAAGTCCACAGCAATCAGAATTTAGGTCTTTGGTCATCAGAGCTGCTGCCGAGAGGTGAGCGAGATACTGAATATCAAATAAAGGAAAGGCAATAATGAGAATACATATATTTTCATGCACTCCGAATCATTCCACTCTCATTTAAAAGCACTATTCCACAAAAATAATTCCTCACCTTTGGGTTAAACCATCTATGGAGAAACCATCTATGGAGACAGTAGGACTAAAAATCTGTATGCCAAATAGGTCATTTACTAGGCCCACAAAATTCCAGAATCAAAGTTTAGAGGTTTCATTTTCGGAAAGATTTTGGATTATGCATGTGAAAATGTGGTGTAATATCTACCTGACTGGTACATTCATCCTTGCTGTAAATCTTTGAATTAAGGAATATTTTCCACTCTGCTACAGATGTTGCTTTATGTCCAGAAAACAAATCTGGCAGAGGTGCACTTGCCAACAGATCTTAAAAAGTTCCCGTTCTTTGATTAAACACATCTATTTCTGCAGAGTTCAGTAAATGTGTGAATGGAGCATGTGACAAGCTGTTGGCAGTGTATTTATTTCTACAACACTTTGTAAATCTTGTCTAGGCTGCCTGTATCCTCTCATTTTCTTCTCTCTATTACTGTTCTTCAGTACAGCAAGTTTGTGCCCTTCTTGGGCACTGAGATGTTTGGGGGATGCTGCCCTTAACTCCTAAGTGAGATGTGCAATGATTCCTCCAAAATGCACTGGCTCTTGTGTCATATTACCTATTTTTTGGTGCTCAACCAGAAACTTGCAAGAAGTACCTCTGCTATGTAGATCTTTCATAAAGTATTGACATTGCTAGAAAGGAGGACAGGAGGGGAGTGGAGGTGAAGTAAATCTCTAAAATCAAAATGTTTGAGAAAGACAGTCAAGGGTGTGGATGAAGTTTTCTAGGGAGTCACTTTTCACTCTCATACGAATTTTCTGACAGGAAGATACACCCTTAATGAAAAATACCGCAGTGTCATTATGATCTGACTTAGAAACAAATAAAACAGCACCTTAGGCAAGACAGCTTAAATGTGAAAAATTGCCCTCTGGTCCTGATATTCCAGGTTTATTTCCTGAAGGAAAAGGCAAAGCCACCAACAAAGGAGCAAAAACTTTAGTTTAAGGTAATGGGATCTACAGAACAATGTATGTCAGCTGCCCAAGGTATAAGAATAATTATGATTTGACAGCCCAGTTTAAAATCAAGGAAGTACAAAGTTTAGCACATTTCACAGTAGCAGAGAGCTGAAGGAAGAAGGTTCAAATGCTTTGGCTAAATCACAGAAACAGACAGCAAGAAACAGGGCAAAATTAAACCAGGACCAGTAAAAAGTGATGTTGGAGTATTTAACTGCTCAAACACAGGAAGCATGTGGCTAAACAGCAATTCTTCAGAAACATGTTTAGAGGTTACTGGATCAGAATCAACATGGCTCTGCTGCTGAGAAAAGAGAAAATATAATGCTGGAAAAGTTTGGGTCTGCAGCCTGCAAAACACACACAACCCCCCTGCTCTTTGCTGTGTCAGTAGGGCTTCACAGGAACACTGCGTGGATGCAGCTGAGCAGCAGTGGGGTGAAGTTTCTGGGAGGTTCAAGACCCATCTATAAAAGGTAAGGACTTCAGCAAACACCTCAAAGCACCAGAAAGAACTGCCACAAAAGAAAGAGCAGCTACATATCCTCCATCACTGATTGCTCCTCAGAATGGGTTGGGCAAACATGCCACGGGAAAGCATCCAGCCATTCTACCTGGATTGCTGTAACTCCACACACACAGGAGGGACACCTTCCAGCCCAGTTTTTAATGGATTCTGTATTCCATGGAATTGGAGAAGAACCCCTGAAAATGAGACAAGAGGATTCACTGCTTTCTCTCCAAAATTACTGACACATCCCCCTCTTTTATGTCATCCTTAACTTCACATTCAGAGCACCTTTTGAGTTGGAAAAGATCACTAAACATCATTTTCAATGCTCAGTTTGGTTTGGCACACCTGTAGAATAGGTACAAACATTTAGACCTGAATGTTTATAGATTCTGGGGGTGCATCCCATTTGCTCTATCATCAGCACAATTCTGAGACCTTTCCTTTATTCAGGATTGATCTACCTTTATGCTGGCTTGGCTTCACAGGTACACATGATCATCTCTGCCTTGTGCTGCATCATTCTCCTTCCCCACACTTCCTCCCTTTGAGTTCCACTGGCATCACCCCCAGCCCTGCACCAAACATCTCTCTGCTCTAGGAGCTCTCCTTTTCACATCTGAGGCAAATACACTATTAAAAGGATCTCTGCTGCCCTCTTTCACCACTTTTAGTCCAGTTGAATACCGCAGAGTAGTGAGAGAGAGAAGCCAGCACTTCGGGGAGAGGAGAGAGACATCAGGCACTCAAGTGGTGCTAGAGAGGATTGAGCAGAGAACTTAGGGGGTTTATCCCTGCTGGAGAAACAAACTTGAACTGCAAACAAGCTCAGACCAAGATTCTATCTATTCTACTGGTCTGGATCATAGTTAAAATCTTACTGAAATCGAACTGAAGCAAAGCTAGCTTCAGTCACAGCTAGACCCAGCTCCAAAAATGAGTGAAAGCAGTAACTGTTTCGTTTCCTTGACATGTGACCAGTGATGTGTAAGGTAAATGCTTGAAATGATCCTAGGATCTCTGGAAAACAGGGAAGTCAGGAGAATGATGATTTCCTAGCTGGAAAACAGAGAAGTCAGGAGAATGATGATTTCCATTGCCAAATTAAAGCAAAAGAAAAAAAGTAATGGCCACCACAGCCTTGTATGGCACTGATGTCAGTGAGTAACCCACTTACATGACTATGCCTGAGGCTTAAATTAAGACCCTTACTAGGACAACCTTAGCATCAATTAACAGGAGTAACAAACACTCACATAAAGGAACTTTTTACAGTCATTCTTTTGCCTTCACTGTCAACATAGAAGGATTAACAGAAAGATCATTGTCTGCACACGAGGGCAAATTTAGGACCACCCCACCCAAAGCCCACAAGGACTTGTTCAGCACTAGGTGACTGGACAACAAAATGCCAATAAACTCAAGAAAATGTGATCATGACAAACAATCAACACATCCATGTCAGGAGGACTGCAGATAGTTCTGACTACCTCACATGGAAAAGAATCCAACAGAATAGGGAAGGAGAAAGAAGGAAAAACAGCTCCTGACCACAGGAGGAGACAGAGTGGGAAGCCAGTAATCTTCAGGATTCTGAAGGAGACAGGAAATTTAAAATCATGAAGGGGATACAGGAGACAAATATGCAAGCCACTGTTTTTTACAACAGAGCTCCAAATCTCCCAAGTAAAACTAGGCAGGTCAAAATCCTAGCAAAAGTGAAATTTCAACAGCTCTCAACTGGTACTGAAGACAAGAGAGTGGTTTGGGAAGAAAAATATCAGCTTCTTCAACAATAGCCTGTTAGTTTAAATATGACAGAATGGAAACTATAAGGTGAAATTGCCCATTACACTGAGTTTTTGAGTACTGCAGAGAACACACAGGAGAGAAAGAAACAAAAATTTTTAAAAGTAAAGAAGTTTGCCCTTCTGCAGGGACCACCATAACAACTCCACAATTTTCCTAGTCCCAGCATTAACTTTTGGGGATAGACAAATCTCCTTTGTATACACAATATCCTGTTGGTTGTGCTACAAGCTAAGACAACAGGCAACACCATGGTTCCACATTGAATTGTCTGATGGGAATCTCCAGCAGTTTCTGTAGGCAGCACAAAGTGGACTAAGCAGACCAGAGATCCAGTAACCCAGCTAACCCACCTTTGTTCTTTCTGTCACTAGCTCCAAGCACAAAACACCAGTTGGACTCAGCTGCTGGTTTTAATTTAAAACATACAGATTTTGCTGAATATTATCCAGTGGACCTTTGAAAAGGGAAATGAAAAAACACCTTCTATTAGTCACATGTTGAAAGTTGGTGGCTTTTCTTCTCTCTTAGAATAGGTCAGAGACACTGTCAGCTCCAGTGCCCAAACTACTCTACTGGGCTAGGGCAGGTTATCAGACAGGCCTCAAGAAAGTACAGTAACTCCTAGAGTTACAGAGTCCCTCTAACATTGTGTGTTACTAAACACGATTTACCACTATGATAGTGTACCACAATGCATTAAGTAGCTTAGCAGATGCAATCCTACAGTGCTTTTAGCATAAAGAAAAAATTTTAAATGCCTAAAGGTTTCAAGAGAACCTAAAATACACTGTCAGTGTAACTGTTCTAGAGATTTGTGATCCCTTTGGCGTGCAATAGCCAAAGACATTCTGATCCAGTACCATGAGTAAAGGCAAGGCAGCTCTGCTTCTGCTGGGCCGTGATGCCAGGTCACTGCCTCCCTGACCTGGCAGGAGCCAGGCACAGAGGCTCAGAGCCAGCTTTGTGCCCCCGAGGACTTCCCTGAAAATGAGGCACATGCAAAGCCATGTCTGCTGCAGTCTTTAACCCTGACAATCTGCAGCCAAAAGTTTGAGCAAGAGGGGGCTTGGCTGCGGCTGGAAGGCAGAAGGACGTGATCATCTCAATCAGGAAAACTGAACATACCTAGCGAGAACGAATAACGCTGCAGCACAGCCTTCAAGACAGATTTTTCAAGGGAGGAGAAGGAAAAGAGCCATGAATCAGTAGGAGAAATATGACTTTAATGCCCTAACAAAGGGGAACAGATGGGAGCATAGCGAAGTGCTCACAAACTTGAACTGGAATAGCTGTCTCTTAATAAAACCTCTCCAAATATGAAAGCTCCTCAGACATCTGCAATTAAATCCCCTATTAATCCCAACTATATTTTAAAGGCAGTTGAGCCAGGCTACTAATAGTGCTATCGACAGACTGAAAACTATACCAGGAGGACAGAGATGGTGAAACACAAATGAGAAGAGCCAAAATACAAACTTAAAACCCAGGATGACGGGGCTGGTTTTTTCCCCTCTCTATCTCCACATAATTAAGATCCTCCTGCAGGTTTTATCTCTAAGTGCTGGAGGGGGTGAGGGCTTCAGCATTTCTGACTCACCCTGATTTCTTACATGCTCACAGGAATGAAGATAGGGAAAATATCACCACTTCTGTATTATGGAAACCTTGCAATTAATAATTGAGAATCTTTTTATCTCTCTCTCCCTTTTTCTTTCAGAACTAGAGTGCTCTCTTCAGCTTGTTAAGCTTAGTTCACTCCCACTGATAATTCACTAGAGATCATAATTTATGGACAATTGAAGCTGCAGAAACATCTCTTAGAAGGAATAGAGCAGATCCATAGCAACAATTCTTCAGGGGAATATTAATCCCCAGCTTTATGTAGTGCTAAGTGTACAATAGTAATCAGAACTTGAGTAGAAGCTGCTAATCATTGAGGGAAAAGGCTGTATAAAGAATTCATAATGGAATTAGCCTGCGGCAAACAAAGAAAGACAAAATTAAATCAGCCATCAAATTGCACCAAGGAATTTTAATTTACAGGTTAATGTAGGATTATGTAACTAATCACAGCTAACATTTTCAATGAACAACCAATAAAATTCTGCTCTTTTTTTATTCCTGCTAATGGTATTCCAATAACACACTTTTATCACCATATAATGTGTTAAGAATGATTTTCAAAAATTCTAAAAATCTTCCAAAAAGCATTATGACTGAGCAATCAATGCAAAATGCTGGCTTTAAGTTAATTAGCATAAATATACATCTAGATGATCTACTGTTTGTTTCAATCCAATACAATAAAGTTCCTTGGAGTCTGCATGGGACAGATTTACATAACCAAATGTGCATAACTGTAGCCTTAAAATATATGCATGACTTCCAAAGAGGGAGATACAGCAATACAGAAAGCCTCCAAATTAAATAAGTCAGACAACTTCTGAGTACTAAAGTGCATCAGCTAATTCTAAATAAAACCCTTATTATATTTTTTTCTCTCAATACAGCATATATATCCTATGACACACGCACAAAGGATTGCTCTAACAGTGTTTGTGCTGTTTATAATATGAACATCATAAAAAAGAATAAGGTTTCTGGGATAAAAAGTTTATTTCCTTCCCCTAGAGAAAAAAAAGAAAGACCTTATATTTGACCCAGTTATATTTCAATATTGGCCAATGCAAAGAGATTTTTAAAAAGACAGAAAGAAAGGAAAGCCTCTCTGTTCAAAACCATATTAAAGTATTAAATACTTAATCTTGTATTAAAAGACCACTAGTTACTGTATGCAAATACATAGAAAAGACTTGCATAACTCTTTGCACATTTTTAAAGGGAAACACCAAAATTATACCGTATGCTTCAAAACACATCAGCTTAATCAAAAAAGATCTTTTTTGCAACATATGGCAGCATGAAAATTTTTATAAATGGAGTAAAAAGCACTTTCATAAGCTTTACTTCACTTAAGAGGAATGCTGGGAAGAAAGGCAACAGCATTCTTCCTGCATATGTTTTTCTTGTTCTGAACAATGTGGGAAAACCTCATTTTACTTTAATCTAACAGTTCATTTTATGGAAGCAGCAACATTTTGCCCATTTATTAGCACAGAGTGTTTGGGGTTGCGGGTTGTTTTTTTTCCCCCCTTCCTTTTATAAAGTCTAATTTTAAGATGCACACTTCCAAAAAACATTATGGTGTCAATTGCACTACCCTTCAGCAATCCTGTAATAACTTTATTCAACCATTTCTAATTATAATTATATTTTCAATTCCTTTTAGCTATAGAAACTCTTTATCAATCAGAGCACAAGACAGAAAATTACTTTATTACAGCTACAGCTCGTTAGTCTGAGTGCTCTTAATGAAGCAGCCTCATAATCAGATGAAAATCATGCTGAAGAAAACTTGCATCATTAGTCTGGGCCTTAATTACCAAGAAATATAGTCACTAACAATGATACTCCATTTCATGATACGGTGCATGCACCTTCTACAGTACTTGCAATTAATAATTCCGCAGACTGCTACAGAATCTTTCTATTTATTCATAACAATGGAGGGGAAAAAATTCTAAATTTAATTGAGCGGCTCCAAATGCACTCTCTCACTCTCTCCTGCTCAGATTAAAATGTCAAAAGGCTAATATTCTATCTTACAATAATTCATCATTTTAATTACATATTTTATGTATGTGGAATGTCCTTTTTATTTTTTCTCCTCTTAATCATTTAGGGCGACATTTTGGGGGGACATGTGTATGGAAAAAATCCTTGTACGTTCATGGACCACGCCACACAGAGTTGCAATAAAGAGAAGAAAAAAGCATTTATTTTCCTTGCCAGTGAACAAGGATAAGCTTCAGACATAAGCACAAGCCTTTCATTTAAATTAATGATGTCCTTCATCCACTACACTTATCAGCGAGGATGGAAAGATTCTTGAGTGAGGACTATATTGATCCCTAAAATCCTTTATGAATTTGATCCATCGTAGGGTTAGTAACTTTTATACACAAGCTTCTTCTAATCCACTACATTTTCTGTATTTCTGTATGCATTCGTATTTCTGAATGCTCGTCTGAAGTCTCCAGAAAGCTTCCTGCACATGAGACATCAGGAAATGCCGTGAGTAAGAGTCCCCTTCGTCCAGCTAATGAACTTGCTAAAAGATCAGATCACAATCCTCAACACCGAACACCTGCAGGATATTTCACTAAAATTTGCAGCATGGAAAATGATTCCACAGACATAAGCAGGAACATTCACATCTCACAGAAGTGTCCCCAAGATTTGTACCTGCTCCGGCTTTCTTCCTCCTGCGTCACCACTGAAGCCCGACAGGCTCCCGAGGGTGATAAGGAATACTGTTTTCCAGAGGAATAACCGAGGCAGGTAGTAGGTCCTGCTGCTCTGCTGGCTGCAAAGCTGCACTTCAGAAACTGGGGGTTCCACTCCACATCAAAAATATTTGACATTATGATTTTTGCAAAATGCCCGGTCCTTGGCTGTTCAGCTGCTGAGTAAGTCACATTAGAGCAGAAGGGATTGCTCCGGAGTTAAGTTACTGAGCCTGTGATTAATCTCAAGGGCACAAGCTAAATAACTCCCTTGTACCATTGAATTTTCTAGCACTCACATGGTGCTGTGCTTTCATGCAAGCACTTCAAACAGCAACTAGCCATTAGACAGGCTAGATGAACTTGCTGTAAATATATTCAGCATACCCTGCTTCCCGGCACTGTGCTGCACAAGGGATCCTCGCTCTCGTCTCTGCTAAATGATCTGCTGCATCTTCCCATGATCTTTGACAAATCATTGGCATCTTTTGAAGCCTTTTATGCCCCCTCCCAACATAGAAAGTGAGATCACCTCTCCTGAAACAGAAAGTAAGAAGCTCCCTGCTCAGTTTTTGCTACCTCCCATATGTGGCACAGTTGAGGGCTAGTAAGCAAAAGAAGGAAAAATGAAAATCAGCTTAAAGCTCTATAAAACAAATCTGTAAGTAGCTGGAATGAATAAATAAAAAAAATAAATAGAAAGGCTTTCTGCCCAGTCTCTCCTGCAACTCTTATTTTCCTACCCTCCTGCCACACCTCAGGGTTTTTTTTATTTTAGGAGAACTTCTTTTACGTAGTTGCTTCAAGAATTTGCATCTGGCACCAGCAGCCGAGAGAGACAGGAGACTGACAAGATGGACTGTTGTGGCAATTCCTATGTTCCTACTACATTCCTAAGCTGTGCTTTTTGGCATTGAATATGGCAAAAAAAAAAAAAAGACAGCATATTTGGAAACGTGACAACTGGAAAAAATATTCTTAAACCTTACCGTGCCTTCTAAAATTGCAGAATAAAATTAATTTATAGTATGACTATAGCTGGCCAAAAACCAGGGGCTCACAGTAAACCAAATGGGGTAAAAAACTGGCTCTGAAAGCGATTTTGAGGTTTTGGCTCTGTCCAACAAGTACACTTATAAACTTATTGTATAACTTACTGGCAAGAGAGCAGCATCAGACTGACCTCCACTTGCATCACAGAAATTACACATTCATTGTCTTTGAGGGGAAAATGTTCTTCTGGTACCATATTAATATCCTTTGTGGGTTGGGTCATGAATCAGCATTGGCAGCCACCTCCGAAGACGTCTGCCTGCCAGCCTTCCCAGCTGGAAAAATGGTAACGCAGGAGAGATGAATACATAAGGGAAGTGATGGTTTCCCAATTCCGAATTGATTTGTGCACGAATCCACTCAAGTTTAAAGTGTCCCAACGTGCCAAAAACCCGGTCCAACGAATATATAGAATGGTGAGCGCTCCCAGCGTGGGCTTGTAGTGAACGTCAGCGAGGATGGGTTTGGGCACCCCCAGCCCACGCAGGCAGCCCTGCAGTCACACAGCCCCGTCCTGCAGCGCTCTCCCCGCGGGGGGCGACGCTTCCACGGGAAAAAGAAAAAAAAAAAAGAAAAGAAAAAGAAAAAAAAAAGTTTGGTCTGGCTAAAATTGGGATTTATTTTTTTTCCTCACTAGCTTTTTTTTTATTATTATTTTACTTTATCCCCCCCAACACACGCCGTTTTCAGCTCCATGCCCCTGCGAAAGGGACGTGGGGAGAGAAGCGGGCGGCGTCCCGGAGCTCTCGGGCCGCGGGGCTCTCCCCGTGCCTGGGGGCCCGGCGCCCTCT